>JAPPVO010000059.1:69232641-69272734 GCA_030407325.1 Camellia japonica
TCCGGTTGGAAGAGTTGGTGTTTTTCCCAACTTTGGAATTCCCAACCGAGATGTTTTGCTCCGGTTGGAAGAGTTGGTGTTTTGCCCAATTGGAATTCCAACCGAGATGTTTTGTTCCGGTTGGAAGAGTTGGAGTTTGTTGTTGTGCCCAACCTTCGAATTCCCAACCGAGATGATTGTTCCGGTTGGAAGAAGTTGGCGTGATGTTAATGTTTGTGCAAGTCAGATATTTTTGCCGAGATGAATCACCTCGGTTGGAAGAGTTTGATCTGGTCTCTCAACCTAGGTGATGTATCCCGGTTCAGTGAGTTGATGTTTTTATGAAGCTAAAGCAAACCGTGCAAACACTTCATAAACGTTGAGCTTTTTCATTAATTCGAAATGAGTACAAAGGTGGGGTACTTAGCCCGGTTACAAAATGTGAGACTTAGCCCGGTTACATCAAAACAAAAAAAATAAGGGGCAAGTTCAAAGAGAAACTAAGCAAGGGGGGAGAGGTTGTCAAATTCATCTTCAATGTTGACCGGTGCATTCCTCTCTTGATCACCGGGCTCATTCTGGACATTCTGCTCGGGGCTGCTTCCCTCACCGGCGTCTGCAGCCGTCTCTCTAGCAAGCTCTTCCTCGGCCTCTGCCTGCAACGCAGTGAAGACGTCGTTGGCATAAGGCACAAGGTAGACCGGCAGAAATTCTTTTGGTGTGGAAGCAAACACGTCGGTTTCAGGCCCCTGACCGAGCTTAGAGCAAGCTTCCTTCCAACCGGCCTTAAAGTATATGTCCTGGGTTGCAAAGACCTGCTTTTTGTAGTTGTCTTCTGCTTCTTTGAAGCCTGCATTGTTGGCATCTTCGCAGTCTTTGTCCCTGGACGCTTTCAGTGCGTTAAGCTCGGCTTGGAGTTCATCTCGCTTCTTCTCGGCCTCATTCAGCTGGCCGAGCAGTCTGTTGTTTTCGGTGCTAGCCCGGTCGAAAGAGGCCTTTGCCCGTCCCAGCTCGGTCTGAAGGCTCTCAACTTGGCTGGCTGTATCAGTTGCCCTCTGCCTAAGTCGGTGGATGCGCTCCATCACGAGGTGCTGTTTCTGGATGGCCTGCAAGAAAATAACTTGATCAGCAAAGAAACCGGGCAAACACTTGTGAAATTCTGGGAGTAGGTTGGGGTGCTTACCCTGGTCATTGACTTCACGGACGATTTGACCAGCCGGGTGTCCGGAACGTGGTCACTTCCAACCACGTCAGACGGCAGCAGGAGTGCCTTTGACAGGTCGAAGGCCAACAGATGTTCCTTGTCGCCCTTGACCGAGGCGTTGGCCGGGATGTCAGCACCCCGGTGCTTCAACAGCGGGCGCCAGGCCGGTACGGTGCTGGCTTGTGCAGCAGGTTGCTCGGTTTCTAGCTCAGCCACCAGCTCGGCTGAGGGATCTGGGCGAGCTCTTTTTCCACCCCGACGCTGCGGAGAGGTCTCGGCGGGGTTGGCCGGTTGCAGGTGTGGCGAGGCCAATCACTGCGCCGCTGGATTGACCGGCCGCGGATGAGGGAACGCTGGCGCCCGGTAGCTCGGCTGAGGTGGCGGTGGCAGTTAGCAAATTTCGGATTCGACTCTGCTTGGCCATTTCCTGTTCCTCGGTCAGCCGGATTAAGGGGATGTCAGGTAAAGTTGGATCCAGAGGTGGAGTTGGCTCGCGCAGGAAGTCCGTGACTCTACCTCGGCGGGGAGCAGAGTATGTGTAAGTAGCTTGATAACCGAGCAGATCGTCACAATCCCGGTGCCTGTATCGGAGCACGGTCCGGATTGACTCGGAGTTTGGGAACTGGTAGTGTGCTTGCAGTGCTTGGATTGCTGCAAAAGAAACAGAAAAATAGTCAAGTAAAGAATAATCGATAGTGGATTGAACAAACTATACAGCGCGGCTTACATGAAGAACCAAAGTTCTTGCTGATAAACCAGCCCGGTACCTCGGCCGTTTCGTAGGCACCAGACACCCAGAAGAAGTCGTCATCGTGTAAGTCTTTATCTGGGGTGCCGGTCACTATTTTCTCCTTGCCCGGTCTTATTTTCAAATAGTAGGCAAGACCGTCCCCGGTGCGGCCCATGGTGTACTGCCTTAAGATCTCGGCTAAGCCTAGTTGAGTGCCAAGCCGGTTGTTTAATTCGTGAACGCCATTGATAATCCGGTATGTATTTGTTGACACTTGGGTGGGTGCCAGCCCGGTGCGGCGTAAGAATTCTGTGATCAGGGGGTTGAGTGGAAAGCGAAGTCCTCCCTCAACTATTGAGAGCACGGTGAAGGGGCATTGCTCGGCTCTTCCCCAGGGAGTTGTTTGCTCGGCTGCAAGTTCGAGGTGGACATCGGCCGGGATGCCGTATTCCTCCCTGAACGCGTCTAAGGCAGCCGGGGTGTCTACCATATAGCGGTACTTCCCCATTGAGGCGGTCCTAAGGTAGCTCGGTTGTGGTTTGGCACTGGATGTTTGCTCGGTCTTGGGAGCTTCAGAATGGTTAATGGTCCCCTTGGACTCTGCAGGAAAAGGATGGCAAGTGTGAGCGCGGTCTCTCAAAAACCAAGCTTGACTTTAGCTCGGTCCGAAGGCGTGCCAAACCACCCCGGTTCCTAAGGCTGCTAGAGAGCTCAACCGCCCAACCGGATCAGATACTTACCCGGTTGGAAGACCAAGTGCTCCCACTATCTCGGTTTTTACTGTATTCACTACAAACATGTTATTTTCTCGGTTTCGTGGTTCTTTTGGATCAAATGAAGACCAGGAGCCCGGTCCGCCCCAGTTCTTCACTGTTCTTCAGGGAAAAGAAGAACACCATGAACTATGGAGGGTTTGGGACGTTTTTAGGTGCCTAAGTTCTAAGTTTAGAAACTGTATTTTTAGTCCCTAATGTGTGAAATGCGAAAGAAAATGGCGAGAAAATACAAGAACTTACCAGGAAAAGGCGAGAAGGACTTCTTCGAGGCACTAACGTAGCAATGGCAGGAAAGGGAAGGGGCACGAGCTCTGGAGCTGCTGGGATGGTGGAATGGCAGTAGGAGAGGATAGAAGGTGAGGGTGGCCTGTATATAGGGTGTTAAACCGCCAAAATTTTTGAATTTCGGCAGCCGGTTGGCCGCTCGAGGACGAATCAGAAGCTGCCACGTGCCCCCATTTAATGACTTCATCAGAGTTGAAGAGACGGGCAGTTGATGCGTCAGCCGGGAAAAACGATATGACACCGAGGTCAGATGTAGCATCAACCGGGGAGACTGCCGGGCAAGATTGAGAAAAGACCGGGCAAGTTTGAAAGCAAAACCGGGCAAGTTCGAAGAACGGAGCGTCGCCCAGTCTGGTTACTAATTGATAAGCCGGGGACCGAGGAAACGAAATTATACCTCGGTTGGAGTAGGTAATCCCTGTCACGCGAGAGCGGACGGAATTAAGGGGCAATTGAGAGGGAAAATAATGGTCTGGTACCGTGCCGGACAGATTTGGCCGGATAGAGTTACGCCGGGCAAGATTTTGGCCGAGCAAGTACTGGGCTGAGAAGGTGCTCGGTTAAGGCACCGATTGTGTGAACCGAGCTGCATGCTTCGCAGGAAGGCCGACCAGCCAAGCAGATGACCGGCGCCAGGAAGGGCGTAGTCGACCGAGCTATGAGTTTGTTCGGCAGGAAGGCCGACAAAGGTGAATGCAGATATCTCGGACACGGTCCAGCCGGGATGCTGCGTAGCCCGTTCCCTCAAGCTTAGCCAGCGGCGTGCTTGGGCACGAAGCAGCCCGGCTATGGATTGGGCAGCTCGGCTGCCGGGCTCCAGCAGAGAAGGCTGGCATTTGGGATTAGGTAATGTCCAGCATGGTGTGACCTGAAAAGGGCATGGTTTATGTGCTGACAGATGGGATAGCAGAGCCACGTGTTGAGAGATCATTGGGAGTAGACATGAAGCGCAGAGAGGTATATAAACAAGTCGGCGCCACCCCTTATGGGGATGGACAATTCTTGTAAGTAAGACTTACACTCAAACTCTCTCCCCTCTCTCTAGTCATTTTTCCAGGTGTGTGGTTCTAACTTGAGCGTCGGAGGTGTTTTCCGGCCACACACCGCCGGGTAGCTCACCGCTTTTGCACTTTCAGGTGATCGGACAGCTGAGGGACTTGGAAGAAAGGAAGTGCGGGTAGCCGGAATATTTTCCCCCCGTACATATTATTTTTATATTAATTATTATAATGATATTTGCATAGAGAGTCCACTAATCTCATCCTAATCATTGCAAGGGCAACCAGTTCTGGTTTCCTTAGACGATTTACCTCTTTCATTCTTTTGAAAACCTGGCTGCTGCAACAAAGTACAGCACCGTACTTCTCTCTGCTGCTTCTTTTGAACCATCTCTTTCTTGTATCATCTCACTGCTTTGATCAAGAGGGGTTTGACCATTGCTGAGAGAAGCTTCTTCCATCTGAAGTAGAAAGCAACTCACTAAGCACATAGAATGTCATAAACTAACATTTAGAAATCAAAACCTGTTTTGGAGGTATAATGACACTAACGCATTGCCAATCAAACACAAGCTCAAATAATAGGATGCTATCCAGATCTCCAACCTTGACTCACACCAAATAAGCCACCTAAATCAGCCATATCTTCAAATGTTCACTGAATGCCAAGTTAAAGCTCAAAATTTTGACTGAAACTGGCAGATAAGTGACTTTTTTAAGCACAGAATGCCTAACTGTCTTCATATCAGAAGTTTGAACTTTGAATACTAATTTATCATTGTTTTCTAGAACACTAGAAAGAAAAGTGTCTTCTTTTCTCTTTCAATAGGTGAGTTGTTGAGGAGACTCAAACCTTGGTCTCTTTATTGAGGAAATGTGCCTTAAGCCACTGTGTCACCCAAGGGAACAGAAAGGAACATGCCCTTGCACACAACAGTGACAAAACAGCTGATTTTCCATTTGCTCAGGTTCTCATGCTGCTTGTTATAATTTACAATGCTCTTTCGGTTAGTGGGGAATTATAATATAAGAAAAGGTAATTGAGATTGGAAACCAACCACACAAACCCCAAACTATTATGAAGTCCCACGTTTTTTTACTCCATATGGAGGAGGAGATTACACGCATTTCGCTATAGAAGTTAAATAAAATAATAACAATAAATAAATAAATAAAATAAAAGAGAAAGGAAGGAAAATAAAAAGAAAGAAAAGAATCCACAAATAATTGCTGACAAAAGGCACAATATATATTACTAAGGATATGAGAATAAACATGCCTTTGGATTTAACCGAACTTATGGCTTTCCAAAAAAACTGACTAGAGTTTTTTTTTTAATTAGTGTTATGTTGCTTTTCTTTTATTACTTTTGAATAAACTATTCCTATATTTAGCATATAATAAATTTATTAAACATATAAATTTTTAAACTATCTCAGACATACTGTGTCTTGGATTTTTTTAAAATTATTATGCCGGCGTGTCCATGTCATATTGCTTGTTCATATCTATGCTATTTAGCCATTAGGCTTACATGGGGCGTTTTTGTTTCTATTTTTTGAAAACAACCACAATATTAGACATACCATTTGTACATTTACATTATTTTATTTACCTTTATCTTCTCAATAACAAAAACAAAAGGAAACAACCAGTTAGGTACAAATTGATTGTACTCTTTTTTTTAAGACATTCTTTAGTTAGAACGTAACCAAACAGGAGCACTAATTATTCTGAGATACCATCACACAATGAGACCAATGGGCAACCGTCATTTACATGACATTTTTGCACACATCTAAACAATGAGCAAGTTACTCCATACTCATCGGTTGTTGTGCCACCAAAACACTCTTCATTTTCTCTACATCTTTACATTATTTAAATTTCTCTACATCATTGAAATAATCCATTCACGAATGTAACCTTCAAGGTAGTTTGAGAAGTTGGCTTTTTAGCTTAAAAAGTCAAAAAAATAATCACTAAAAAGACAAGTTATGTACATCAGTCTTTCACATTTTTTCATACAACTTAAAAAAAGTCATTCCTAAATACATTGGGTATGTTTGGTTTGGTTTTATAGAATAATTTTGGAAATTTTTTTTCTAAAAAACTTGTTTGGTTTGTAATTTTTTCAAAATAATTTCTAAAATCACTTTCTCTTTCTTACATATCAATCAATCACTTTTTTATCTCTCCTTCTCAATCACTTTTTCTCTCACACACATCTACTTAGAGCATCTCCAACGCTTAACTTCTTTTTTCATCAAATCTGATGAAAAAAATGACGATTTTCTCAATTTGATACTAGGCGCTCCAACGGTGAGCATCAAAGCAGAATTGGGGGAAGTGGTCGACCGGTTTGGGCAAAATTTTTTATTTTTTTTTTATTTTTACTTGTTTGAACCTTTTTTGACCGGTTTGAACCTAGTTATTTCAAAGGGAACCGGTCGACCGGTTGGTCAACCGGCCGAGCAACCGGCTGGTTGACCGGTGTACCACTTTCAACGGTCAGTAACAGTGATTTGGTAAAATCTGTGTCTTGGTCTCAGTTTAATGTTTTTTTTGCTGAATTATCATTTTGATATCACTTTGGTGCAACAGTTGGAGCATGAAAAAGTGACTTTTTCATCAAAATTTGAATCTGATGCTGGCTTTGGTTCACCGTTGGAGATGGTCTTAATTACAACAAAATATTAAATCATTTCAAACTTCCAAACTCCAAAATTACTTTCAAAAAACACAACTAAACAAACTAAAAAAATTTCTAAACTCTCTCCCCAAAATAATTTTTAAAAACTACTCTCTCAAAACCAAACCAAACATATTCATTAACTTTTCGCCTCAAAAAAAAGACAAACTGTGGTAGTGGCGGCACAAAAACATGCTTAAATTAGAAGCATAACAACAAAATATTTTCCAAAAATTACAAATTCAAGCCAACTAACCCTCAAAAGTAACCTTGAAGACTGTTCAATTTACAAGCACGCCCACCAATTTTCAATTAATTACACATTCATTACAAAAATACATATTACTATTTCAATTTCTTCGAACCAATAAAAGTTGATAATAGATAGTAATTAGTATCATTCTCCAAAAAAATACAAATTCAAGACAACCAATCCTCATAGGTGACCTTAAATATTGTTCTTTTTACAAGGACACTAGATTACACATTACTATTTCAACTTCTTTTTTATTTTTGATTTTATTTTTTTGATTGGCTATTACTATTTCAACTTCTTCAAACCAACAAGCATTGATAATAGATAATAATTAGTATCAATTAATAAACTAAGGCCTTGTTTGGGAACATACATTTTTAGTAACTTTTTTATTTTGACTTTTTAACGAAAATATGATGTAAAAAAAAATAATATGTTTGGGAAGACTTTTTAATTTTTTACGAAAAGATGTGCAAAAAGTAAAAAGAATGAAATCTTTAACTTTTTGGTATAAGTTGTTAGTTTTTTTATTTTTTTTAGTGACTTTTTGACTTTTAGGCTAAAAAGATTACTTCCCAAACGGGGCAACCATCATTTTTACTATTTCAACTTCTTCAATACTTGTTGGTTGTTGTGACACTCAAATAATCCCTTCTCACTCTCATTCACAAATGTAACCTTAAATTGTGTAGCGGTACAAAAACATGCTTAAATGAAGAGATAATGACAAAACATACTCCAAAAACTATAAATTCAAGCCAACCAATCGTAAGTGACCTTAAAGACTGTTCTTTTTACAAGCACACCCACCAATTCTCAGTTGGTTATATCACTCCTAGATTACATATTACTATTTCAGCTTCTTCAAACCAATTAACATTGATAGTAGATAATAATTAGGCCTCGTTTGGGAACAGGCTAATTTAGTAACTTTTTAGCTATTTGGCTAAAAAGGTAGGTAAAAAAAACTTGTATGTTTGGGATGACTTTTTGGCTAATTACGAAAAGATGTGCAAAAAGTAGAGAGAAAAGAGAATCTTTGACTTTTTGGTATGAGTTGTTGGCTTTTTGGCTAATTTAGTAACTTTTTGGCTAATTGGCTAAAAAAGTAAGTCCCCAAACGGGACATTAGTATCAATTATTAAAGTAAGTACTTATTATGACACATCCTTGTGAATTACTCACTCCACCTCATTTTCATTAACTTCAAAAGTCATCAAATTTGGTCTAGCATATGTCCATTTAATAATTAAAAATGTGAGAGTGCTTATAAACACCTTGATGTTAGCTCTGGAGATCTATAATTTATTTCATCTAATTATTTAAAATCCAAATGTTTCACCATCCGATAGATAATCCCATCCAACCTATCTATCGTAATGTGTCCTGATGCGAAAGCTTCCTTCGAACCGGAGAATAAACAAATTAAAAATTAAAATTTTAAAAGGCTTTACTGAGGCCTGCCTTGATGTTCGCCTTGCCTAGAAGCCAAGGTAAAACGCATCAAGGCTTTGATTTTTACGCTATACTCCCCAAAGGCTACGCATCACAATTTGAGGCACGCTTTTTTTTTTTATCAGCTTAATAGGATCTTAAGATTCTCAATTTGATCTGGCAAACCTCCAAAACAATCATGTGTAGGATCACGATCTTAACAACTTTACTTATATGCCTTTTGCGCATTAGCGTATGAAGAGATTGTCTTCGGCTCTAGTTAAACTTGGCCTAGAAGATGATTTAAACATAAAAGAGCAAAATACAAAAATGCACCTATTTTACAATTATATTCTACAGGAAAAATTAAGTAAATGACCAATAATAATAAATAAACAAATAATTGCTCAAGTGAGAAGCTTAACGGTGGTACTACATGCACCAATTAGTGTACTAACTAATGTACCAACACTAGTTATGACCTTATTATTGACCCCACTCATTAATAACATTACAAATACTAAAAACCTCTTAAATTATGCCACATCATCAATTGGTACACTAGTTAGTATACCAATTGATGCATAATGCATTATTTGAAGCCTAAGACCATCTCCAACGGTTCACCAAACCTGGCATCAAATTTGAAATTTGGTGAAAAAGTTACTGTTTGGAGCTCCAACGGTTTTACTAAATCGGTATCAAATCGAGAATTCACTAAACATTTCACCAAAGTGAGAACACGCCCAGATTTCAGCAAATTACTGTTTGTTACCGTTGGGGGAGAGGAACCGGTTGACCAGCCGATTGCCCGGCCGGTTGACCAACCGGTCGACCACTAAAAAGTTCAAATAGTTCAAATTTATAAGTTCAAACAATTCAAAAAAAAAAAAAAAATTTTGCCTTACCGGTCGACCACTAAAGGGTTCAAACAGTTCAAAAAAAAAGTTCAAACAATACAAAAAAAATATATATATATTTTGCCCTTACCGGTCAACCAGCCAGTCGACCGGCCGGTCGACCAATCGGTTGTCCCGACGCAGATTTGATGAAAGTTCACCGTTAGAGCCAGTGGTATCAAATTGAGAAAATCGTCCTATTTTTCCTCAGATTTTATGAAAAAAGAAGTTCACCGTTGGAGATGCTCTAATCACTAAAGTTAAGAATGTTAATTTCACTTTCAAATTTCAATGAAGGCAACCTTCATTCTCTGCAGTGAAGTTCGATGCCTTAAGAACAAAAGTATCTATCTAAATATTTATATTTAATTTTTATTGATTTTTCACTATTTTAAAATAATTAATATATTTACTAAATATTAATTTTAAAATTCAAGACGTTTACACCTTCACGCCTTAAGCGGACCCCTAGAGTTGCAAATTCGCCTTTAACAACTTTGATTCCAACTATGATGCAATACAAATTTATAATCAGACATATATCTTAGAAATGACAATAGAATAAAGCTTAAAAATAAAATAAAGTAAAGGTTTATTCTTTTAAAAGCTTCCATATGTTAGAAGCGTTAGTAATAGCAAACCTATAAATGTTCTTCAGAAATGGAAATTGCCCAAATGTTCAACACTCAATAGGAATGAACATCAAAAAAATGTTCAACATCACGAATCAAATAAAATCCCATCCGTCTCATGTTCAAACCCATACAAAATCAAACAAAATTTCATGATTCACATCCTCCGCATGTTCAAAAATTAACAAATTCCCACAAAAAATCCAACGAAAGATGAAAAATTTTCAGCAATAGTTCAAAATCCTACCTCTGTTGCTCTGCGCAAAAAAGAAAAAAGAAAAAAACCCTTCCTCAAGTTCCTCTTTCGGCGACAGACAGCGGTGAGTCAAAAACCCCTACGAAATGCGACCTCGAAGCCTCCGGTGACTGTGACTCTGTAAGAATGCGAAGTGCTTTTCAATCGATGATTACACAGAGAGAGAGAGAGGGGACTAGTGTGGGTGGTGAAGTAGACGAGTAGTGGTGGTGGTCGGCGGTTGGTAGTGGTCTCCGGCCTCCGGATCAGAGGAGAGAGAAGGAGAGGAGAGAGAGAGGGAGTCGAGAGAAGAGGGGAATCTCATCGGCATATCGAAATGGGGGAAATCAAAGTTGAGCGGTATAAAAAAAACATAAGGAGGAGGGGCAAATTCAAAAACAAATGTAGATCGTAGGTAACATTTAACGGGTATGTTTGGTTTGAGTTTGGGAAATGAGTTTTAGAAAAAAAAATTTAAAAATTTGTTTGGTTTGAGATTTTTCTCAAAAAATTTCCAAAATCACTTTCTCTCTCTTACACATCAATCAATCACTTTTTCTCTCTTCTCTCTACTTCTCAATCACTTTTTCTCTCACACACATCTACTCAATTCTCCCAAAATATCAAATCATTCCAAACTCCAAAAAAATTTGTCTCTCAAAATATACAACCGAACAAACCAAAAAAATTTCTAAAACAACTCTCCCAAATTTTTTTCAAAAACAACTCTCCCAAAAACAAACAAAACAAGCCCAACAATTTTCAAACTTTTTGGAAAAAATTTTTAAAGGGTACGGCTTATAAATCTAATTTTAAATTTTGTTTGGTCAGGGAGCTTCTATTTATACACACACATTCCCTTCTTTACATATATCTTTTTTAATAAATAATTGATTTGAAAGTAGATTTCTAAAAATAAACAATTGATTCAGAAGTAGTATTCTGAAAATAAATAACTTGTTCGGAAGTAGAGTTCCGGATTTTTTTTTTATTTTTTCAACATTCAACTTTCAAATGTATTTATTTAATGTCCATAATAATAATTTCACTTAAATGTATTTATTTTTTTGTGTTTTTTTGTTTTTAGTGAATATTTTTAAAATTTTAAACATTTTTTTTACTTTTTTAAATGCACCTTATTTAGGTATATCTAAAAAGTAAAAAATTTGTGAAAAAATATTTTAAAAAATCAATAAATACATAAAAATATAAAAAAATGTACTGAATTCTCGTATTTTTTTTTATATTTTTGGTATTTAGTGAATTTTTAAAAGGTTTCTTTACAAATTTTTTACTTTTTAGGTATATTTATGTTAGATATGTCTAAAAAGTAAAAAAAAAATTGCTTAAAATATTAAAAAAATTCAGTAAAAACAAAAAAATACAAAAAATAAGAAAATATAATTTTCTGAAAAGAGTTTTTGGAAAACTCTAACCAAGCATACTGAATAATTTTTATTAAGTATGTGTAAAGAGGGGAATGTGGATGTGCAAATAGAAGCTCATGAAGATGCATGTGCTTAATACTTTATTCATGAGGATAAACGTAGATAAAATGATCAAAATATCCTATGTATACATGCTCTATACCCCAAACCAAACCCTAACCTCCTCGCAACTCTCTCTTTCTAGCATCTGCTCTCCGCCCCTCTCTCTACTCTCTGCTCTCCGTTCTCCGTCGCCTCTGATCGCCGCCGTCCACCCCCCACCTGCCGCCTCAACCAAGCCTCCTTCTCGACGCCTCCGACGTCGTCGGCGGCCGAGTCCGAAACCGATTTCGTCGATGGCTTCCTCTTAGACCTCGGCTTCCAGATCTTCATCACGGCTCATCCTTCCGGCGTCATCGCAGCTTCCGCTTCCCTCGACAGCATCGTCTGTGTGCTAAATATTATAGATCTGATCTCGATTGCTCTTTTGTAGATCTGATCTCGAAACGACGTTGATGTTGTTCGATTTCAGAATCCTTCTCCCTCTCTCTCTTCGATTTTTTTTTTTAAGATCAGATCTAAGATTAGATCTGCGGCTGTTTGCTGACTTGTTCTTTGAGTTTGCTCCCAACAAACTTTTGAACTTAAGATCAAAACCAAAACGGTTTATCTTCAAAGGTTGCACCGTCGTTGTTGTAGAAATCAAAGTCACAGCGAAAGCTGAAGACCGAATTGAATGTGCCTCCGTGTCTTTCTCCTCATTTACCATTGCCTGAAATGTAGGTTTTTCTTCAATGACTCAGTAAGGATTTTTTTTTTTGAACAGATAGTCTAGTGGTGGAGAAGAACCTAGATTTGGTTTGGTTTAATATTTTCAAACAGATTCTTAACTCATTTGTGTAATTTTAGTGTTTAAACATATCATTGGGCAAAGTCTGCCAACAGATAGTGATATTGATCTGAGATAATAAATTTTTTTGGATGATTATTGTTGTTGATGAATAAATAAAGATAAAAAATTAAACAGATAGAATTTGAACAGTTAATAAATCTGGACCAATAGGATTTTATTTGAACAAGTATTTAAACAGATAAAGAAAATTTGAATTGAAAAGATTAAAAAATAAGCAAATGGGATAAAAAATAAAAAATAAATTTTGAACAGATAGAACATTTTTTGAACAAATAAAAAAACAATTAAACAAATTGCACCGCATAATTTATTCAATACCACCGCATAATTTTACATCACCAAATACAATTACATCCAAGGGAATGACACTATTTCAAATACCCAACATTACAGCCAATAGCGATGGTGCTATATGCACCATTTAGTGTACTAATTAATATATCAACACGATATTATTATTGACTTCCCTCATTATACAAATTATAAATACCAAATACATCTTAAATTATATCACATCTGCATATAAGAGTCATTTAAGGTGCTGATAAGAATCCTGAAATAGCATCAAAGTTAGAATATTAATTATCTTGAATATATATATATATATATAAGGGATTGGAAATACCAGACAGTATTAAAAAAAAAAGGGATTAATGTATTGTCTTACGTTGAAGAAGCAGGAGCAACATAAAGAAGAAGAGCATAATGGCAACTCTGAGATTGAAATTCCGGCCTTGCACAAAGTGATGGATTATTTCAGATCCCAAGCTGCTCACAGATGGTTGCACAACGTAATTCACTATAACTTCTCCCACAGTATCTCCAAATGGACTCATATTAATTGATGCTGCTGCTGCTGCAGTGGCTTGTGCCACCATGGAGCCTATCAGAGCTCTTAAGTTTATGTTTGGTTCAGGAGATTGAGCTGCTTCATCAATGTCGAAGTTGCCTTCTCCTCCTCCCGAGTTCTCTACGGCCGGTGGTGGTGGAGAAGAATTGGGGTCAGATGTTGCGTTGTTGGAGGGCAGAACACTTCCTTCATCGGAGATCTCAGCCAATGGTGTGGTGTTCAAGCCGTCGGCCATCGGAACTGTTCTAGCCTCTACTTATAGGAACTTGCTCTCTCCCTTTGTGATTTTTTAGCCTGGAATGAAAATCCTCTACTTATAGAACCTTTCTCCTTTTCTGATTTTTTAAGCCAGAATGAAAACACTAGGTTTATTGTTCTCATGCGTAGAGTGGAAAGTCGATATGTGTTACTGTCAGTGCCATTTTGTTGGATCGTGGAAAATTCCTTCATACAGAAAAGTAATGGCGAAAATAATAAATTTTCACAATTGGAATTGGATAAGCTACTATTTTGACCATTGATGAATAAGTAATTAAATATTATGATACTTCAATAAATTTGTTAGATTATTAATTATTCGGATTAATAATTGAGAGGGAGAATTATGAGCCGGATATGGACCGAGGTAAAGGCCGAGCAGGTTGGGAGCCCAATGGGGCATTGGGCCGAGATGACTTCGGATCCGCCCAAAGTTGGGCTTCTAAGACATGGGCCGAGCTACGTGGGGCTCCGCAGGGACAACCGTGCAGCTTGCGTTGCCCGGTCAAAGGCGCGCACCGTTAGCCCGGCTGAGGACCTCGTGCCCTGAAGCAGGCAGGAAGGCCTTTGGTTGATCAGGTTGACCGATCTCGAGCTCGGCTTCGCCGGAGTGCAACCGAGCACAGCTGGAAAGGAGCTCGGTTCTTGGAGCACTTGTGCGTATAGCATAGCATGGCCGTTGACAGCCGAGGTGGTACAGCCCGGTTGCCGTGCTCCCAGCAGAATGGTCTGGCAGCTGGGTTAGGTGATGTTCAGCAAGGTTTATGCTGGGACAACAGAGCCACGTGTCGAGAGATCACTGGGAGTAGGTTCGAAGCGCAGAGGGTATATAAACATGTATGCGCCCCCCATACAGGGGGACGAACACTTTGTAAGACATTCTTACACACAAACACTCTCCTCCCTCTCTCTCTATCCCAAGGTGTGTGCTAACTTGATCGTCGGAGGGGTTTTTTCGGCCACACACCGCCGGGTAGCTTACCGCCGTTGTGCTTTCAGGTAATCGGACAGAAACGGAACTTAGAGGAAAGGAGTACGGACTCGCCGGAATATTTGCTCCCCATACAATAATCTTGAAATAAAATTTTAAAATAAACATAAGATTATTAGATTTACAGATTAATAATTCTAATCTCATACTTTAATCTTATCAATCAAACATACTCTTAAGATGTATTTATTTGAACGGACTGAATAAAGGAGAACAGTTGTGATTTGTGGCACTAAATTCAGGGGCACTAATGCCCTGAATTTCTATATCAGGTAAAAAAAAAAAAAAAAAAAAACAAACTTATCAAAACAGAAAATTAGTGCCATTAATGTTAGGAAAATTAGTGCCACAAATTATTTTTCTAAAGGAGAAATTAAAAGAGAGACTTGGAATTTATGAAATAAACATGACTTATCTTGGGATTTGGATCTTTTTACACACTTCTGGACATCCTTTTCCATGTCTCTTTCAAGTCTGTCTGACTCTTTCAAGTCCAATCTCCTCTGTTTATTTATGGTATTTTCCTCCCCCCCCCCCGCCTGTCTGTCTCTTTCAAGTCCTCTCTCTCTCTGAAGTTGGTCAATTGGGATTAATATTATGGTTTGACTTTGAATTTATCTCAATTTAAAAGTGTATTTAAATTTTGTAAGTTTATTTTGAAATCAATTTTGATAATTTAAATAGTTCACATTTTAAGACTCGTTTATTTGAATAATCATTTAAAAAAATGAAGATGATTGAATATTAGCAATTATTATTTGAATCATATTTATTTTTAAAAAATGAATGATAAATATAATTTTAAGAATAATTATTTATTTTTTGTAATATAAATTTGATTCTAATATATTAAAATAGATCTACCAAGCCCAAACACTTTCCAAACTCTTAATATTAATCCCTTTTTTTCGGGGGTAATTACACCCTTGTAAAAAGTCAGGAAATATACATATATATATTCATGAAAATTTATAATTTTAATTATTAATATTTATAAAATTTCTCTCATTTATAATATTTTATTTAAGATGTGATATTTTTTCTTTCTTTTTTTTTTTTTTTTAATATTAGTGTCTCTCATCTCTCTCTCTCTCTCTCTCTCTCTCTTGGTTACTTCTTGAGTTTATCATCTCTCTTTCTTGGTCATTTATTGGGATTCTCTCACTTATTATTAGTCTATTTATTGGAAATTTAATAGAAGTTATTTTGTAGTCTTAAAATATTATTTCACATCATTTATTAAAGGACAAGTGTCTAATTGTCTTATAAAAGAAACAAAATAATGCTAAGTCTTATTGTTTTAATCAATAAAAATCAAATTAAAACGCTACATCAGCATGTTTCAAGAGCAAAAAAATAATTTTTCTTTTAATAGACCTTGGAAGTGTACGTGTGCCCAAATGGTTTACCATTTGTGGTGTGTGCAAGCCTACACAGCAGTACCCTTCTCATAATTCTTTATAGAAGGAAATATTTCCTGTGTGCGTTTTTAACTCTCAATATTTTATTCTCATATTTTTTTAATGTGGAGCAAGCTATAAGGCTTAAAAGGGTTTTCTAAAAGAAAATAAATGTTTTGAAACTACCAACAAAACAAAGCGATTTTATTTTTGAAAATTCACAAACACAAAAAGGTTTTAAGATTTGTCTGTAACCAAAAAGAAAAAAGGATAAAAGAAAAAGAAAAAAAGAGGTTAAGATTAATCCATTTCTTTCATTTTTTATTTTTTTATTTTTGTTAGTAAAAAAATGTTAATATTCACTAAGGCCTTGTTTATTTGAATGAATTGGATAATGAGGGATTTGCAATCGAATGGATAGTTAGTTCTGGAACTATTTGACTAGATATGATGTATAACCTGTATTTATTTTATCATAGAATTAAATGTTTAAAAATGACTACTCTAATAAAATTCATGTCTTATTTAAGAAATTTAAAAAAATTGATAATTATTATAATTTTTTTTTTTTGTGGATAAGTTAAAAAAAAATGATAATTGTTCGATAGATCATTTTATCCTAATGAATTGTTTAAGTAATGACAATGCCAAATCTGATTTTTAAATTTTATTTTATTTTTTGCATGGGACTTGTAACATGTTTTAAAGCCTACTAAATATTTTTGTTAATCAGCAATATATATATATATATATTATTGATTAACCCAAATGCAATGCATAACACTAAAACAACATCAATAAAAGTGTAATACTATTTTCAACACATTAGGCATATAATATTTATTAGTCAAAATGCTTAGTATGATTCATTTTTTTCAACTCTAATGTTCTAGGTATATGATTAAGCATTTTAGCTCAACTTACATTCACTAGTTACATATAACTAGCCTTCAAGGTTAGGTAAAATCTATTTAATCATTAAGATCATTTTCCTCCATCTTTGTTGTTGATGTGACATTTTATAAAGTTAATAATATTTAGATGAATCGATAAAATAAAAAGTATGATTAGAGTTGAAATATGAAATAGTTGATAAATAAAATAAGATATATATTTTATAGTAATATTTAGATAGATAAAATACCTATTATAATTAGAGATGCTGTAACTACTACAATTTTAGCTCAAGTAGAGATGTGGCATATTGTGATTGAGGAACGAAACCGAAAAAATGAACACAAAGCATGTGATTGCTGTTCGACAGGTCACGTCATGTCAACCACCAACTTGGAACACCTTAAAAAAAGTCATATATTTTTCTGAATTTTTAGTATTTTTTTTAAAAAATTTTGTCAAACTTTTTTATTTTCCTGTCCTTTTTGTGTAATGTAATTTTTTTGATAGATTCTAAAAAAATTTTTTTTGAAAAATCCAAAATAAGTATAAAAAAATCTACTATTTTTTTTTTTTTTTTTGCTTATTTTTGTCTTTTTTGAAAATTTTTAATTTTTTGATTCGTATAGTCAAGTTAAATCTAGAAATCTAAAATTTTTTGAATTTTTTTTTTGAAAAAGTTCATTAAAGACTAAACAATTATATTGTGTCTATTTTTAAAATTTTAAAAATATAAAGTATTTTTACAATTATTAAAAATATAAAATATACTGAAGAGTTCTTTTTTTTTTTTTATTTTTGTTAGTAAAAAAATGTTAATATTCACTAAGGCCTTGTTTATTTGAATGAATTGGATAATGAGGGATTTGCAATCGAATGGATAGTTAGTTCTGGAACTATTTGACTAGATATGATGTATAACCTGTATTTATTTTATCATAGAATTAAATGTTTAAAAATGACTACTCTAATAAAATTCATGTCTTATTTAAGAAATTTAAAAAAATTGATAATTATTATAATTTTTTTTTTTTGTGGATAAGTTAAAAAAAAATGATAATTGTTCGATAGATCATTTTATCCTAATGAATTGTTTAAGTAATGACAATGCCAAATCTGATTTTTAAATTTTATTTTATTTTTTGCATGGGACTTGTAACATGTTTTAAAGCCTACTAAATATTTTTGTTAATCAGCAATATATATATATATATTATTGATTAACCCAAATGCAATGCATAACACTAAAACAACATCAATAAAAGTGTAATACTATTTTCAACACATTAGGCATATAATATTTATTAGTCAAAATGCTTAGTATGATTCATTTTTTTCAACTCTAATGTTCTAGGTATATGATTAAGCATTTTAGCTCAACTTACATTCACTAGTTACATATAACTAGCCTTCAAGGTTAGGTAAAATCTATTTAATCATTAAGATCATTTTCCTCCATCTTTGTTGTTGATGTGACATTTTATAAAGTTAATAATATTTAGATGAATCGATAAAATAAAAAGTATGATTAGAGTTGAAATATGAAATAGTTGATAAATAAAATAAGATATATATTTTATAGTAATATTTAGATAGATAAAATACCTATTATAATTAGAGATGCTGTAACTACTACAATTTTAGCTCAAGTAGAGATGTGGCATATTGTGATTGAGGAACGAAACCGAAAAAATGAACACAAAGCATGTGATTGCTGTTCGACAGGTCACGTCATGTCAACCACCAACTTGGAACACCTTAAAAAAAGTCATATATTTTTCTGAATTTTTAGTATTTTTTTTAAAAAATTTTGTCAAACTTTTTTATTTTCCTGTCCTTTTTGTGTAATGTAATTTTTTTGATAGATTCTAAAAAAATTTTTTTTGAAAAATCCAAAATAAGTATAAAAAAATCTACTATTTTTTTTTTTTTTTTTGCTTATTTTTGTCTTTTTTGAAAATTTTTAATTTTTTGATTCGTATAGTCAAGTTAAATCTAGAAATCTAAAATTTTTTGAATTTTTTTTTTTGAAAAAGTTCATTAAAGACTAAACAATTATATTGTGTCTATTTTTAAAATTTTAAAAATATAAAGTATTTTTACAATTATTAAAAATATAAAATATACTGAAGAGTTCTTTTTTTTTTTTATTATTATAAAAATGAACTTTAATTTTTTAACTGTTATATACTACATACAAATTAAATATGGGGGAATTACATGTAGGTGGAAGAAAGAAAAAAATAACACATGGGAGGTGTAAGTGACACTTGCACTCCCACAACCTTTCATTTGTACTCCACCACAAACACACTTGCACCCCTTATGTATTAGTAATTTTTTTTTTCTTTCTCCCACATGTATGTAGTTCCCCTTTTAAATATCTCGATGGTTGCTCTATCTCCAACTCCTTTGAGTTGGTTCTTTTTTGGAGGAATTACATATAGGGGGAAGATAGAAAAAAAATTTACAAACATATGGAATGCAAGTGTGTCTGTGGTAGGTACAAATAAAAGGCTATGAGATGTAAGTGTCATTTGCACCCTCCATGTGTTATGGTAAAACACAATATGGTATGGTGCACAATATGGCAATATAGGTATATTCAGCTAACACCCCCCTCAAGCTCAAGGTGGCAGTATAGATGTCAACTTGAGCTTGGAAAGTAAATCAGAAAAGCATCCTGGAGGATGAGTCTTGGTGAAGATGTCGGCTGTCTGATTGGCAGACGTAACAAAGATAAGGCGAACAATGCCACTAATAACATGTTGCCGTATGAAGTGACAATTAATCTCAATATACTTGGTACGATCATGGAAGACATCATTATGTGCAATCTGAATAGCACCCTGATTGTCACAATAGAAGGTAGTGGCAGCAGGATGAGAAGCGCCCATATCAGAAAGAAGCCAACGAAACCACACAAGCTCTTGAGTAGTGTCAATAAGAGCACGATACTCAGCCTCAGTACTAGAATGAGCAATAAAAGTATGCTTCTTGCTACGCCAGGTAATGAGAGAGTCACCCAAGAAGAAGCAGAACCCTATAGTAGAATGGGCATTTTTTTTTTCCTTTATCCCACTTGCATATAATTTCCCCTTCTTTTTTCTCCCTAGCGTAGCTTCCATTGTGCGTGGCCCAATCAATTGTTGCCATTTAGGGTACAAACAATGATGTAAAGTAAAAAGGTAAAATTCAATTTATCCTCTTGTGGTTTAAGTTTGGAGCAATATACCCTCTTATAGCTTAAATATAGATATAAATTTTCCATATGATTTTGGATTAAACTGCAATGATTATGTTTTCCATATAAATTGACGAAATGTGCACTACATATGCCAAAATTGAGAGTAGGCTTGTTTTGTAGAAAAAATTAAAGTGAAATGAAAATTAAAAAGACATTTTTACCCTCACCCTCTAACTATCTCCATCTTAACCAACCCAAATCCTGACCATAACCTTAACACCTACGCTTTCCCCACATACTCCAGCCAACCCATCTCTCTCCCCAGGCTCTGCTGTAGTTCCTTTTTTCTTCTCCGACCACCGCTATCGGCCCCTCTCTATTTTCCAACCGCCACTGCCAACCCCCTCTTCCCTTCTTGACCACTGTCTCTACTTTCTTTTCAGTTTCAAACTCAATTTCTAGCCATAATCGTTGTTCTCGTAGTAATAAAATACAAAGCATACAAAATCAAAGCTATTTCAATGCAAAACTTCGAAATTCATTCCATCTCTTGCCAAAACAAAAGAAACGCATCAGCAGGATTTGCTCTATTTATATATTTGATATGCATATCTATATGCAGGGTATATATCATGGATTTATAATAAATAATTAAAAATTTAGTGTTAGTTTGGGATGGATTTGCTTTGTTTATATATATATATATATATGATCTGCATATGTATAATGTATATATCATGAATTTAGAATAAATAATTAGAAATTTTAGTGTTAGTGTTAGTTTGGGATTTCATTTAATTAATGTTTTGTTTCTTGTAAGAATTACTCGTGTATTTCTCAACTTCTCAACTTTCCCCATTGAATATTTTAAGATAAAAAATTCCTAATGAATCTATATCCTAGCCAAGTCCCTTGTGACCGAGTGACATGTAGTCGCGTCTTAAGGTACAGTGAAAAGTGTGCAATTTGAGTTAATGGATCAGTGACGACCTCTTTAAGTTGTAACCTAACATGCTTAACATTCTATTTTTGACCCCAAAAAAAATCTATATCCTAAGTTGATACTCGTTTTCCTTGCAAAAAAATAAATAATAAGTAACACCTGTCAGATTCCATCATGTGTGAACCAAATTTTTTTATAAATTCTAAATTTTGTTAATTTAAACTCTAAAATTTTAATTTGTTTTCAACTAAACTAATTATTTATTTTTGTTAAAAACAATTGACTAAAAAAAAGATATTTTAGTATGCCATACATGTTAGATGGAGAGTCCTGAAGAGATTGCTTTGTTTATATATATATATATATGATCTGCATATGTATAATGTATATATCATGAATTTAGAATAAATAATTAGAAATTTTAGTGTTAGTGTTAGTTTGGGATTTCATTTAATTAATGTTTTGTTTCTTGTAAGAATTACTCGTGTATTTCTCAACTTCTCAACTTTCCCCATTGAATATTTTAAGATAAAAAATTCCTAATGAATCTATATCCTAGCCAAGTCCCTTGTGACCGAGTGACATGTAGTCGCGTCTTAAGGTACAGTGAAAAGTGTGCAATTTGAGTTAATGGATCAGTGACGACCTCTTTAAGTTGTAACCTAACATGCTTAACATTCTATTTTTGACCCCAAAAAAAATCTATATCCTAAGTTGATACTCGTTTTCCTTGCAAAAAAATAAATAATAAGTAACACCTGTCAGATTCCATCATGTGTGAACCAAATTTTTTTATAAATTCTAAATTTTGTTAATTTAAACTCTAAAATTTTAATTTGTTTTCAAACTAAACTAATTATTTATTTTTGTTAAAAACAATTGACTAAAAAAAAGATATTTTAGTATGCCATACATGTTAGATGGAGAGTCCTGAAGAGATTGCTTTACTCATATTACTCTAGCTATATTTTCTGTAACATGTTCTGTAGTTGGTTCGATCAATAGAATTATTGTAAGAAAACCCCAATGAGGGCTGGAAAGAAATTAAACAAAAATAAACAAATAAATAGAACCAAAATTGATGTCATTGCATGCCTTGGGCTGAGCAGTCACTCTGTTTTCATAAATTTCAATGCCAAGCATCCAAGAGGATTCGCATTAAATATTTGTTATTATCAGTATAAATTATTTGTTAAAAAAAAAAAAAAAAGACTTCCACAAAAATACAGCAAAAGAATTATTGCTCTATACATGAACATATTGAAGGCATATGAACAAAGATTTTAAACCTGAAACTTATTTAGGGTTACACATGCTTATCTGTCACTAGACGAACCTTATTCAGAGACTCCTTGAATGCTTGCCAAGCAGCCATGTAATGATCTTGAGATCTCATCCCTTCCTCAACAACTTGTACTGCTTTTTAGCACAAGTGATCATACCACTGAACCGGATTAGTTATATCGATGCTATTGGATCCAAGATCAAGTACATACAAGCGCTCCATATCCTTTCTCCATCGTGGCAGAATGTACTGTACTGGGATTTCCTCGACACCATTGTAAGTAAGAACACACAATGCATGTCGGCATAGATAACCTTCGAAGTTGAAGCAACTACAAATGCAGCGAACTTCTAATCCCGCTTTATCATACATAACTTCGAAATTTTTGATCCCTCTTAGATTACCATCTTCCTCCCTTTCTTTGACCATGTACGTGATGATCGGCCCATTGGCATGAATTTGTGTTATGCTTAAACAAGAAGCCATCATATCCACTTCCTCATGGAACTTTAAGAACAATTCTTTTGTATACACTTTTGAGAGCTGTGATTCATATGGGCATCTTGTTTTTAACATGGGGATGGACTCTTTTGACTCAAAATCATCTAGAGATTCCTTCTGATACTTTTTTTGCAGAACTAATTCATTCATGTCAAAAAATTCTTTCAAAGAGGTTTCTTTATGGACATACCCATCAAAAAATAGGTTCGTCAACGCACCTGGTTGAGAAGCAAACATTCCTGCAAAAACTGTCTCTTTCGAGTAAACTGGAGCCCATCGCTCTTGATCTTCATATAAAGTTCAAAGCCAATTGTGATCCTTAATTCCAAAACGTTGGATCATATCCTTCCAAGCTATTTCAAATTCACAATTCTACCCAATACAGTCCGGAATTCTTCAGATTCCCGTAGTCGCCCCGAATTCTCGAGAATGCTTTGCATGACAAGTGACACACAAAGACGATGGTGAGCTCTAGGAAAAACCTCTGCAATTGCAGTTTGCAATGCCTCACACTGGTCTGCGAGGATGGTTTGAGGAGGACGTCCCAACATAGATGTTAGCCATGTCCTCAATAACCAAACATATGTTTCTAGGGTTTCATCTGCAAGCAGACCACAACCAAGCAAAATTGACTGCCCATGGTGATTTACTCCGACAAAAGACACAAGAGGAACCTCATATTTGCTTGACAAGCATGTCGTGTCAAGTGCAACGACATCACCAAAATACCCATATGCAGCCCTAGACCTAGGTTCAATCCAAAACACGTGCCTCAAATGGCCTTCATCGTTGATATCCATCACATAGAAAAAGTTAGGATTTGTTAGCTGCATACGACAAAAATAATTGTGAATAACTTGTGCATCTCCTTTTTTGAGCTTCAAGTGCTCGGACTCATCAACATGGTTACTGACTTCTCTTTCACTCGAGCAACCATAACCTGCAGTATCTACGACCGGGGCTCTATAAAACCTGATTGTTCGTACTTCGACATCAATAGATGGCTCCAACTTTCTTTTGGCTCCAGCATCCATCTTCTTGTGTGACTTGGAGTTTTGAGCCCTTTCAGGATTGAATAAATGGTTGTGTTCAAGCTTAACTTCATCAACTTTCCACCTATTGGATTCCACCAACCTCAATCTTATCATTGCTAGACAACCAGTTCTAGTTTCCTTCCTTCGAGTGCTTGCCTCTTTTATAGTTTTGAAACCCTCACAATTACAACAGAGTACCGCACCACAATTCTCTTTGCTGTTATGTTTTGTCCATGAAGATTTGACCCTGATGGCAAATCCCAGCTCCTTGGCATTGCAGTTATAATAATTATAAGCATCATCATATGACTCAAACTCCAACCGCACAACTGGTGGATGATAACCCTTTCCACCGTTTTGATCAATTGTTGTATCAGTCTCTTCCATTCTCATGATAATTGCTTTCAATCTCGAGCATTTGACCACCCTTGTTTTCATTGTGGTTGCTTTCTATCCTAAGCACTTGATCATTGCTTCCAAATTCAAGCACTTGATCACCATCGTTCTGAAGGTCATTTCTTTCAATCCCAAGAACTGGCCCCCTGCCAGGGTCATTGCTTTCAATCCTAAACACTCCTCAAGCAGTTGCTCACTGTTTTCAGAACCTTCTTCAATCTGGAACGAGAAACAAACTGCCAATGTTATTTATTCGTTTATTATATCTGGAATTGGGGGGGGGGGGGGGGGGAGATGTAGAAGAAGAAGAAGAGCCAACAATACTCACTGTTATTGATCAACTACATCACCAGATAGAACAGAAAGAATACCAATAATCATTAACAACTCAACAAGAAAAGTAGCAAACCAAAAAACCAAGATATATGATGGAAAAGATAATGTCAATCAAGTGCGTGTTTTACCAAATGTTTTTTCTTTCTTTTCCTTTTTTCCCATTGAGGAGTGTCTTTGAATCTTTTTTAGCCAAGAACTTGACTGGCTGAGCAAGCCTCAATGGATTCCAAGGAAGAAATATTTATCTTGTTATAGAATCTAGTGAATGAAACTGAAATTGGTTGTAATTTGTCATTGACAATCATGTATGATTTAACAAAAAAGAATTACTACTTTCCCATATATACTCCTAGACTAGTGACATGTTGATAGTCATCACTTTCACCAAACGTTCTTGGCATGTTATCGAAGTGAAGGAATGTTTTTGGTAGTTAAAAATAACAGTATGAACTCTTGAACTTCATTGATTTTTGCTTGAACGCTCTTTTATCTGACTCTTTGAAACCCTGAATATATCAACTCTGTGCCATTCTTGTGAATCTGACTGATCTAGCACACACCCAGATATCTCATCTAAATTCCTATCAGCCATTTTCTCTGCTGATCCAGTCATCCAGCATATCCATTTCTTTGCTGCTTCATCCATTTTCCATTCAGCATATCTGCTGTTCCAGTAATTCTGTTTTCCAATTTGAACTTGTGAGTCTTCATCACTAAGACTGCCAATCAGCTAATCCAAGTAATTTAATCCACATTGACTAGAGTGAGCCTCATAAATTCACTAGCTCAGCTTAGTCAAAGCCAACACTTGATACACTAATCCTTAACCTGAGTCACATTTCAAATTTAATTTGAAAAAGCTTGACATCCCAAACATAAGGTTCACATTTTCAGTCTGAACTGAACATTAATTGACTGGATTACAACAGTTTGTGTGGAGACCTCTTGTCCAAATCAGACTTGCACAAGCATTACTGTCTTATAATAATACCAGGTTAACTCCAAGATCGCCAAAATTATATATATTTATTTATAAACTTGTCAACAAATATTTTGTAGCCAAAATAAATCATGCAAATTTCAGTAAAATCATCCTACTTGTCAAAATTATATATCAAGTGCCAAATGTATATAAGTAATAATCAGAAGATAGAAACAAATCCATCCATAGTACAAACAAATCTTCTGCTACAATTTGTTCCTTATCAATTAATTTCCCACACATCATTATAACATAGTGAACTTTGGTTGTTAACCAGATTGAAGTTACCTGCGGAGTACTGAAACTCCTCACAGTTCATGTGTCGGAACCCATATAGTAGCCAAAATAACAAACCACAATTGTCATTGGTGAAAACTGTATGATTACAACTTGTGATGAGTCATTACACAAAGTTTTTGTCTAAAGCCTCGACCACGTTTATGTTAAGTACACGCCAAAAAGAGTAATTATTAATAAGTAAGTCGATGGACACAAAATATAGGTGGAACAATTTGAGTGCAATCGTATATTTTATAATGGACCCCAGACCCCACCATTTGACATGTATGGTTAGGATTGTTTTCTGTGGTTGGTTCCATGTCCGTAGTCTTGTTGAGAAGTTTTATATGACAAAATTTCTTTCTTTTAGCATATGCTCAAATCTAATATGCTTCCCCTTCCCAAACTTCATAGAATACAATAACAACATTTTATATGTCACACATCATATGTATTGTCAACATCATTGAACTCAAAGTTAAAGGTTCAAACTAGGTCTTACATTCAATGCTCTATGTTATAAACTAGCCATAGCATTCTCTAATTTCATTTCCACATATTGGTGCTTGAAACTTATTATAAATTAAACGCATAAGCCAAAAGCATCCCTCACCCACCTTTTAGAAGTCAACTTTTTTTAACTTATTTAAATTATTTTCGCCTAATAAGCTATAAGCAAAAGCTGCACTAAATAGTTCTGGCAAAACTCCATACTAAAAAAAGTTTAAAACAACTTAGATAAGCTCCACCAAACAACCCCATTATCCTACAATTCTTCATAAGCTGCCTACATATTTTTGAGAATTTGTCCCGTAATTCGAATATATGAGCCCAATTATCCATGATCGGATGTATTCTCATACTTTATCAAGCCCAGCTGAGAAACCACAGGAACTGCAAATAAAGGTTAAAGACTGAAAATTATGAGTTTTCAACTGGACTTGGTCGATATTAAATCAATTAGGTCAGTCAAATTTAGTTTGTTTCAGTACATTTGAACTCTCAGTACCAATTTTTTCTCTTTTATTTTCTTCTTCTAATTCCGGATAGGGACTGAACAGCAGAAACTAAAATCCTGCAATTCGTTAATTTTCTCAGGAAACAAACAGAGGGTTCTTTGCGTGTGGATTATCAACTCAAATGGTGAAAAAAAAATAGAATCTTTGAAAAGCTAAAACAGAGAGTAGAGAAATTAGAAGAAGAAAAAGAAGAAGAGAATTGGGAGGACTAACAGTGATATCGAGATCTGGGGTAGGCGATAAGGGCTCGTTTGTGGGAGAAAAGCCGCCGGACATGGTTGCGGAGAGGCGGTTGATGGCAGGGTTGTGTCGCAGTCTAGTTTTGCCCTACCCCCACCCCCACCACCACCACCACCACCACCAGCAGCTCTTCTGCCTTTTTGCGACGTAAGTGACAACGGGGCTGTGCGGTGGGCCTTGTTTGTTAGTGGTGGCTCGAGCTCGGTCCCTTTATTTATTTATTAGTACTCGTTTTGAGATGAGTTATTTTTCAGATTTTATTATTATTTTAACAATTTCGATTCGTAGCTCGAATTCGGAGGAGAAGAAGAAGAGAAGAAGAAGAAGGAGGAAGGAGGAGAAAGAAGGAGAACTGGAGGGGAGGGGACCATCAAAATCGGGCTGGAGGAGGCGGGGCTGCGCGAGCTGCGACGATTGGAGCTGCTGCTGCGACGATCGGAGATGCTGCGACGATCGGTGGCGGCGGAGGCACAAGAGGGGCCCTTCTCTCCTCTCCTCTCTCTTTCTCCCTTTCTCCTCCTCTTCCCCTCTGTTCTTCTCCTGTGTTCAACGAAGAAGAAGAAGAAAAGAAAGAAAGAAAAGGAAGAGAAAGAAAAGGAAGAAAAAGAAAAGAAAAAAAAAGAATCACAAAACGACGTCGTTTTGTGATTCGAGCCAAAATCGGGCCACTTTTTTCGAGCTACCAATCATTTTTCTTATTTTAATTTGATTTAAAAAGCTATGTTTGATACTCCCTCCGTCTCAAAATAATGGTCTCTTTTGGGAGTACAATTATTACATTTGAAAAAAGTTGATTTTCCAAAATTATTCTTTTGATAATACATTTTTTGGGAATATCAATGTCATAATTGTACTTTTTATATTGTTTATTAATTTAAAAGAAGGGCAAAATAGAAAATTTATATTATTTTTGTACTTGATTTTTGAAGAGGGACTAATATTTTGGGACAATGAAAAATAGAATAAGGGACTAATATTTTGAGACGGAGGGAGTACAAATTTTGATTTTTTTTTTTTTTTATAATTGATGTGATGCTGTTGTGAGAAAAAAATTAAAATAATTATAATTTGAATGTGACATTTTATCAAAAGGAAAATTAGTCTAAGGTTTCTATCCCATTTTTAGTAATGGAAGAGATCCACAATATTATTTTGTGATATCTAAGATCTCTCAACCCCACACCCATAGATTACACAGAAATTTGACTCTCTCAAATCAAACTTCATTTCTTTCTCTCTCTACCTTTCCTATCTCTCTCTCTCTCTCTAAATCCAAACCTCACTTCACTTTCTTCCATGGTTGTCGCCTCCACTTTCACCGTCGTGATCGATCTCCCGAACATAATCCTCTCAAACATAATTGTTGTCGTCCCCGACACTCGCAGTCGTAACTCTACCACCCTCATATACCGAAAATGGCTTCTCCTCGAACGCGCCACCCCGCACCTGCCCGACCCTCCGCGGCAACGTTCTCGACCTTTTCATTCTCCCCACCTATTTCCGATCGATCTCCCACCTCGACCTCTCTTTTCTCTCTTCTTGGGGCTATCTCTCATTTCCTTCACCCCCAACCCCTCTCTTCTCGCCCAACTCCTCCGCTAGGGAGATTGGCGTCTTGGTGATTCAAGTGTTGGATTCGAGTGAGGACTTTATTGAAGACTTCGAGTCTCTGTCTGTCCTGTCGATTTGTCTTCAACAACAACGACGATGAATCCACAGCTCTACTATCGCAACTCTCGTTGTCTTCCATCGCCATTAAAATCAAAGAAAATCAAATCAAATTGAAATCAGAAGAAATTAGAATTTGGATTTGTACTTTTTTGCAATATTAGTGAGAATTTCACTATCCATTGTTTATTGTGTGAATTGTTGAATTGTTTTGATAAGTATAAATTTTAGAGTAGAATTGTTGGATAAGCTAAGACAGAGGCTTTCTTCACAGAGAAATTTGTGAAGAAAGCCAGAAAAATTCTTTATGAACAAAGTCAGAGAAATTTCAATTTTCTTTGAACAAAACCAGAGAACAAAGCCAGAGAAATTTCAATTTTCTTTGAATTTCTCTGGTTTGAATTCTGAAAATTTTCAATTTTCTCTAGTTTAAACCCAGAATAATTCTCTACACTTAATGAGGTGATTTTCTCTAGTTTAGAGAGAATTTCTTTGGTTTGTAAAGAATTTCTCTGGAAAGTCAATTTCTCTGGAGAGAATTTCTCTGAGAAGTCCAGAGAAATTCTCTAGATCGATTTGAGAGATCTTAGACAATATGAAAATATTGGATGTCTTTTATACTATAAAATCTTAATACCAGGGACCTTAAAAAAAATCCTCTTTATTTTATTGATTAAAATAACATTTTTTGTTTTTACTAACTAATTTAATCAAAATAAGCCATGTCAACTGAAGCCGGCTTTGAACTTATCAACTTATAATAATCGAAAAATTAATAAAAACAAAGTATATAATGAGAGAGAAATAAATTATCACAATAAAATGTATTAAATTTTTTTCCATAAATCTCATTTTATAAAGATATTATATAATTATTAGATCAAATGCTTTGATTGATTTTAAAATTCATTTATTTGTTAAGTTGAACTTAAGTGGTTCAATGTGTGACTAGATATAACTCATGAATATAAAATAATTGTTATAAAATTAAAGGAAATAAAGAAGAAAGAGTCACAATAGAATAAAAGAAAATAAGTGACCAAACGAAAATACTATAAAGTAAAGGGCCAAAAGAGAATCCTTTCAATCCTTTCTTTTCCTTCTCTGATGGATGACATACATGTTTTGTGTTGATGTGCTTATACAGGCAATCAACTTGTACATGATTGGTTGGTTAATGTCAATTAGTACAGCTACTTCTATAACTTTCTATATTCTAACTTAACTATGAAGGCATGGTTATCCATACATTTACAATACTCCCCTGGATAACCATATACTAAGAATATGCCTTGTTAAAACCTTACCAAGAAAAAATTCAGTGGAAAAAAAACACCTTTGGTGAAGGAAAAAGAATATAATATTCTTGTATATGATTTGTTTAGATTGCCTCATTAAAACCTTGCTAAGGAAAATTGTAATGATTCAAAAAAAAAAAAATAATAATAAATAAAAATAAAAGTTGGTGGTGGGAAATTATTTGAGTGGGAAGATTATGTATATATTTTCTTTATATATATAATATATCAAGAATTACATTACAGTTGGGCTACTCACTTTCGGTGGGAAAATGATAAGAGAGATGGTAGAGAAAAGGTGGTGTGGCCCATCTAAAAGAAAAGCTTGCAAAGGAGCTGGAATCAACTTTGTGATGACCAAACTGCTCAAGTGTTGTTAGGGCTGCAAATGAACCGAGCTGTTCGTGAACAGGCTCGGCTCGGCTCGGTAAGGGCTCGGCTCGGCTCGGCTCGTTTAGTAAACGAGCCGAGCTCGAGCTCGATTATTGGGCTCGTTTCGTTAACGAGCCGAGCTCGAGCTCGACTATGTTCGGCTCGGTAGGCTCGGCTCGTTTATCTATAATTAAATTATATAATAAATATATTATTTATATATTAAATAATATATAAATATATATAATACATTATTTATATATTAAAAATATATAAATATATATAAATAATAATATAAATACATTTTTTATATTAAATAATATAAATAATATTTTTTATTTAAAAATTTATATTTAAATAATATAAATAATATTAAAAAAATTTTATCGAGCCGAGCCGAGCCGAGCTCGAGTTCGACAAAAATTAACGAGCCGAGCCGAGCTCGAGCTCAATAAACGAGCTCGATAGCTTAACGAGCCGAGCTCGAGCCCAGCAAAGCTCGGCTCGGCTCGGCTCGTTTGCACCCCTAAGTGTTGTGCATTTCTTTTTTTTTATTATGAGAGAGAGTGTGAGAGAAAGGGAGATTAGGGATGAGTGGGACCTCAAGTCTGTTACAATTATGGCAGATGCCTTTCATATGCAACCAAGAAGATCCATTGGCAAAGCATGACCATCTAAATGGAAGTTCGGATTTTGAACCAGAGATCAATAAACAAGTCAAATCAGTGAGTGAGGTTGAAGAGAAGACTAGCTATGGAGTGACAGAAAAATTGGAGATTGGCGAGCTTGTGAACTCTTCAATTCCAATGGATGAACAAGGCATACAAGATTTAGTTGCCGGACATGTCATCAACTTGCAGTATGTGTATCAGATTTTTTCAGCTTGTGATGATCTGCTATTAAAGAAGCAATCCATTCCAGTTGAGAAAGCTTGGCAATTAAATGAAAGAATGTATAGGGAGCTACAGGGTCTTAATAAGCAAGAGACAGCTAAAAAAAAATATATGGAAAGCAGCAAGTCCATGAATGGCGTAGAAGTTATGGTGCGTGCCCCCCAATGGTGAAAGCTTGCAAATGAGTTCTCAAAGAGCTGTTGCTTATTTCAGAAAGAACCCCAACTTTTTGCAGGAAAGCATGTGATGGTTGCTGCCCATGCAAATTCACTGAGGGCCATTATTATGTATCTTGACAAATTAACTACACAAGAGGTAATTTACTTAGAACTGTCAAATGGAGTACCAATGCTATACATTTATACAGAAGGAAATTTTATCAGGAAGGGAAGTCCTCTAGGTTCAATAGAGGCTGGTGTATATGCTTATACCTGGGATTTGGCCCTTTACAGGCATAAATTAGATGAAATGTCCAATTAAAGTGTCAAAAGAAGAGAAAAAGCAGAAGTGAAGCTATTTTTGACAATAAGCTCGTGTAATATTTATTCTTTGGATTGGGACAACAAACCTAATTCCTCCATCCTAACCAAGCCTGTTGTGAAATGCATTGAAAGCTTCAAGCTTGAGGTAGGGATACCCTACTCCTCTTTATGAGCTTTGTCGTTAAATTTTAGCATTTTGATATGTTGGGGGTTGTCGGGTAATTTTGAGAAAGTTGGGCCTTAGTGTAATTTTACAAAAGTTGAGATTTTAAATATATAAAACCTATATGCATGTTTAGCATGAAGAAATGGAATTAATGTTGAAACATTGATGAAAATGAAACCTTAGGGTTATAATGTTAATTATGGAAGATGCCCTAATTACATTAGTTAATTAATTGTGAGAAATGAGGAATTGAATTGGGAATATTGAGATTGGGAATGTATGGGATTAAAGGGGTGTAGTTGAATTATTTATCGCTCACCTAATTGAAATGTTGATATATTATCCATTTTGTGCATTTATTTTCTGTTTAGAAATAACTGCTTTGGGCTATCGGTGGAGGATAGTCTTGATTGTTGTAGACAATGCATGATGATTAGGCAAACTAAACCTAATCACTAGAATGTGTCATTGAGTGTGACGATTGAAAGAATACATTAACTTTATGTATTGATTGATGATGTGTATAATAATTGTTTATATGCATTGTGTTGTGTTGGAGGAGATAGGGGATGTACTCCGCGGTTTAGGGGAAGATAGGGGATGGACCTCTAAACCGGATATTGTTTGGGAGGAGATAGGGGATGGACTCCGTAGATATAGCTCATATGCTTATCTTTGGAAGTGTGATATAGTTCTTATACTTATCAGTGGAAGTGTTGATATAGCTCATATGCTTATCTGTTGATGTGTTGATATAGCTCATATGCTTATCTGTTGATGTATTGATATAGCTAGTATGCTTATCTATTGTGAAATTGGGAAATGTTTAATATGAGTTACTGTCTCATATCGGTTATTTGGTCAGGTTCTGAACCATGGTTATGAATTGAGAATTGAAAAGGAATGGAAAATGAAATGGAATAAGGACTTGAATGTCATGAAATTGTAATGTGTTATGAAAGAATGTAAAAGTGTTGACCATCTGTCAAATGTTAATCTTTTAGTCATTGTTCATAACTGGTTTAGTATATTTCTACTGGGCTGTGGCTCACCCTATATGGGAACATCATTTTCAGGTACAGGTAGCATGCCACCTCCAAGGACATAGCTTGGGAGGCTAGAGGCGGACAGACTTTTGTTGTCTTTCCTTGTTTTGATGTATTACATGTAGATTCAAGCCAAGGGCTTAATGTGTAATTGAGTTAGTACTCTTTTTTTTTTTTGTAACCAAGTGATAACTTGGAAAGCTGTAAGCCCTTAGGGCATTTGCTATGTTGTTAACATGTAATATTTTTTGTAATGAATTACTCTGATGAATAGAAGGATGTTGATCTTTTATATATCAATGCATGTCAATATTGTGGGTTTAATGTTATTATTTTGAGGGCGTTACAAAAATTCAGTGGGAAAAAACCTTAGACGAAGGGAAAAAAGATACAATCTGCAAACTTTCTTAATATAGATGACTCCTCTTCAAAACTGCATAATAGATCTTTATATCGACGCATCTCAATATTATGCACCAACTTCTTAAATGTTACAGTCGGTAGTGCTTTAGTAAATAGATCAACCAGATTATCACTTGAGTGCATCTTTGATATAGCCTCATTTGATTTGTGTGATACACGCAATCTTCATATAATATGATTGGACTATCTTTAGTTGAAGACAATCTGCATCTGTCTGGAATATGATGGATTATGGATCTAAACCAAATACATTTTTGACTTACTTTATGAATTGCAAGTATCTCTGGGTGATTTGAAAAAGTAACAGTCAATGTTGGTTTTACTGATCGCCAAGATATAGCACTATTTCCATAAATAAAAACATATTCTGTTTGTGATCTGGCTTTATGTGGATCAGAGAGATATCCAACATTTGCATACCCAATTAGCTGCGACTTGATTTATTTGAATAAAATAAACCTATATCAGTTATTCTACGAAGATAACGTATGATTTGCTTCACTCCATTCCAATGTCATCGAATTGATGTAGAACTATATCTTGCGAATAATTTGACTGCAAATGCAATATTGGGCCTTGTACAATTTATAAGATACATAATAGCATTAATTACATTGAGATATATTACTTCAGGACCAAGAATTTCTTCACCATCTTCTGGAGGGCGAGAAAACCATTAGAGTATTTAATGAAAGAGTTTTTTTTTTTCTTCATATAAAGGTGCTTTAGGACTTTTAACTGATGAACAATAATTTCATTTGGCAAATGTTCGATCTGTAGACCAATACAAAATTTTATTTTGCTAAGATCTTTCATTTCAAGTTCATTTTAAATATTCTGCAGTTTATGTAAGCTCTTTTGGAGTTCCACAAGATTTAAATCTTCAACATATACTGCAACAATTGCAAATTCAGATTCCTCACTTTTGGGTTTTGATTTAAATACTTCTGGCAGCTTAAATTCTTCAAGGACTTATATATATATATATATATCACTATCTAGTGATCCATCAAAATGCTATAACCACATCCATTAAAGCATATCTAAATTTTCTATGATTTTTAAACTGATGAGAAATCTAAATGAAATTGCATTCATTGCAAGTGAATAAGTTTTCTCATAGTCAATACTAAGTTTCTGCAAGAAACCTTGCACAATAAGTTGCGTATTATATCTAGTAATTTCATTTTTCTCATAGCGCCATAACATAAATACCCACTTATATCCAACACTACCCACTTATATTTGACAGGCTATGTCCCTTCAGGGGGTTAGACTACAGGTCCAAATACTTCACGTTTTGTAAGCAAGTTTAATTCTCCTTGTATTGCTTTTTTCCACATTGGCCAATCATTTCTACGTCGTCATTCTTCAATGGTTTGTGGTTTATTATTATCATCACTTCTGGTAATGCTTTCATCATTACTTCTAGTAATATCAAGAGCAACTTTAAACAAAAATATGTTGTCGACAACAGTTTAATTTCTATTCCAAATATCTCATGTACTTATATAATGTATTGAGATCTCATTATTTTCAGGTACTTTTTCCACTTCAAAGGATAACTCTTCAGGATGTTCCACTTTAGGTGATAACTCTTCAGGAGATTCTTTTTCTGGAGGTTCTGCTTCAGGAGGTGTACAGGGAGCAAATATTCAGGCAAGCCCGTACTCCTTTCTTCCAAGCTCCTGTCTGTCCGATCGACCTGCGAGCATAACGGCGGTAGGCTACCCGGCGGTGTGTGGCCGGAAAACCCCTCCGACGATCAAATTAGCACACAAACACACAGGGATAGATAGATAGGAGAGAGTTGAGTGTAGGTGTATATCTCACCAAATGTTCATCTGTCTAGGCATGGGGGGCGCAGACTCGCTTATATACCTTATGCGCCCCAAATCTACTCCCATTAGTCTCTCGACACGTGGTGCTGCTATCCTATTTGTCAGCACAAATCTAGCTGATCATCACCTAACCAAACTGCCAGCCCATACTACTGGGATCTCGGCATCCGGGTTGCATCATCTCGGCTGCCAACAGCTGTGTTGCACAACAAGCTAGAGCGCTCCGCTCGCTGAGCTCAACGACGACCGAGCTCGGTTGCATTCCGGCATAGCTGAGCTGAAAACTGGTTGAGCTGGTAAACCGAAGACCTTTCCAGTCGAGCTAGAAGCGCGAACCATGGGAACAGGACCGGCTTCCATTATCTCGGCCAAATTACCCAAATTAGCTTGGTTCCCACATAAACAAGCCAAGTAGCTTGGTCCTAGCATGGTCCTGGGCCATTACCGAGCATAACCCTCTCCGGCAAGACAGTGACCGGGCTAGTTGACATGCATGTCTTCAAAACTTGCCCGATCGACACCTCGATTTGCCATCCTGTCTCTTCAGTACTGACGCCGCCGTCAATAGGGACACGTGTCGTGCCTGGATTGGCCTCGAGCAGCCAACCATCACGTCCCTTCACATTCAAATTTGGACGGCCTTTTCACCTCTATAAACATGCAATATCTCACTTCCTTTGAATCTTACTGACTCTCTTTAAGCTATCGACGTTCCAGAGCTCCAGCACCCTTCCTTTCTTGCCATTCCTGAGTTCGTGTCCGAAGGAGAAGCTTCTGCCCTTAAATGGTAAGTCCTTCGGGCCCCTTTTTGCTATTTTCACTTGGTATTTCACATTCTAGGGCACAAAATCCGTAGGTTTTAGGATATACCCCTCCAAAAACCCTTACTTGCCCCTATTCTCTTCGCTGTTCTTTAATCCCAGTGATGAACACATGAACACATGAAGATCTGGAGCGGACCGGTCTCCAGGTCTTCTTTTGATCCCAAATAACATTAAGACCGAGCAACTTACAAGTTTGCCAAAACCTTAGTAGAAACCGAGGTAGACAGAGGACTTGGCCGCTCGACCGGGCTAACAACTGGTCCGCTTGAGCGACCGAGCTCCGTGGCTTGCCTTCGCGACCGAGGTGGTCTGGCACTCTTCATGACCGAGCTAAAGTCAAGCTCGTTTTGCGCCACCGCGCTTCCACTTACACTTGCCATCCTTTTCCTACAGAGTCCAAGGGGACCACAGACCAAATACCGAGGCTCTCGAAGACCGAGCCGCCATCAAACACCAGTCTGCCTAACTATCTCAGCTGAGCTAAACCAGCCGGCGACACATGGGGCGCTACCGCTTCCTCGTTGACACTCCGGCTGCCTTGGCCGCATTCCGGGAAGAGTATGGTATCCCGGCTGACGTTCAATTAGAGCTCGGCGCCTTAGACATCAACCCTTGGGGCAGATTAGACCAATGCCTCTTCACCGTGCTATCCATCATTGAAGGAGGCCTTCGCTTCCCGGTCAACCCATTGATGACCGAATTCTTGCGTCGCACCGGGCTAACACCCACACAAGTCTCAACAAACACATAACGAATAATTAACGGGGTCCACGAGCTGAACAACCGGCTTGGAACCAGCTTAGGTTTAGCCGAGATACTCCGCCAATACACCCTTGGGCACACAAGCGGTGGCCTTGCCTATTACTTAAAGATTAGACCGGGCAAAGAAAAGATAGTGACCGGCACTCCGGACAAGGACTTGCACAATGACGACTTCTTCTGGGTGTCCAGCAACTATGAAACAGCCGACGTACTGGGCTGGTTCATTAACAAGAACTTCGGTTCCACATGTAAGCCGTGCTAACTTGCTCGGTCAATTGTCTTTCTTCACTATTCTATACTAATATTTTTCTTATTTTCTTTGCAGCGATCGAAGCCTTGCAAGCTAACTATCACTACCCCAACGAAGCAGCCATCAGGACCGTGCTCCGTTACCGCAACCGGGACTGCCACGACCTCCTCGGTTACACACCTACATACCAATATTCAGCTCCACGCCGGAGTAAGGTCACAGACTTTCTTCGTGCTCCATCTCCGCCTCCAAATCCTACATTTCCTGACATTCCATTCATCCGTCTGACCGAAGCAGAAGAGATGGCTAAGAGAAGCCACATCAAGAACCTGATCACCGCCACCTCCACCGAGATACCGAGCGTCATAACCCGCTCTCCTGCTGCTGGGCAAGCCAGCGGAACTGTGGTTGCATTGGCGTCTCCCGCCGCTGGCCAATCCAGCCAAGACACCTGCCGGGCTGGCAAAAGGCCTCGTGCAGACCCTTCTGCCGAGCTAGTAGCAGAGCTCAATACCGAGTAACCTGCCGTCACCGTTGATCCAACACCCGTATGGAGGCCGCAGCTCAAACACCGGGGCAAGGAGATCCCGGCAACAGCTTCTATCAAAGGCGACAAGGAGCATCTGCTCGCCTTCGACCTCACAAAAGCTCTCATTCTGCCGAGCGACGTGGTCGGCAGCGACCATATGCCAGACACCCAGTTGGTGAAATCCTCGGTCAAGTCCATGACCAGGGTAAGTATCTCAAACTTTTACTCAAAATTTTGCAAGTGTTAGTTCGGTTTCCTTTCTAATCAAACTTTCTTCTTGCAGGCCATCTAGAAGCAGCACTTGGTCATGGAGCGCATTCACCGACTCCGGCAGAAGGCAACTGACTCTGCCAGCCAAGTTCAAAGCCTCCAAGCCGAGCTCAGGAGAGCCCAATCTTCACTACAAATAGCCAATACTGACAACACCCGGCTGCTCGGTCAGCTTGGCTCTGCCGAGAAAGAGAGAGACGCGCTTCGAGCCGAGCTTGATGCGCTGAAACAATAAAGGGAGAAGGAGCTGGAGGACGCCAATAATGCCGGCTTCAAGGAGGCCGAGGTGAGCTACACAAAGCAGGTCCATGCCACCCAAGACATCTACTTTAAGGCAGGCTGGAAGACTGCTTGTGAACAGCTCGGCCAAGGACCTGGGACCGACGTGTTTGCCTCTCCGCCAGCTGTCTTCCTGCCGACGTATCTCGTGCCATATGCCAACGACATCTTCAGCGCGTTGCAGGCTGAAGCCGAGGAAGAAGGCGAAGAAGAGACCGAGGAAAATGCTGAGGAAGAGAACCGCCAAGAGCAGCCCGGCCAAACGGAGACCGGTGTCCAAGACCAAACACCAACGGTCAACCTGGAGGCAAGCGGTGATGAATTCACTGACCTTTCCCCCCTAGCTTAGTTTTCTTTTGTCTTCTTTCTTTTGTGTCTGAACATGTAACCGGGCTATCTGCCCCTCCTCTTGTAGTTATTTTGCACATCAATGAAAAATTTCAATTTCCTTCAAGTGTTTGCACGGTCTTCAAGCTAAATAACTTCAGCCGAACAAAATACCTCGGCAAAACTAATCATCTTGTTTAACTTATTTAACCGGAAAAGATATCTCGGTTTCAAGCATAAAGTTGAGTAAATTATCAACTGTTTTAACCGGAACAATACATCTCGGTTTAAATATAAAAGTTGAGCAAATCATCAACTCAGTCAGCCGAAATAAAGCTCCATGAAAGTTGAATAAATAATCAACCTAGTCAACCGGAGTAAAACATCTCGGTTGAGAATCTCAAAGTTGAGCAAAACATCAACTCATTCAACCGGAATAAACATCTCGGTTGAGAATCTCAAAGTTGAGCAAGACATCAACTCATTCAACCGGAGTAAACATCTCGGTTGAGAATCTCAAAGTTGAGCAAAACATCAACTCATTCAATCGGAGTAAACATCTCGGCTGAGAATCTCAAAGTTGAGCAAATCATCAACTCTTTCAACCAGAGTAAAACATCTCGGTTGAGAATCTCAAAATTAAAAAGCAACAATCAGAGTGCTAAGGCAAAGATGAGACACTTCTATATATTGACAAAAAGAATATTACATTCTGAAGTGAAAGAAAACAAAAGCTAAAAATAGTACAGTTTGAGATTGGCCGCATTCTATGGCCGGGGTATTCCTCTTCCCTCCAGGTCCTCCAAGTGGTATGCCCCCTTGCCCGCCAGACCGGTGATCTTGTAGGGTCCTTTCCAGTTTGCCCCTAGTTTGCCTTCACCTGGCACCAGAGTATTGCCCATGACCTTCCTCAAGACCCAGTCACCTACTTTGAACGGTGTGGGGTGCACCGTTTTGTTGTATTTTCTTGAAAGCTCTTGTTGGTAGGTGGCCACATAGATGAGAGCCTTTTCTCGGCGTTCTTCCACTAGGTCCAATTCCAGGGCAATGGCTTCGACGTTCAGCTCGGGCTCAAAACTTTCACTTCTGAGGGTGGGCATACCAACTTCCAAAGGGATGACCGCCTCCATGCCATATGCCAAGGCAAAAGGAGTTTCCCCGGTTGATCGGCGCGGGTCGTTCGGTATGTCCAAAGGACACTCAGGAGTTCCTCGGCCCATTTGCCTTTGGCTTTCTCAAGCCTTTTCTTCAACCCATCAAGAATGGTCTTGTTTGATGCTTCGGCTTGACCATTAGACTGCGGGTAAGCGGGGTAGAATTGTAGAATTCAATCTTCAAGTCTTCACAAAATCCTCTGAATAGGCAGCTATCAATTGGGTGCCGTTATCCGAGATCAGAATTTTGGGGACGCCAAACCGCGTTACCACATTCTGCCAGACAAACCGTTTGACGTCTTTCTCCTTGATTGTCGTCAAAGGCTCAGCTTCAACCCATTTGGTGAAGTAGTCTGTGGCCGCGATGAAGAACTTCCGGTTGCCTGGCGCCGTTGGGAGTGGCCCCACTATATCTAGCTCCCACATCGCAAAAGGCCAAGGGCTGGTGAGGGGA
>JAPPVO010000059.1:69272834-69688395 GCA_030407325.1 Camellia japonica
AAGGAGTACCAATGCTGGAAGTAGCACTATTCCCGAACCCCACTGAAATCAATACAGTCACCACAGCAACCCTTTTGCCAATCCAAGCCTACAAACCGCCGGCCCAGCCCGAGCTCAGGGCAGAACTTTCACCCCCCTCTATATGAGCCTGACTAGCGCACTAAAAGTCTTGATGGAAAGAGGGTATCTCAAACCCCTCGATCCTCACCTCTTCTGACCCACCCCCAGCCAGACATACCTTCCAAGTACTGTATGTACCATCAGCAGCGCGGTCATGGCACCGACCGTTGCTACCGCCGTTCGTCATGAGGTCCAAATCTCATCGACAATCGGACGATAACTCCACCTTCAGACCCCAATGACCAAACATCTCCTGCCTACCTCAATCTTATCCATATACTGTCATCCACCTATGACCCCAGCATATACATCACCCCAGCCCATCTACCCAAGCCTGAGGTGTTCATTCCAGAAAGCATGGACTTATGCATGATGGATGCACCTAGACCCAATCATCTCAAACCCGTGAGCCCACTACTTCTGAGCTAAAGAGAATGATCGAAGATCTTCAAAGAACTGTGACAGATCTAGCCTCTGGGACATTGGCTCCATTATCGACCACACCACATACTGGGAATTTCATGTCAAAAGGCTCCCCAGTCTTGGAATGGGCTGCATTTGAGGAATGCCAATCCCTTGGCAAAGTGGAGGCGAGTGGAAAGAACAAGATAGGGGCGGACATGGATCCCCATGAACATCTTCTGTTGGCTGTTGAGGCTTTGAAAGCCGAGGGACTGAACAAAGAGCAAGTGCTCGCAGTTGTTGCAAAAACTGTGGACGACACTTTCGCTACTCAAGTTGGGGGCAGTTTGAATCAAAGGGAAAACCGGGAGAAGGGCCGTCATACTAGAGGCAATCCTTTCAGCTATAATCCTGCACTCGGAAGAGATCAGCAAACCAGGCCAGCACCTGCCAATCCCTTTGCTGGTGCGTCCAGCAAAAATCCACAAACCCAGAAGTACCAACCCCGAGGTCAGAGGGTCTTCCATGCCCTCCACATGCCTTTGTCCAAAGCTTTCCAAATCCTTGCTGGACAAGGCCATCTCAAACCCCTTGAGCCTCGGCTTCTCCCAAATCCTCTTCCGGCTACGCATGATGCCGCCTAGTACTGTGCCTTCCATCAGCAAACTGGCCATACTACCGACAACTGCTTCCGTCTTCGCCATGAAGTACAGGATCTATTTGACAACGGGGTCATTGCCGCGCCAAGCTCTGCAAAGTCTATCGGCACTGGATCGGTGAACTTGGGGGATAATGTGACCATGTGATCGATGATCGGGGGATGAACCACCTGCGGATGGCACTCGATTACTCCAGATATGGGGTATGGCACGCACTGTTTGAGCAATTGTGAATGCTGGTTTTGTGCTTTCTGACTTGGGTATTGGGTCAGTCTTGTTGTTTTGAGTCTTTTGAGTCAGTCTTTTTGTTTTCGGGTCTGTCTTGTATATCGAGTCAGTCCTGTTTTGTATAGGGTCGGGTGATTCGGGGGTGTTACCTCGGCGTCACCATTTTGTTTCGCGTTTGTCTTTTCGTTTTGTTTTGAGTCTGTTTCTGCCAGGGAGCCAGTTGTGCCAACAGATTTTGAATGAAACAGCAGTGATTTTCACGCTCCGCGTTTGCTTCTGCCTTGTGCCAGTTATGCCGGAAGTTCTGAATGAAGATGGCAGTATTTGACTAAGAATTCTATCTTTTCTGTGCCTTGAAGTCATTGTAATGACCTGAGTTTTTCAAAACTTTTTGAACACTGCGGTGAAAACAAGAGGGAGGAATTCCTCGGGATTTGCAAAACTTTGATCAAACTGAGAGAAAGAGAGGCGTGCTAAGCCCTTAATGAATGAAATCATGCTTGTTAGTGTGAGTACTGAAGGACCCTAGTTTGATCCAGATTGGTTCTACACTGTCTTCAGCGCGAGCGATTTGTCGCTTTCTTAAAAATTTCAAAAATATTTTGCGCGGTCCTGCGAAGACATGTGTGGAATCGCTCTTGAGATTGTGCAGCTTAGGATCGCTCTCAGCCTCAAGACTCGACCCCTTTGCTTTCAACCTTGAACTTGGATTCAGAACGTTCAACGGTCAACATCAAGAGAGGCCTGTGTGGCCAGATTGAAGCAGCCCTCGAGTAAGAGGCACCAAAGTCAGATCAAGAAGATCAAACCTCATCAGAAGAAGCTTGTGAAGCTAGAACAGAAGCATCCCCGAACTAGAGGCACAAATGCCCGATGCGCTCGAAGAGCCGAAAATGGATCCTTCTGCAAATCTGAACAACAGTTATTCTCTTCTCTTGGATTCAGACGGATTCGAGATCTCAAAACCATTTGACATGGACCAAGCTACACTTTTACCCTTGAGAGGCTCGCTGGGCCGAAAACCCAGAAGGGCGGCCCAGGCAAAAGTTAGAGCAAGAAAAGAAGAAAAGAAAAAAAGAAAAGAACAAAAGAACAAAAAAAAGAGAAAATGCAAAGAAAAATGACAAAAAGAAAATCAAAAAAGAAATGAAAAGAAAGATGCAAAAAATGAAAGAAAAAAAAAGAAGAGAAAAAGATGGAAAAAAGAAGAAAGAAAATGAAAAGAATTGAAGATATAGCTCGCAAGGTTGAAAACCCGCAACAGGCGCCTTGGCAAAAGTTAGAGCATAAAAAGGAGAGGTTAAATACCCGAGTGTACCTTAACCCCGAACTACGTGAGGCTTGATTCCCATCTTTGGGATACGTAGGCAACTTCATTCTGAAGTCCAGCCGTAAAACACTTCAAAATTCGACTGTGTCCATGTAATGGTTTTGATCATCTTTACTTTCTCTGAATCCGAGAATTTGGTTGTGTTCGTCACTCTGAGGACTGACTACAATGCGCTGCGGTGCCATTCAGACGAGGGGGCAACTTTCCGTTGCCATTCAATGCACTGCAGTACCATTCAAACAAGGGGCAACTTCCCGTTGCCATTCAATGCGCTGCGGTGCCATTCAAACAAGGGGCAACTTCCTGTTGCCATTCAATGCGCTGCAGTGCCGTTCAAACAAGGGGCAATTTTCCTTCAGATCTGAGGTTGTGCATCTCAAGAGTAGGTTCCGTGCTCGTTCAGTAGTGGCCGTTCGCGAAATAATTTTTGAGAATTTTTACTGAGGTTGACTAATTTTCTCAAAAAGTATTCCATTTTTCAAAACTGGACCATTTCTTGGACCCAAAAAAGGAAATTTTTCAGTGCTCATAGCCTGACTTGCATGATTTTAAAATCAGAAAATTGAACAAGCATGTTAATCTAACTCTCATTTTGGTCAAAATTGTTTTAGTAGAAAGCCAAAAACAAAAAATGGTCGAAATGAATGAACTAGGGGCACAGTTGATTCAGGCGTTCTGTCTTTTCCCCATTGCCACACATTGCCAAGAAGGGCACTCTACCTGCCAGAAAAGGGCACAACTGAAGTTAACAGCAAAAGGGTTGAAAGCTCTCTCACCCTCCGAGCAACGAGGTATCAAGCCAAGTGCGAAGCACGAACTGGAATGGATCAAGATGTTCCACTCCCTCATCTGGACAGATCTGATCACGTCCAAACTCCCCAGCAGAGCATCGTCAACCGATGTCAGCTGCAGATTTACTACACACCCAGTTGTAGCACAGCCCCTCTGTGGGAGAAACTCACTAGTTGCGTGCAGAAGAAGAAGAATCTAGCGGAATGCTAGGGGCAAGAGCCCACAACTTTCTATTTATCCATCAACCACTCAAGGGAGGGATTTAAAACGAGAGATTGAAGAATAGAGAGGTGTGCGCTGAGAGAAAAAGTGAGGAAAGGGCTTTTTCAGAAAAACAGAGCTTGAGGGCCGAGTGATGTGAGAATCACAAATGAGAAAGGGTGGGAAACAATACCCGGATAAACTGGCTCCTCGTACACCGAGAGGTCTCTCGCCTTTGCAACACAGCTGAGTGTTGTGTTTGTGCGTTTTGTTTGTCTCGTTTTTTGTTTTAAGTCGTTTGAGTGTCAACAAATGTGTTTAGGTCATTTTACCTTGTTTTTCCTTTGTTGAGTTGTGTTTAGGTCGTTCTACCTTTGTTTTCCACTATTCAGTCGTTTTGGCTGTGGTCAGTTGTGGGCTCAATACCCGGTTAAGAACTCATTTCTCAATTTCAAAATGAATCGTTTTGTGCTTAGGAGTGCCGTGCCGTTCTCCAAATTTGTGCAAAACAGGATTTGTTCTTTCATAAAAACCGCAGGGTTCACCCAGGTCATGTGAAAACAGTAAAACCAGGGCCTATCTGAAGCTATTTAGATTCCAGACTGCAAAGCAAAAGAAAAGAGGGAAAATTTGGAGCATCTTAGCATGTTTCAACTTTAGCAAAATCCGAGACTGCATTCCAGGTGCACCTTCTCAGGCCTCGCTGTTTCTCTGGAGTATGAGTGTATCTCGACCCCAAGTGTAAGCCTGCTTCAAGTTAGAATGGCAGTCCAAGCAGCACCCGAGGGTTTCACATGCAGATGTTATCTCTCGCCAATATGAACATGGTGTGCCCTTTTTGAGCTGAGTGAGTTGCGAAGACCTTTAAGAGGCAAATCAGAGGCACCAGAGTACATATTTGATGCTCCTCTATTGCATAGATTGTGAACTTTCATATACACTATTGTTGCATGCGTGCCGCGCATTGTTATGTTTCATGCATAGAATATGCTTGCTTTCGATTCCGCATAGAATATGCTTTGCTTGTTTCATGCATAGAATATGCTTGCTTTCAATATTTCATAGAATGTGCTTCCATACTTGCATAGAAGATGCATTTTATCGCACTATCTTGTGCAATTTATCCCTGCTCGCACTGTCTTGTGCACTTACACTTTGTATCTCACTCGCACTATTTTGTGCATCTTGTGGTTGTATCTCACTTGCACTATCTTGTGCATTTCAAATCACTCCCGCTGTTTAGCGTATCGCGCTGTTTAGCGTATCGCACTGTCTTGTGCATTTCAAATCACTCGCGCTGTTTAGCGTATCGCACTGTCTTGTGCATTTCAAATCACTCACGCTATTTAGCGTATCGCACTGTTTTGTGCATTTCTAATCACTTGCGCTGTTTAGCGTATCGCACTGTTTTGTGCATTTCTAATCATTCGCGCTATTTTTTGCACCTCAATTGCACTGTTTTGTGCAGTATATCATTCGCGCTATTTTGCGCACCTCCATCGCACTATTTTGTGCAGTTTACATTCGCGCTATTTTGCGCATCGCACTGTTCTGTGCAATTTATCACTCGCGCTATTTTGTGCACCACAATCGCATTGTTTTGTGCAGTTTATCATTCGCGCTATTTCGCGCACCTCCATCGCACTGTCTTGTGCATTGCATTCATCGCGCTATTTTGTGCTTTGCATATCACATCGCACTATCTTGTGCATTTCAAATCAATCGCGCTGTTTAGCGTATCGCACTATTTTGTGCATTGTATCATTCGCGCTATGTTGCGCACCTCACCTGCACTTGTTAGTGTATTGCATCGCGCTATCTTGCGCCGTGACCATTACTTGCATTGTGCATGCATTTTATCGCGCTATCTTGCGCACCTCACCTTTAGCATCGCACTGTTTTGTGCATTCACCCTACTCACACTGTTTTGTGCACCTTTAGTTCACACTGTCTTGTGCACTCACCTGGTCCAGGAGACCTTAAATCCTCCGGCCTAAGGAGACCTTAAATCCTGCATCATCATTCGCGCTATTTTGCACATTGTACTTGCATTCTACTTGCATTTCGTCGCACTGTCTTGTGTACTCACCTGGTCCAGGAGACCTTAAATCCTCCGGCCTAAGGAGACCTTAAATCCTGCATCATCATTCGCGCTGTTTTGCGCATTGTACTTGCATTCTACTTGCATTTCGTCGCACTGTCTTGTGTACTCACCTGGTCCAGGAGACCTTAAATCCTCCGGTCTAAGGAGACCTTAAATCCTGCATCATCATTCGCGCAGTTTTGCGCATCGCACTTGCATTTATTCGCACCGTCTCGTGCACTTTCTGGTCTAGGAGACCTTAAATCCTCTAAAGGTGCAATTCCTTTGGTGTTTGTCGTGCCCGAACGACTTTCGATGGTCTGGTATAGCCACCTGCCTGTGTTAGTAGCGAGTTCCTAGAAGACCAACTGAGACGGTGGAAACTAGAGTTCGAATGGCTCATGCCTAGAACGCAAAGGTTCGGGATTTCCGAGACTAAAGTCTGGTTTAAATACCCAGGGGTATATCCTCAGCTTGAAATCTGTATGGCAGCCCCATAGATTGAGATAGCATATGTATGCGCCTCAATTCTGGATACTGAGGCAACCTAGTATGTCACCCTGTTGGAGAATAGGGAAAGCTGCGACCATAGTCAGGGAGAAAAGTAGTACCTGCAGTTCAACCAAGAAGAAGCGAAAGATCCCAGCAGCATGAGGTAAGTCATTGCCAATTACCCCTGTAAAGTATCTTCACCTCTTAGCTATTACATTGCATTTTAGCCACTACATTACAGTGCATTGCATAAATCCTCAATTTTCAAACCGGCTTCGCGTAGCGTATAAGTCCAATTATCAAATCGGCTTCGCGTAGCGTATAAGTCCAATCTTCAAGCCGGCTTCGCTTAGCGTATAAGTCCAATTATCAAAATATTTCTGCATATCATTTTGCATCCTGCCCCTGAACTACGCTGGTTTGATTCCTTGCAAAGGGATACGTAGGCAGCCTGCGGGCGCAACCGTTTATTTGTCTGTACTTTGTTTGTTTGTCCAAGTTTTCGGCCTTGTCAAAAATGGGTCGTCTCTAGGCTTTGACATTCACTCCCGTCACTTATGACTTTCAAGTTCTGTTAAAGAGGGGCAATTGTAGACACCTCATTTTTGACCGACCTTAAGATTCAGACGTCACCGATTGAGCGCTCGGTGATGTTGCATGTCATGCTTGTTCAGAGGTTTCGGAGTCTCGGCTGCGAGCCTTGTCTCTGAACTTTCGGGCTTTTTTGTGCCTTGCCTCGGTTTACGAACCAGGCTCCGTTTTTCTCCGTTTTCCCTTCCCGAAGGGAGGGAGAGGTCTCGTAGATCATCTCTCAGTGGCCGTAGGCTACGTTTCGTGGTCGTAGGCCATTTTTTCCATTTCGGAGCCCGATTCCCGGTTTTCGAAGCCGTCGGCCGTATGCCTCGGATCGGGACCGCTTAACCACCTCCGTTTTCTCCGATTTTTGGCATGCATCTTATTTCCTCCCTTTTGAGGGACACTGTGGTCCGAGAGACCAACTTCATGGTCGAACACCACCTCCGGTGCTTAACAGTCAATTTTCGGGGCCCCGGGCTGCGTGTTTCGGCCCCCGAACCTTCAATTTGCATCGGTTTGAGTTTCATTTTTGGCAGGGACCTTATTTTCATTGGTATGAAGCTTGTAGAAGGGTGGGAGGCCAGCAATTGTTCTGAGGACCAGCTTTATTCCTTCATCGCCCTCCGTCGCCCGTTTTCCTCGCTAGAAAGCTAGTGTTGACCATTCCCGGGCCACTTTCTTTGGCCCTCAACCACATATTTGTGATGTACAGACCTGGGAGGCCACCTATATGTCATGGCCGGCCATCAATTCATCTTGACCCTTTTGAACCCCTCTAAAAAGTTGGGTTTTCTCTCTCCTGGTTCACTTTTTCTGGGTTTTGCCCACATGGTTGTGTTGTGCACACATGGGAGGCCAACAATATGGGTGGCCGGCCAGCTTTTTCTCATTGAACCTTTTGAACCTGGCCGGCCGGCCAGGGGAGGTGGCCGGCCGGCCACCTGAGCTCTCAAAACCTGGCCGGCCATGCTTCCCACACCAGGTTCCTTACAGATGTACCCTCTTTTCCCCCCCAGATTCTGTATCCGATGGGGGGACTTTTGGGGGGGAAATTTGAATTCAATTTTTCCCCCTTTTTCTCCACTCCTTTGCCTATATAACCAGCACCCCCAGCTGTGTTTTAGAAGTTACAAAAAACCCTTTGGAGCTCTTGCATACATCTCTCCCTCTCCCCCTCTTCCAAGCCTCAAAACCTTGAAGCCCTTGCACCATTTACACTACAATACATAGCACCACACCTCCTCACTCCATTCCAGCAACTTGGAGTCCATTTCCAGAGGCTAGGAGCACCATTTCTTGGACCAAAAACTGTTGAAGACATAGGCTACAAGGGTGAGTCCCAATTTCCCTCTTTTGTGCACTATTTTGGTCTATATCTTAGCTCCTTGTGCTTATATTTTTGGGCTCCCACCCAAACTGTAAATAGTCATATTTTGAGTTTCTTTTCATGTTTGATTAAGGACCTCTTACTGTTTGAGGTCTCCTACTATCACTTGCCTCTTTAACTCTCTTTTAGGCCTTTTTTTGCATAGGATTTTAGGCCTATTTATGAGCTGTTTTGGACTTGGTCATAAACTGTAAAATATCTTTTTTTGAGCCCCTCTTCAACATTGTTGAAGGGCTCTCCTCTGTTTGAGGCCATCTATTGCCACTTGCCTCTTTATCCCTCTTTTAGGCCCTTTTCTTGCATGATAGTTTAGCCTCACTTGTGTTCATTTTCGTGGCTTGCTATAAACTGTAAAGTGTCTTGTTTTGAGCCTCTCTTCAACTTTGTTGAAGAGCTCTTTGACATTTGGGGTCAGCTTCTGTCCCTTGTCTCTATTCTCTCTTTTAGGGCCATTTTTGCATGATAGATTAGCCCTATTTGTGTTCATCTTTGAGACTTGTTATAAACTGGAAAAAGGCTTTTTTTTGACATCATATTCATGTTTTATTAAGGTTCCATTTTTTTTTGAGGTCATATGCTATCTTGTATGCTTGGTTGCCTCCCATTTTGAGCCTTACATCCTAGCCCTTGTTGCATGCTTTGTTTGGCCTTCTAGCCACTGAAATCTAGTGGATTTTCAGTGGCTTGGCTGCTGTTTTGAGCCTCCAAATTAGAGGGGGGTGACCCCCTCTCACCTTGACTTGTTTGGTGGCCATTTCGGCCTTCCAAAGCGACCCTATCTCGCATGCTTCTTAGTCACATTTCAGGGTCAATTTGGTGAGTTTTTAGACTATCATATTTGATTTTCAAAGTTTATTTGGGGCTTCCACATGTCTATCTTGTATGTGCCTAATAACTCCTTGTATGCCCTTCCAAAGGAGCCCCTCATTTGTGCATGTGTTGACTGTCTTTCCATGTGTATTTGAGCATATTTTGCATGTTTAGTTCACTGATTTTTGCTGGTTTGGTGAGTGCTCACTTGCTTCATGTAGTTTCCATGTAATCCATGTTTGTTGGTCCAATTTGCATGCTAATTTAAGCCATCTTGCTAGCACTTTTTGGCCACACTTTGAACTAGAAAAGTTCATGTTTTGGGACTGCCTTGGTTCTGTCTTCATGCTTCATGATCAAATAATGCATGCTTTGTATAGCTATAGGTCATTGCGTATGCCTAGTTTTGAGTTTCAGGGTTCATCTCATGCATCGGGTGCCATATTGCCATGTTTCGGGGCTGTTTAGCATTATATTTTAGTGCTGAAATTTTCATGTTTGTATGCCATGTTCCATGCCTTGCCATGCTTTGGTAGAGTGGCATTCGTGCCTTAGGGTCGGTCCTCGATTTGCGTGCATGTGTGCACGCGTCTCGAGTGTCTCATTTTCATCTAATGGCCTCCTATGTGAGTGTGGCTGAGGTCCACTTGTGTTGGTGTAAGTCCATTATGCATTGTGTATGCCATTTTATTTCATAGCATTGTGTATGCTAGGTTGTATGTTAGCGCATTGTGTGTGCCATGTTACCTCGTGCATCGTGTATGCCATTTCATAGCATTGTGCATGTTAGGTTGTATCTTAGTTGCATTCATGCATGTCATGCATATTGCATTGTGTTTGGGATAGGAGTTAGCCCGAGCACGGGAAACGAGATACGTTTCGTACTCCGAGTGACGGAACGTGTCTCAATCCCCAGTCACCGACACTCCGGATTATCCATGATGGAGTCTCGGTCTTGTTGTGTTTATTTGTGCATTCATTCCATATTGAGTCGTGCAATTCGACTCCTCGGCCATCATGCATTGAGATGCGTGATTGGTGGCACGAGGATCGAGGACTACGCTCCCTGAAGAGTAGTCAAGCATACATATGTGAAAATACATTGCCATGCCCCTTTCCTGCTCTCTGTTGCAGCAAATCAAGAATCAGCAGCCTTCCGGAGCTTGGTGCGCTTTCCAAGAACAATTGCAAACAGAGGCTAATTGGGGCATCGCAATGGATTTCCGCGCAAGGCAACCCGAACATGCATCATTCATCTTCCAGATCAGAGTTGAGGCAGTCCCTGGCTTGCATGCCAATTTATTGCTTTCCTAGTTAAATTTGTTAATTAATTAGGGTTTTGTATTTATTCGGACTGTATTTATTCGAGGCTGTATATTATTCTTTCGGACCCTCCGAGTGAGGGCACAATTGTAATAAGTGTGTGTGAGTGTGATGTATGTCTTCCAACCCCACGTCTTTCTTCCCTTTTATTTACCAGCTTATAATGGTTAGATTAGGGCATATTTCAATTAGCATACAGTATGATAGCATGTTTGCATTCATTCACTTGTTTTGCATGCACTGGGCTCGGCACATCATACTAACTGCATTTGTATTTCAATTCCGAGTTGAATACATGTTAGCTGTAGCATTCCATATGCCATGTTTAGAAATAGCCGAGCCTGCTATAGTTGCATTTTTGCATGTGTTTCATTAGGCATTTCTGTATAGTTAAGATCATGCATGATTTCTAATTAGCTTTTGTTTTGGCTTGGAGTACTCGGTAAGTTTTTACGCTTTAGCATCCTTGCATGTGTGTGAGTGACTGCCATGATAGCATGCTTACCATGAGGCTATATGCTTATGTGATATATCTGCCTGAATGCCTGTGGGTGAAGGTTGGGTTATTTGGATTGGGACAAATCATTGACTGTGAGTTTTAAGCCCACTAGATAGTGGCAAAACCATCTTTTCTAAGCCCACCTGGGGGTGGCAAAATCTGCACTTTAAGCCTACTTGCGAGTAGCAAACCATCTTTCAAAAACAAACATGAAATGTTTTGTTCCAATTCAGGCGACCTGGTCTATACTTGTATGCTGTGCGCATCACATAGTAAATCTAGGCTAATAACCGGAATAAGAATGCATAATGTTTTCAAAACTAGATATCATGGTTAGTAGAGGCCGATCTTTGATCGGGCAAGCGGGGGTGCTCACGAAGTGACCTTCCCCAATCGTACCCAAGTTCCCGAGCCGAGGCAACTTTGGTGATGACGGACACGTGGCCTTAGGCAACGAGTCAGGGTTTCCTAAATTTCCCGAAAATAAAATATTTAGGTGGCGACTCTGTATCTGGCAAAGCAGTCCATGTTTGGCACTTCTTTCAAAAATCTGTTTTCTCAAAACGATTTGTCGGATTTGGACTCTTTGGTTTAGATTAAGAACCGTGACATTGAGTCCTGAACTGTAGTGAGCCCAAAACGAACGGAACGGGAGACTCACATTCCCTCCCGGGGCGTTTGGGGATGTCTACACATACCTATCAAGCATTTGTTCCCATTGTATTCTAAATTCTTCTTTGTCATCAATTTCATGCATAAATTTTGAAAACACACCCTTCACCCCTATATCTTCAAAAAGATAACTTACATGCTTCACTGTATTTTGCATCAAATGTCATGTGCAAAATCGGTGGTTTGTAGTAGGCATGACAATTGGAATGGCCTTAGCCATCGCAATATCTTGATCTATGAAAATAGTTTTCGGAGCTTTGTTTGACATTGCCTCCAAAAAAATCTGAAACAACCATGTGAATGATTCGGCAGTCTCATCATACATCAATGCTGCATCGAATATAACTGTTTTTCGATGATGATTAAATCCAACAAAGGTTCCAAAAGGTCTATGCTCATTTTTTAATTTGTAAGTAGTGTCAAAGGTCACTACATCATCAAATTGAGCATAGTCCATTATCATTTGAGCATCGGCCCAAAATATATTACTTATTTGCTCTTCACAATCTAATTGGACTGTATAATAAAATGATGGATTTTTCACAGTTTTCTTATGAAAGTACTGCAACACACTACCCGCTTCTCCATATTCCAAATCTTTTTGTCTCTTCGATCTCAAGTAATTATTTTGGTCCAATTTTGTGAAGCCAAGTGCTACTCTTTTACCAGATTCCCTACCAAATAGCTCATAAGTAGACCTAAGAGGAATTCCAGATTCTGAAGCCAATTTTACTTCAATTGCTTGGGTGGTAAATATTTTTCTTTGGGATGGCAACATACGAATGCACTCTTGACGCACAAGGTCATGATTATGATGTTCAACAAAATCTCAATTTGGGTGGTAGATATTTTTCTTTGGGATGTAGCAACATATGAATGCACTCTTGACGCACAAGGTCATGATTATGATGTTCAACAAAATCAATTGCAACATATTTTCCTAAATTTCTATCTAACTTGATACTCAATCGGGCACACAACCACATCTCACCTCTTGTCTCGGAAATTTTACTAGTGGATCTCGCTTGTCAATACCTCGAGTTCCCTCTTTGTAACATATAAAAGTCCGTGAAGTTATTTCCTTAGTTTGTTTGTTCTTGTGTGCATACGACTCCCTAATACTAAAGCCAACCTTCCCGCAATAGTTATTGTAAAAGTCATACGCAGCTTGTTCAGAGTCAAATAACATGCCCAATTTCGGCTTCCAACCACAACTAGCCAACTCATCAACAACATTATTTTCTTCCATTACCTACAATTTAGTACCATACAAATAATAATAAAAAAAAAAATCACATAAACAACAATTGAATAAACATAGAATAGAGATTTTTGTGTTGAAGAAATTGTCAATATTTCTACCAGTTTTGGGTGTCATCTCTTCCAGACTCACCTTTAATTTTTTTTTTACCTTTAATTGTTTTTCAAAGCAGACTACTAAACATACTAATGATCAGTCCTTCTCCATACTACTCACTTCAACCAAATCATTCCATTAGATGATAAAATGTATATATATATACTCACTTCAGCAAACCTTAACAAATCATTCCATTCAGATTGCTTCAACAAATCAAGGAATATAAGCAAACACATCCAATCTTCAAAAACAAAAAGAAAAGAACATATAAACAAGGAATATAAATACATCTAGATTCTAGTATCAAACCAAACATAAAAAATAAAAAATAAAAACAGATTAAAAAACTCTACTTGAAATCAATTTCATCATTCTATCATGAATCAGATAACCTAGCAGCCAAAATTTCACAAATTAACAAACCCAGGACTGCAAAAATTATCCAAAAATTATTATTAAAAAAAATAAAAAACCAGAAACCATAATTTCACAAATTAACTGAAATCACTAAATGAAATGGAGAAATAGAGAGAGGATATGGAAACTCTAGTTCAAATCAATTTAAACCATAAATGAAACCATACTAGCTTATTTTGGGAAGTGGGTTAAAAGCCACTTCTCAGCTTTTAACCCACTTCCTCTCTCACAAAAAAGCCAAAAAAAACCAAAAAATAGCTTTTAACCACCTTTCCAAAACACCCACAAATCCAACTTACAGAAATTTCAAAGCAGATACAAAAAATTTCGAGAGAGGGATATGAAGTAATATCTGGTTATTATTTCCGATATGAAATAATATATGAAGTAATACAGCTTACAGTCATTTCAGAAATTTCCGATACAAAAATTAGGAAGAAAAATTTGGTTATATACGTAACATATCAGAGGAAGATGAAATGATATATTAGCAAGAAAAATCTAAAATGATGAAATGAACCTCATCATGGCTGCAATCTCGCATTTCCGTCACGTCGTGTCCCTCTGCCATCCTCTGTCCTTCGCCGTTGCCGTCTCCTCTCTCCGCCATCCTTCGTCTTTCACCGTCGCCGTTGCATCCCTCCACCATCTTTCTCAGTTCATTTCTCTATGCCTCTCTCTCTCTCTCTCTCTCTCTCCCCCTTTCTCTCTCTTATCCTCTCTCTCTCTCTTCATCTAGCGTCTCCCTCTCGTCTCTGTCTATCTGTTGATGATGTTAGGGCTAAACAAAACATATCAGAGGAAGATGAAAGTGGAAGAAGCAGGAAAATCAAATTTTTGGAGGAAAAAAAAAATCACTAAACAAAACGACGTCATTTTGGAGAGGACGACATAGAGGGTCGCAGGAAAGAACGACGTCGTTTTGGCGAGGACGACAGGAAGGGCCTCAGGAAAGGGCGACCAAGAATCCTTACTCATTATGCGTTGGTGTGCTTATATAGGAAATCAACTTGTACATGATTAGTTGGTTAATGTCAATTAGTGCAGCAACTTTTATAACTTTCTACATTCTGCTAACTTAACTACCAGTGAAAATTTGTGCTATGCACGGGATGTAAAAAAAAATATATATATATATTTATATAAAATAATATAAATAGTTAGATTTTTTTATGTAATTATAAATAAAAAAATATTGAAATTTACAATTTAAATTTTATAATTTTATCACAATTTATGTATCAATTTTTAATTTGTCACAATTTCGATAATGTAACTTTCAACCCCCTTGTTAAAGTTGTAAATTTGGGCGAGTTGAAACCAAACAACTTGAGTCAAGCCTATAAATTTTTAAAAATTGTGCAACATCATTTTTAATTTGGTAAGAAACTATGTAAAATTCAAAAATTCAAATAAATTTAAATGGACTTGGACAGAGACACTAAATTACCTGGGCAATCGAAACAAAATTGTATATATAAATATATAAAATTATTTGCTAATTAATTTTTTTAATAATAAATAAGATTAATTAAAAATTTAATATTAATAAACAAAAGCAAATATACCTTTTAGAAAGGGATCATCAAATAAGTTGACATTAAAAAAAATTATATTTTATAATGGCATAAAATAATTTAATTATGATTTTTTAAAAAATATTTTTAATTTAAAAATTACAATAAAATATTTAAATATAATAAAATTAAATTTCTACAAAATAAAAGTATCTGTATAAAAAAATTTTTAAAAAAAAAGTAAGAAGAAAATTTAGAATGGTATTCTCATTTGATTTGAAAAAGATATTTCACATACCATAACTTTTATTAGAAAAATAACATCTATTTCTATTTGTTTTAGCAAAACTCACTTTTTAGCAATTTGAGTCCAAAAAATTTCATTTTTATTTTAGTTTGTTTAATTGACAATTGAGATTAAAAAAAAAAACAAATTAGGATCTACCATGTTTTGCAAGTGCTAAAATAATTTAGATGAATAATAAGAAAAATGTTTGAGACCCAAAAAAAAAAACACTCACAATTGTATGAATAATAATGTGGTATCATATGTGTCAACTTTTGATTTGCTATACACTCAATGACATAAGACTCAACTCTCTTGTCACATCATTGTGGGTGAAAGTGTGGGTCTGTAACATTGCTGGAACAATAAATTATCACATGTAACTACCATTTTCGTTTTTTATTATATATATAAAATAATATAAAATAAAGTTTCACCAATAGAAAAAAAATATTTATTTCTATTTGATTTTAGCAAAAGTCACTTCTTAATTATTTAAGCTAAAATAATTATTTTTTATTTTAATTTGTTTAATTGACCATTGAGATAAAATATATATATATATTAAAAATTTAAAAAAACTAATAGAATGTTTGATAATTGTTAAAAAAAAGTCATTTATTTTTTAATATTTTTGTATTTTGTTAAAAAAAATATTTGTATTAAAAAAATTTATTGTTTAAGTCCTTGTAGTTTAGAAGGACATAATTTCTTTTTTTATAAAATTTAAAACCAAAAATAACAAAAAATAAAAGTATAAACTTTTAATAGTGATTAATAATTTGTATACGTGTATTTAATAACATATTATGTTTAAATTTAAAATTTTATTTTATAATTTAATAAAAGATGCATAAATTAAGAAATGAATATTGATATTATTTTGGTAACATAATTTAAGGAAGAATCTAAATTTAAAATTTTATTTTAAAAATATAAAATTAATTTATAAACCAATCATAACACATATTAACAAAAATTAAACAAAATCAAAAAAAAAAAGAATTGCAACTTTAAACTTTAATAGGATGATAACGTTTTTCAATTATAGTAGTATATAGATTAGAAATGTCTCACACCTCTAAACCAAGAGCTCTAATAGCTCTAATGTGGGAGTGGGTCTCACATGATGGAATGTTTTGGCCTTATTTTTCTTTCTTTTTTTTCAGCTCATTAGAGCTGGTTTAGTGCTCTAAATTTAAAGCTACCAATCACAGCTCTAAAACTAAAAAATCATGGAATAGATTATTATAATTTTAAATTGTTATTGTGCCAATTTTAAATTTAAATTAATATTTTTTTTCCATATTTAGTGACCCTCAAATTTAAATTTTGGAATGGATTATATTGGTATACTTTTTTTATTTATTTATAGATTTGATATATTTTCCATTTGAAAGTCATAAATTAAGGGATATTAATTTTTATTTATTTATTTATGTTTGAATAAGAGCTAGTCAATAGAAGATTTTTAAAATTTTTAAAAATCAAAAAATTATGAAATTTAGATTAAAAACTTGAAGCTCCCACAAGGCTTGTGGGTTAAAAATCACATTTTCCTTATATAATATATAGATTAGGCTTCAATGGTCAAATTTCTAATATTTATTAGCCATTAAAGTTGAGTTCTTTGGTTTCATCTGTATTCACTTGATAATTTGAGAGTGGACACATGTCAAGCTTTTACACAAATACTTGGCACATTTTTTGAGCATTATTAATGAAATACACAGTGTAATTTTTTTTTCTCTTTTTTTTCGCAATTGCAACCTATTTTGTTTTTAAATAAGAATTTATATTTGTTTTAGATTTTTTTTAATATACAAATTATTTTTTACAATGTAATTTTTTTATCTTTTTTTTTAGATTTTAATGAAATGCACAGTGTATTTTTTTTCACTTTTTTTTTCGCAATTGCAACATATTGTTTTTTAATAAAAATTTATATTTATTTTAGATATTTTTTTAATATACAAATTATTTTTTACAGTGTAATTTTTTTTCTTTTTTTTTCGTAATTGCAACCAATTATTTTTTAATAAGAATTTATATTTGTTTTAGATATTTTTTTAATATACAAATTATTCTTTTAGATTTTTTATAAAAATAATTTAATAATCCCATCATTAACCATAATGCACAGGAGAGGTTGAAAATGTATGGGAAAAGTAAAAAAGGCTTGTGGATTGGGAGAATTCAGTAAATGCTAAGGTTTTTTTTTTTTAAATCAAAAAATTAGAAAATTAAGATTAGAATATTAGAGTTCCCACAAGGCTTGTGAGTTAAAAATCTCATTTTCTTTATATAATATATAGATAGATAAAGGTATGATTATCCATACATTTACAATACTCGGATAACCATATACTAAGAATATACCTCGTTAAAACCTTACCAAGGAAAAACCTAGTCGAAAAAACACCTTTGGTGAAGGAAAAAATAGTACAATATTTTTTTTATGTGATTTATTTAGATTGCCTCATTAAAATCTTACTACGGAAAATACGGTGGGAAAAAACCTTAGACGAAGGAAAAATAGTACAATTTGCAAATCTTCTTAAATAGATGATTCCCATTCAAAGCTGCATAATAGATCTTTATATCTACGTATCCCAATATTATGCACCAGCTTCTTAAATGTTACAGTTGGTAGTGTTTTAGTAAATAGATCAGCCAGATTATTACTTCAACTCATCTTTGATATCCTTTGATCTGTGTGACACACGCAGCATTATCGTTGTATAATATGGTTAGACTATCTTTAGTTGAAGACAATCCCCATCTGTCTTGAATATGATGGATTGTGGATCTAAGCCAAATACATTCTCGGCTTACTTCATGAATTGCACGTATCTCTAAGTAATTTGAAGAAGTAGCAATCAATGTTTGTTTTATTAATCGCCCATATCACGTCCTAAAATTCGAGACCATAAAAAAAATGTACAAAATACAACTCAAACAGTATAGATAACCAAAATATTTTAATATACACATATAAGCAGAGTTAATAGCATAGATAATTCATTTGTGTTTCGCTATAGGACTACAAAACACTGTCAAACCAAAAGTCAAAGAAAAAAAAAAAAAAAACCTACTAGTCTAAGTCTTCAAGTGAACCATGGCTCCAACACTTCGTCTTGATTGCCTTCGGGATAACCGTCACCATCGTAAACTGCTTCCTCACCTGGCATGACACGCCATGAGCTTGGAATGTCCAGTAAAAACATACACACCCTCATACCTTCTATTAACCAATCAACCATACACAAAACAAATCGGGTAATATAATAAATAATACTACAATAAGGTTCTGTGAATTAGTAGTTAGGCTAGACATCTAGAATTCCCAAAGAGATCCTTCTACCCAACCACAAGGATTGAACACCGGACTATTTAGAACTCCCCTTTTTGCTGTTTTGCAAACCTTACCACCTATACCCACCTCCCAGTTATTTACCAGTCAGCAATACTGATGGACCTCAAAAAGGACAGCCAAACAAGTAGGCTCGCTTACACCTAAACCATGTGTCACGACCCAAACCTGCCCCTATAGGTTTAGCATCGTAACTGGCCAGTAATCCTTGGATTACCGAAGGCCTCTGAACAGATTAACGAGATTAAGGGGCTAACAGAAGCAAATACATAAATATAGTTGTCCAATGAGCTGTGCTGACTTACATGAAAAAGAATATTTAAAACTTTATATACATAACTGGTAGTCAACCATACATTATACCCACACACATTACAGTATTTTACGTACAGCCAACGACATCAAATCAAGTCTTGTATAAACAGAAACCACAGAACTTAAACACAAGACGCTTCGGGAGCCTCCACGTGAGGCACAAGGGTTGGCTGACAATAGAACACAGATCCAGACAAAAACCTTCAAGCTCGAGCTCCAGAATGCTCACCTATACATATATATATATACACACAATGAGCTAAAGCCCAATGAATAACATTAAGGTAAAGGGATTAGTGAACGAAATCCGAATGTATCATAAGCAGAAAACAGACCAGAGCATAATCATTTCCATATCAGAACATAATAATGGTACATCCCATAAAACAAATCACAGAACGTCTTCCGACTAGAGTAATCAGTTTCGGATACCGATTAAACACATATCACTACAATGAAGTGGCTAACGAGATCTCGTAATTAACCCGCATTTTCATGCCGTCCCCCATGACTTGGGAGTATCTATGGATGCCATAATAGATTTCAAACATGGAATATTCGTTCACGAAAACAGATATCATTTTAGAAATCAGAACTTATCATATTTCATTTGGAACATAATTCATATGAACGTATATTTACGATAATGTTACTCACAGTGGTTCCAGCAAATGGTTAATCAATCTTCAGACGTTGACCTACAAACACAAAGGTACATAACATAACATATCTCATTATTACACATTCACATGGCCAACACAGCTTAACTTTCTTATTACATAGGTTTCTTGCTTAACACATTGTTTCAAACACACATTGGTAATCTCTTAACTTAGTACATTCTTTTCTTAGTGTGTTTCTAAACCAAACCTCATTACTATGGCTTAATTAAGGCTTAAGAATGCCTAAGATGCAATGAGGATGCCAAAACATGCCTTGGAACACTTAGGCAAAATTTCTGAAAATAAGGTCCACGCTCGAGCGTATCTTTCCTCGCTCGAACGGACATGCAAAATATAAATGGTCGCTCGAACGCACATTCCTTCGCTCGAGCGATCTGTAAAAGACATGAAACTTCTGGGAGCTTGCAATTCACGCTCGAGCGGACTTTTGGTCACTCGAGTGGAGTGCACACACTCAGAGTGGTCGCTCGAGCGTGAACTCCCATGCTCGAGCGTGGATGCAAATTCTGGAATTTCCAGATTGCACCACCAAGCTCAAAACTCGAATTCTAACCTTCAAAACACATCTCTTGGGCTCCAAAACTTGAGATAACATAGTAAACTTGTAAAACATGAAGAATTACAGATTATTTCATAAAATCATGGCCCAAGAGTTTGTTAAAAACTCACAATTTCAACTTAAAACATGATGAATGTTCATGAACACAACATGCATGATTTTTTCTTGTATCAAACTTCTCAAAACATGATCCAACACCACAAAACAACTTGAAACTTGATGATTTCCCTAAATGAAGATAAATTTCAAACATGCAAGAGAGAATTATTGGAGTTCATGCTCAATTTGTGAGAAAATGTACATGCATGCATGATTTACTACTCAAATCTTCCTTCTAGGCTCAATACACACCCATGAACACATAATCTTGAAGAAATCCCATGTTAAATGACTTAGATGTACAATCTAGAGGTTGAAATCTTACCTAGAGTCTTCAATTAGCTAGGTACTTGTACAATCTTAGATCAATTCAAGCTATAGCCATTCTCTTCAATTTCTACACTCTCTCTCTCTCTCTCTCTAAAGGTGAACTCTCTCTCTCACTAAGATGAAATCTCAGATTTTTGCACTAAAGGAAATGAAAGAAATGAGCTCCAATGAGCTTATGGCTCATGTATACATTTATGGTGTTAAAACACATTAATTAGAATATTAGGCTAACCAAACATGACTTAATTAATTAGACTGAATCAATTTTTAATAAAATTTGTCATAGTGTTCTAAAATTCCAAAAAACATATCGTTGTAGTCAATTTCGGTTTCAGATGCCGATAAGGCTTTCAATTTACATATTAAAGTGGAATTCTAAACAGATATTTCTACAAAGAACAGATAGAAAGCCAAAATCATGTAAAATATAGAATAAACACATAATTTATTTTAATCCTCTCATTAGCATCATTAATTACGGATTAGCAGCTAATTACGGATCGGGGTTATTACATCATGCCTAGGGCTTTCTTACACCCTGCACATACCATACCAAATGGCTCGCTTCCTAATATGACCTGGAAGTATTTTTACCAAAGCATTCTTTTTAACCCTACAGTTCTGAACAATGCTCAAAATTGTGCCTTATTGTGTTATTTGTCTCTAAGTATTTCAAAGCATGCCCAATGTTGTTTGTTTGCCTTACCATACTTATGTATGATTATCATGGACTATATTTCCTTTCTTATGTTTGCCTCATGCTCTTTCATATTATCGAATGTGACTAACTCGCTTATCAAAACATCTAACAAACGGGAAATGAAAAGGGGTTGGCAATGTGACGTTCACACTAGTGTTTCGAAATAATTTATACATAAGAATGACATGAATTGTGATAGAATTAATACCAGATGAGTTAAGTCTAGCGTAAGTGGTCTAAGCGAACCCCTAGGATGACACAGATGTATTCAGATTCTATACAGTGGTTCCAGGGTGTAGGTAAGCCCTTTAGAATGGTATGTGTAGGGTGTAAGCGAGCCCTAGGCATGATTTGGGTGTAAGAAAGACCACTTGTTTGGTCTTCTCTTTTGAGGTCCATCAGTGTCACTGACCAGTAAATAACTGGGAGGTAGGCATAGGTGGTAAGGTTTGCAAAGCAGCAAAAGGGAGAGTTATGAATAGTCCGGTGTTCAATCCTTATGGTTGGGTAAAAGATCTCTTTGGGGGATTCTACATGTCTAGCCTAACTACTAATTCACAAAACTTTATTGTAGTATTGTTTGTTATGTTACCCGATTTGTTCTATGTATGGTTGATTGATTGATAGAAGGTATGGGGGTGTGTGTGTTTTTACTAGGCATTCCAAGTTCATGGCATGTCATGCCAGGTAAGGAAGCAGTTTACAATGGCGAAGGTTATCCCGAAGGCAATCAAGATGAAATATTGAAGTCGTGGTTCACTTGAAGACTTAGACCAGTAGTTTTTTTTTTTTTTTTTTTTTTGACTTTTGGTTTGACAGTGTTGTGTAATCCTATAACGGAACACAAATGAATTATCTATGCTATTAATTCTTCTTATATGTATATATTAAAATATTTTGGTTATCTATCCTGTTCGAGTTGCATTTTGTGCATTTTTTTTACGGTCTCAAATTTTGGGGCGTGACAAGTTGGTATTGGAGCCATAGGTTCAACCCTCAACCCACGCGTGTCGACTTGTGATTTTAGATATCTTGCCTCATACATTATTATATTCTGTTAACATTATACTATATCATCTAAAAAGTGGACTAACAAAAAAAAATTTGTTTACCTACCGTAGGATGGATTCCACATTAGAAAGCATTAATGACTGGGGAGTTTTTCATTTCCAGAATAGACGGGCAGTAGCTGTTAGTCCACAAAGACTTAATCGACGATGTCAATTCGGAGCAAAGCACGTGATAAAGAAAGCTATTCGGAAGATGGATGAGGACTTTTTATACTACACCACGCAGGGAAAACGGGCGTTGGTACACCGGCGCCTTCAGTGCAAATACCAGGAACTTAGGTTCACTCTACAGATGGAGCAGAATGATCAGACTTTTGCCAAGTTTAGGCAAGAGGTATTAGCTGAGGATCCGCATCCTATGATGCATCGTGTTGGACTAGAGAGTCGTGAGGAATTGGTTGACTTAGGACTGTAGTAGTCATTGGACGAACCTTTTTGTATACGTTTGTAAATATTATTTTATGTTGTTGCAGCATGTTTTGTTTTGGTATATACACACTAACCTAAATAATGTAAACTTTTTGTAAAAAAGTTATTTATATATAGAATATCTGGTTGGTTATTCTAGTGTATTTTATTTTATTTTGCTTGCATTAATTGCATTGTCCCATTAGAAAATTATACCTTAGACCACATTAAATTAGCCTCTTTATTGAATACCCTACGTAACAACTTTAAGCTTATATTACCCACATACTTGGCAGATGGTGGACAATGTGGAAGCAAACGATCAAGTAAGATGCAGACGCGGACTTCCAACTGACAATCAAGGCATTAATCGCAGTGGACCTATACCTGTACCTGTTGAGGAGTTACCAAGACTAGTCGAAAACCAGATTCTTGAAAAATTATGAAGGCTTAAAAGAACGCAACCAAACGAGCGGGTATATTTATTATCTGGGTTCAGAAAGGAAAGACCACTAGTGTTCACAGGTAAACATGATCCGAGAATTGCTGAGAGCTGGATCAATCAAGTAGAAAAGATGTTAGAAACCATGGGTATTACTGTGCATATAGACAAGATCGCCTTGGCAAGTAATCAGCTAAACAGAGAAGCGGATCATTGGTGGTCCTTGATGAAAGATTCTCGAGACATGACAAACATGACTAGGGCTCAATTCAAAGAGCTATTTCTAAGAAAGTATTTCCCAAATACAATTAGGCAGCAGCGAATTTGGCAATTTCAAACTTTGGAACAGGGTGAGATGACGGTGACTTAGTATGTGACCAAGTTTGAAGAGCTGGCACGATACGCAACCCGATACGTCGTAGACGAGGGAGTGAAAGCACGATTATTCGAGTGGGGTTTAAACTCTATCATCAGAGGCAAAGTGTTACCCTTGCGCCTTTCTGCATTTGCCAATGTGGTAGATATGACATTGGATGTGGAAAGGGAGTAAGCAGACTCAAAAAGGACCTGGATGACAAAGACGAAGAAAGGGGTTCAATCCTTTGTAGGACCAAAAAGAAATGACTGAAGATATGTGGCACAGACACCATACACCAGGCCATCGCAACAGCCACAACAACAAAGCTTGAAATGAAGTTTACAAACCAAGCTTGTTACACAGATCCAATGTTTTCACTGTCATCAGATAAGGCACAAGAAGTTGGAATGTCCCCAATTTACTGGGATAGGAAATCAAGCAGGGGGTTCTGACGTGAATGCTCAAGCTATTGGCAGACGAAGGCCATGGATGAACAAGTCAGGAAGGGCAACAGGAGGAAACCGAAAGGTCGGACTAACCAGCAATGAAAAAGCCACAAGCAGAATTTTTGCTCTCCAACAGGAAGAGGATAAAGACCCGTTAGTAATCAGAGGTAACATTGTACTCTATAGTTCTTGGGTTTACGTTCTATTCAATTCTAGCACATCACATTCTTTTATAGCAACATCACGTGTTAAATCGTTAGGTCTTGAATGTGAACCTTTAGAAACTACTTTACATGTTGCATCACCTTTGGGAGGAAGTATTAGGGTAGGATTAATCTGTCGAGTGTGTTAATTAGAAGTGTCAGGGTTACACTTGAGTTGTGACCTTCGGGTCATGAACATGTCTGATTTTGACATAATCACCCACTGAGCAGTGATTGATTGCTACTAGAAGAGGGTGACGGTTACACACCTAGTGGGACGTATTTCCAATTTAAAGCGGATAGAGAGGATTCCCTAAGCACGACAAATTGTAAAATGCGGTGGCATAATCAATTTGCTGGGTGGTTAGCAAGTTTGATCATTAATGGAGAAACCTGATCGGAATTAAATCTTCTACGTGTAGTTTGTGAATATGCTGATGTTTTTCCCAAGGAATTGCCAGGATTACCGCCACATCGTGATGTAGATTTTAGTTTTAACTTACAAGCAAGTACTGCACCTATATCCATGACACCCCACCATATGGCTCATGCTGAACTTCGAGAATTGAAGGTGCAACTGCAAGAATTGCTAAAAAAAGGATTTATCCGACCAAGTACCTCACCATGGGGAGCACCAGTTCTCTTTACGAAGAAAAAGAACAGAACACTGAGATTGTGCACAGATTATGGGCAACTCAATCGGGTGACGATCAAGAACCAATATCCACTTCTATGGATTGATGACCTATTTGACCAACTTCGAAGTTCAAAGTGTTATTCAAAGATTGATCTTAGATCTGGCTATCACCAATTGCGGGTCGCGGATGATAATATACCAAAGACTATTTTCCGAACCCGATATGGCCACTACGAATTTTTGGTAATGCCCTTTGGATTAACTAATGCACCGGCCGTGTTCATGAGCTTGATGAATAAGATTTTTACTCCATACTTGGACCAGTTTGTGGTGGTGTTTATCGATGACATTCTAGTCTATTCACCATCTGAAAAAGAACACGAATAGCACTTGAGAGTGGTTCTCCAGGTTTTAAGAGACAACCAGCTACATGCGAAAGCAAGTAAATGCGAGTTTAGGTTGAAAGAAGTCAAATTTTTGGGACACGTTCTGTCGGAGCACGGGATAGCAGTAGACCCAGCCAAGGTAGAAGCAATATTAGATTGGAAGCAACCAACCTTAGTATTCAAAGTTCGCAGTTTCCTAGGGTTGGCCGGCTATTACCAACGGCTTATTCAAGACTTTTCCAAACTGGCCAAGCCGATGACTTGTCTAACACAAAAAGGGGTAAAATACGATTGGGATGAAGCATGTCGATCCTTTCAAGAACTCAAAAAGAGATTGACTAGTGCTCCAATGCTCATCATTTTGGAATGAGACATAGGATATACAATGTATTGCGATACGTCTAAGGATGGGCTAGGTTGTATATTAATACAAAATGGAAAGGTGGTGGCTTACGACTCCAGGCAACTAAAATCGCATGAAAGAAATTATTCGACACACAATCTAGAGTTGACAGCGATGGTTTTTGCGCTAAAGCAATGGCGTCATTATCTGTATAGTGAACAATTTGAGATTTTCACGGACCATATGAGCTTGAAGTATTTGTTCACGCAGAAGGACTTGAACATGAGACAAAGACGGTGACTAGAATATCTCGAAGATTATCATTTTACTCTATCTTATCATCCTGGCAAAGGTAATGTGGTGGCGAATGCCTTGAGTCTCAAGAACCCGGAAATTATTGCTAGTCTGGCACTCAAGGAATGGAACATGGTCGGAACATTTAATGAGTTCGGCATACAGATGAAAGCTCAGAATGAGAAGGTATACCTTGGTGCTCAAATTGCTATGCCCAAATTACTGAATAAGGTAATAGAGTCACAGAAGTATGATCATTAGGTGGCATTCGTAAAAGCGCAAATAGCATTCGGTGATCCTATACTTGATTGGACGATTCACTTAGATGGAAGTTTGAGACATCAAGGTAGAGTATTTGTGCCACAAGATGAGTCACTTAGCGAAAAAAGTTCTAAAAGAGTTTCATCATTCAGTGTTTGCAGTACACCTAGGAGGGATAAAAATGTACCAAGACTTAAAATGCCAATACTGGTGGAACGGAATAAAGAAAGATGTAGCTCAATTCGTAACCAGATGCCTTACGTGTCAGCAAGTAAAAGCAGAACACCTGCGACCTAGAGGAATGCTTCAGCCTTCGCCGATATCAAAATGGAAATGAGAGCATGTAACAATGGACTTCGTCATTAGATGACTGTAGACACCCCATTTTTGACCGACCATAAGACTCAAACATCACTGATTGAGCGCTTGGTGATGTTGCATATTGTGCTCGTTCTGAGGTTGCGGAGTCTCGGCTGCGAGCCTTGCCTCCGGACTTCCGGACTCTTTTGTACCTTGCCTTGATTTGCGAACCAGGTCCCGTTTTCTCTGTTTTCTTTTTTCGAAGGGAGGGAGAGGTCTCGTAGATCATCTCTCAGTGGCCGTAGGCTACGTTTCGTGGTCGTAGGCCATTTTTCCCGTTTGGAGCCCGATTTCCAGTTTTTCAGAGCCGTCGGCCGTGTGCCTCGGTTCGGGACTGCTTAACCACCTCCGTTTGCTCCGGTTTTTGGCATACACCTTATTTCCTCCCTTTTGAGGGACACTGTGATCCGAGAGACCAACTTCGTGGTCGAACGCCACTTCCGGTGCCTAACATCCTGTTTTCGGGGCCCCGAACTGCGTGTTTCGGCCCCCGAACCTCCGTTTTGCATCCGTCTTGGTTCATTTTTGGTGGAGACCTTATTTTCATTGTTAGAAAGCTTGTATGAGGGTGGGAGGCCAGCAATTTTTCTGAAAGAATAGCTTTTTTGGTCAAAAGTGATTCAGCATGAATCTGGGAAGAAGAGAAAACACTGCGCGGCTTCACCGAAACGAGCATAACTCTTTGAATACTTAGATTTAAGATATGAGGTTACCACCATTGGAAAGCTTACTTCCAGGGCTTCATTTTTCACTCAAGAATCTCCTAAGGAAAAGTTCAGGTGGGGGAGATATGGTTGGTTGAAGTCCGTTTGGACCGAATCTGCGCGGCTTCACCAAAACAAGCATAACTTTTTGCACAGGAGGAATTTTAATGCAAGGTTTGTGGCATTGGAAAGCTAACTTCTGGGGCTTCATCCTAGGGGGTGGCCGGCCACCTTTGACCTTTTTGACTTGATCGGCCGGCCACCTGAACCTTTTGAACTGGCCGGCTGACCAGGGGAGGTGGCCGGCCGACCACCTGAACCTTTTGCACCTGGCCGGCCATTTTTGCCCTCCTGAGTGTGTTCCAACTGTGCCAGCTATTCTGCATTTGACCCACTGTCCGAAGGTCTTTCCTTTTGGGGGGAAATTTGAATTCATTTTTCCCCCCCTTTCCTCTACTCCTCCCTCTATAAAACCAGCCCCCCCCAGCTCCATTTTAGAGGGTTATAAATTCTTGTTTAGAGCCTTGCTTACATCTCTCCCTCTGTCTCTCTTCCAAGCCTCAAAACCCTAAGATTCTTCACCATTTACACACCAACCCCTAGCTCCACACCTCCACACCCCATTCCAGCAACTTGAGGCTATTTTTTCAAAGGTTAGGAGCACCATTTCTTGGTCCAAAGGCTGCTGGTTCATTGCTCTTCAAGGGTAAGCACACTTTTCCCTGAAACTAGTCCTTTCTTACTTCATTTATAAGCCTTGCTTGCTAGCATTTTTGGGCTCCAACCCGAACTATAAATAGTCATATTTTGAGCTCAGCTCCATGTTTGATCAAGGGTCTTTCTCTGTTTGAGGTCTCCTCCTCACCCTTTGTGTTTAAACTCTCTTTTAGGCTTATTTTTGCATGGTATTTTAGTCTTATTTGTGAGCTATTTTGGACTTTTCTATAAACTGTAAAGTATCTTGTTTTGAGCCTCTCTTCAACTTTGTTGAAGGACTCTCCTCTGTTTGAGGTCAGCTGATACCACTTGCCTCTTTATCCCTCTTTTAGGCCTTTTTCTTGCATGTTGATTTAGCCTCACTTGTGTTCATTTTTGAGACTTGATGTAAACTGTAAAGTGCCATGTTTTGAGCCCCTATTCAACTTTTTTGAAGGGCTCTTTGCCATTTGGGGCCATTTTATGTCCCTTGTCTCTATTCTCTCTTTTAGGGCCATTTTTGCATGATAGATTAGCCCTATTTATGTTCATTTTTTAGACTTGTTATAAACTGGGAAAATGCTTTTTTTGACATCATCTTCATTTTTTATTAAGGGAATTTTCTTATTTGAGGTCACATGCTTCCTCGTATCCTTGATTGTCCCTTATTTTGAGCCTTACACCTAAGCTCTTGTTGCATTCTTTGTTTGGCCTTCTAGCCACTGAAATTCAGTGGATTTTCAATGGCTGGAACACTATTTTGAGCCTCCAAATCAGAGGGGGGTGACCCCCTCTCACCTTGACTTGTTTGGTGGTCATTTTGGCCTTCCAAAGAGACCCCTCTTTGCATGCTTCTTAGCTACTTTTTAGGCCCAATTTGGTGAGTTTTAGGACTACCATATTTGATTTCCAGAGTTTTTTTGGTCATGCTTCATGTCTATCTTATATGTGCCTAATAACTCCTTGCATGGCCCTCTAAAGGAGCTCCTCATTTTTGCACATGTTGGCTGCATTTCAGTGATTATTTGGGCATATTTTGGCATACTTTCTTCACTGAATTTTTCTGGTTTGATGAGTTCTCACTTTCTTCATATACTTGCCATGTAAACCATGTTTGCTAGTCAAAATTGCATGCTACTTTAGCCCATCTTGCTAGCACCTTTTGGCCATGCTTTGAACTAAGAAAGTTCATGTTTTGGGACTGCCTTGAATCTGTCTTCATGCTTCATGATCAAATAGTGCATGCTTTGTATAGCTATAGGTCATTACGTATGCCTAGTATTGAGTTTCGGGGTTCATCTCATGCATCGGGTGCCATATTGCCATGATTCGGGGCTGTTTAGCATCATATTTTAGTGCTGAAATTAGCATGTTTGTATGCCACATTCCATGCCTTGCCATGCTTTGGTAGAGTGGCATTCGTGCCTTAGGATCGGTTCTCGGTTTGCGTGCATGTGTGCACGCATCTCGAGTGTCTCATTTTCATCTTATGGCCACTGATGTGAGTGCGGCTAAGGTCCACTTATGTTGGTGTAAGTCCATTATGCATTGCGTATGCCATTTCATTTCATAGCATTGTGTATGCTAGGTTGCATGTTAGAGCATCGTGCATCGTATATGTCATCTCATAGCATTGTGCATGCTAGGTTGTATATTAGTTGCATTCGTGCATGTCATGCATATTGCATTGTGCTTGGGATAAGAGTTAGCCCGAGCACGGGAAACGAGGGACGTTTCGTACTTCGAGTGACGGAACGTGTCTCAATTCCCGGTCGCCGACACTCCGGATTAACCATGATGGAGTCTTGGTCTTGATGTGTTTATACGTGCATTCATTTCATATTGAGTCGTGCAATTCGACTCCTCGGCCATCATGCATCGGGATGCGTGATTGATGGCACGAGGATCGAGGCAAGCATACATATGTAAAAATACATTGCCATGCCCCTTTCTTACTCTCTGTTGCAGCAAATCAGAAACCGGCAGTCTCTTGGAGTTCCGTGCAATATACCGAGCTCAATTGTAAATAGAGGCTAACTGGGGCATCGCAGTGGATTTCCGCGCCAAGCAACCCGAGCATGCATCATTCATCATCCGGAGCAGAGTCGAGGCAGTCTCTAGCTTGCATGCTAGTTTACAGCTTTCCTAGGTTAATTTGTTAATTAATGAGGGTTTTGTACTATATTCGGACTGTAATTATTCATTTGGAACTGTATCATTTATTCGGACCCTCTGCGCGAGGGCAATGTTGTAATAAGTGTGCGTGTGTGTGATCTATGTCTTCCAACCCCACGTCTTTCTCTCCCTTTTATTTACCAGCTTATGATGGTTAGATTAGGGCATGTTTCAATTAGCATACAGTATGATAGCATGTTTGCATTCATTCATCTGTCTTGCATGCACCGGGTTCGGCGCATCATAACTCACTACATTGTATTTCAATTCCAAGTTGAATACTTGTTAGTTGTAGCATTCCATATGCCATGTTTAGAATAGCCGAGCCTACTATAGTTGCATTTTTGCATGTGTTGCATTAGGTATTTCTGTATAATTAGGATCATGCATGGATTTCTAATTAGCTTCTGTTTTGGCTTGGAGTACTCGGTAAGTTTTACGCTTTAGCATCCTTGCATGCATGTGAGTGACTGCCATGATAGCATGCTTACCATGAGGCTATATGCTTATGTGATATATCTACCTGAATGCCTGTGGGTGAAGGTTGGGTTATTTGGATTGGGACAAATCATCAACTGTGAGTTTTAAGCCCATTAGATAGTGGCAAAACCATCTTTTCTAAGCCTACCTGAGGGTGGCAAAATCTGCATTTTAAGCCTACCTACGGGTAGCAAACCATCTTTCAAAAACAAACATGAAATGTTTTGTTCCAATTCAGGCGACCCGGTCTATACTTCTATGCTGTGTGCATCACATAGTAAATCTAGGCTAATAACCGGAATAAGAACGCATAATGTTTTCAAAACTAGATATCATGGTTAGTAGAGGCCGATCTTTGATCGGGCGAGCGGGGGTGCTCACGAAGTGACCTCCCCCAATCGTACCCAAGTTCCCGAGCCGAGGCAACTTTAGTGATGAAGGACACGTGGCCTTAGGCGAACGAGTCAAGGTTTCCTAAATTTCCCCAAAAATAAAACATTTAGGTGGCGACTCTATATCTGGCAAAGCAGTCCATGTTTGGCACTTCTTTCAAAAAAATCTATTTTCTCAAAACGATTTGCCGGATTTGGACTCTTTGGTTCAGATTGAGAACCGTGACAATTAGAGTCCTGAACTGTAGTGAGCCCAAAATGAACGGAACGGGGGACTCATCCCTCCCGGGGCGTTCGGGGACGTCTACAATGACCCAGGTCACCTAGGGGACACGATGCTATATGGGTCACAGTTGATCGTTTGACGAAAACTGTGCACTTTTTTCCATATAAAATCTCAAACACTTTGACATCAATGCGTCATCTCTACATTAAAGAAATTTTTCGACTACATGGACTTCCTGTATCAATTGTGTTAGACCGAGACCCGCATTTCACCTCCCGATTCTAGGAAAGCTTACAAGAAGCGTTAGTGACCGAATTATGTTTTAGTATTGCCTTTTATCCTCAAACTGACGGACATCTGGAACGCACCATTCAAACTTTGGGGGACATATTAAGAGTTTGTGTGATGGATTTCAAAGGGAGTTGGGAGCGACACCTACCGTTGGTGGAATTCTCGTATAACAACAGTTTCCAGGTCAACATCGGTATGGCTCCATTCAAAGCACTGTACGGTTGGCCTTGCAGATCACCAGTTTATTGGACTGAAGTTGAAGAAACGAACCTATTGGGCCCAGAGATCGTGCAAGAAACTACAGAAAATGTGAAACTTATTCAACAAAGATTGGTGGCAGCTCAAGATCGCCAGAAGAGTTATGCAGATAAAAGGAGAAGACCTCTAACTTTCACTGTTGGTGATCATGTTTTCTTAAAAATTCAGCCCCGTCGAGGGATCATTCGTTTTAGAAAGAAAGGAAAATTATCACCTTGATACAGCTGACCCTTCGAGATACTTCAGAAAATTGGAGAGATTGCGTACAAATTGGCTTTACCCCCGCAATTGGCTAGAATACGTGATATTTTCCACGTATTTATGTTGCAATAGTACATAATGCACCCTTTTCACATCATCAACTGGGAAGAAATCCAACTCAATGAAGACGCTACATTTAAGGAAGAACCAGTAGCAATTATGGACAAACAAGAAAAGAACTTGAGAGGAAAGACAATTCAACTTCTTAAGATACTCTAGTGTCACCATGGTATTGAAGAGTTCGCTTGGGAACATGAAGACGCGATGCGGGCAAATTAACCACAACTATTTGAGACGTGAGGTGTGATTTAATTTCGACGAAATTTATTTAAGGGGGATAGGTTGTAGAGACCCTAAGTTTTGGTAATTACATGTGAAACCCTAAGCCTTAGGTTTATAGCATTTTAGCCCCTAGTTTCGTAAAAGTCTGCAAAATGGCCCAATAAAGAATAATTTTCCCGTATAGTATCATAATTAAATCCTAGAACACCGCTTTATAATTGGAAATACCCTAAAACTTGGTTTTTATTTATTTTACCTTCTTGTTTCTAAATTAATTTATACATTTTTATTTTTTTGTTCTCTCATTTATTATTTATTTGAACATGAATATTTACATAGGTATTATAAATATTATTTTGGAGAAAATTGGTTGAGAAAAATATCTAGATATTTACTACTTTCCATAGTCATTAAACTAGAGAGTAAAATGGTCTTTTCAACCCAAACTCATTGCCTATAAATTGAGAGCATTGCCTCAATTCCTTACTCACGTTTTAGCAACCAAGGAGAGGGTGAGAGAAGGAGAGTGTGACCAGGGGGAAGTAGAGAAAAATGAGAGGGGGGGAAGGAAGAAAAGGTGCTTTCTTGAGTCAATGTAAGAACACATCTCTTCCTTGTCTTCTCCAATTCTTTCACCCATCTCATCCTATTGTCTAGTACGCCCTCTTGTGTTGCATATTAATGGTAAATAGGGTTTTTGGTGTGTATGAAAGTGTGGGTATGATCTAGTGACTTTGTCTTGCTATTTTGTCAAGCTATGCACTGCTGTAACTTCTCTAATTTAAAAGAAATATCAAATTTATTTATTTCTCAAATCATAATTTAATATAGGATATTTGGTGTGTTTAGAACTTATGATAATTTTATTAGCCCCTCATTGTGCGTTTTTAGGGCTTGGATATTTTGTTTTAAAAATTTGGTCTTGAGTCTCTGAAAATAGTCCACTTCTTGCAATTTTATAAAATTCTAGAAAAATCATCTCATGTTGATTCTTCAGTCAAGATTTAGAATTCTGAGTCCTCTTTCGAACGGAATTTATTTGGGTGAAAATCATCGAGTAGAGTGAAAGGAAAGCTAGTTTTCTGTAAAGGTGACAAATCTAGACAGGTTTTCGAACATAGCTTGTAGACGAATTTCTGGATGTGCTGTTCAAATTCTGAAAATTGAAACTACAAATAGACAGGTTGTTTATTGTTTTTGTGCAATTTCAGCCCCTAATATGACTTGGAAGTATTTTTACCAAAGCATTCTTTTTAACCCTGTAGTTCTGAACAGTGTTGGAAATTGTGTCTTATTGTGTTATTTGTCTCCAAGTATTTCAAATGATGCCTAATGTTGTTTGCTTGCCTTACCATACTAATGTATGATTATCATGGACTATATTTCCTTTCTTATGTTTGTCTCATACTCTTTCATATTATTGAATGTGACTAACTCGCTTATCAAAACATCTAATAAACGGGAAATGAACAGAAACAATAAACAGCCTGTCTATTTTCAATTCCATTTTTTAGAATTTGTACAGCACATCCAAAAATTCATCTGCAAGCTTTTTTTGAAAACCTGTCCAGATTTGTCACCTTTTGGGAAAATTAGCTTTCCTCTCACTCTACCCGATGATTTTCACCCAAATAAATTTCGTTGGAAAGAAGACTCAGAATTCTAAATGTTGACAGAAGATTCAACATGAGATAATTTTTCTGGAATTTTATAAAATTGCAAGAAGTGGACTGTTTTCAGAGACTTAGGACTAGATTTTTAAAACAAAATATCCAAGCCCTAAAAACACACAATGAGGGGCTAATAAAATTATCATAAGCTCTAAACACACCAAATATCCTATATTAACTTCTGATTTGAAAAATAAATACATTCAGCAGTGCATAGTTTGACAAAATTGCAAAACAAAGTCACTAGATCATACCCACACTTTCATACACACCAAGAACCCTATTTACCATTAATATGCAACACAAGAGGGCATACTAGATAATAGGATAAGATGGGTGAAAGAATTGGAGAAGACAAGTGAGAGATGTGTTCTTACCTTGACTCAAGAAAATACTCTCTTTTTTTTTCCGTTCTTCTTTTCTTCCCCCTAGTCAAACTCTCCTTCTCTCATTCTCTCCTTGGCTGCTGAAACATGAGTAAGGAATTGAGGCAATGCTCTCAATTTATAGGCAATGAGCTTGGGTTGAAAAGACTATTTTACCCTCTAGCTTAATGACTAAGGAAAGTAGTAAATATCTAGATATTTTTCTCAACCATTTTTCTCCAAAATAATATTTATAATATCTATGTAAATATTCATGTTCAAATAAATAATAAATATTCAAATAAATAATAAATGAAAGAACAAAAAAAATAAAAATGTATGAATTAATTTAGAAACTAGGAGGTAAAATAAATGAAAAATCAAGTTTTAGGGTATTTCCAATTATAAAGTGGTGTTCTAGGATTTAATTATGATAATGTAACGGAAAATTATTCTTTATTGAGCCATTTTGCAGACTCTTACAAAACTAGGGGCTAAAATGCTATTAACCTAAGGCTTAGGGTTTCACGTGTAATTACCAAAACTTAGGGTCTCTACAGCTAAGATAGAGCACTATTTCCATAAGTAAAAACATATTCTATTTGCAATCTGACTTTATGTGGATTAGAGAGATATGTAGCATCTGCATATCCAATTAGCTGCGACTTTGATTTATTTGAATAAAATAAACTCATATCAGTTGTTCCACGAAGATAACGTAATATTTGTTTCACTCCATTCCAATGTCTTCAGATTGATGTAGAACTATATCTTGCTAATAATTTGACTGCAAATGCAATATTGGTCCTGGTATAATTTATAAAATACATAATAGCATTAATTGCATTGAGATATAGTACTTCAAGAACAAGAATTTCTTTAACATCTTCTGGAGGGCTGCAGACGTCCCCGAACGCCCCGGGAGGGTTGACTCCCGTTCTGTTCATTTTGGGCTCACTACAATTCAGGACTCAAATGTCACGGTTCTTAATCTGAACCAAAGAGTCCAAATCCGGCAAATCATTTTGAGAAAACAGATTTTGGAAAGAAGTGCCAAACATGGACTGCTTTGCCAGATATAGAGTCGCCACTTAAATATTTTATTTTTGGGAAATTTAGGAAACCCTAGCTCGTTGCCTAAGGCCACGTGTCCGTCATCACCAAAGTTGCCTCGGCTCGGGAACTTGGGTACGATTGGGGAAGGTCACTTCGTGAGCACCCCCGCTCGCCCGATCAAAGATCGGCCTCTACTAACCATGATATCCAGTTTTGAAAACATTATGCATTCTTATTCCGATTATTAGCCTAGATTTACTATGTAATGCGCACAGCATACAAGTATAGACCGGGTCGCCTGAATTGGAGCAAAACATTTCATGTTTGTTTTTTGAAAGATGGTTTGCTACTCGCAAGTAGGCTTAAAATGCAGATTTTGCCACCCTCGGGTGGGCTTAGAAAACATGGTTTTGCCACTATCTAGTGGACTTAAAACTTACAGTTGATGATTTGTCCCAATCCAAATAACCCAACCTTCACCCACAGGCATTCAGGCAGTTATATCACATAAGCAAATAGCCTCATGGCAAGCATGCTATCATGGCAGTCACTCACACACATGCAAGGATGCTAAAGCGAAAAAACTTACCGAGTACTCCAAGCCAAAACAGAAGCTAATTAGAAATCCATGCATGATCCTAACTATACAGAAATGCCTAATGCAACACATGCAGGAATGCAACTATAGTAGGCTCGGCTATTCTAAACATGGCATATGGAATGCTACAGCTAACAAGTACTCAACTTGGAATTGAAATACAATGCAGTGAGTGATGATGCGCCGAGCCCGGTGCATGCAAAACAGATGAATGAATGCAAACATGCTATCATACTGTATGCTAATTGAAACATGCCCTAATCTAACCATCATAAGCTGGTAAATAAAATGGAGAGAAATACGTGGGGTTGGAAGACATACATCACACGCACGCACACTTATTACAGTTGTGCCCTCACTCGGAGGGTCCAAATAAATAATATACAGTCCCAAATGAATAATTACAATCCGAATAAATACAAAATCCTAATTAATTAACAAATTAATCTAGGAAAGCAGTAAATTAGCATGCAAGCTAGGGACTGCCTCAACTCTGCTCCGGATGATGAATGATGCATATTCGGGTTGCTTGGCGCGGAATTCCATCGCGATGCCCCGATTAGCCTCTATTTACAATTAAGCCCGGAATATTGCGCGAAGCCCCAAAAGATTACCAGTTTCTGATTTGCTGCAACAGAGAGCAGGAAAGGGGCATGGCAAAGTATTTTCACATATGTATGCACGACTACTCTTCAGGGAGTGTAGTCCTCGATCCTCGTGCCAGTAATCACGCATCTCGATGCATGATGGCCGAGGAGTCGAATTGCACGACTCAATATGGAATGAATGCACATGAAAACATAACAAGGCCTAGACTCCATCATGGATAATCCGGAGTGTCGGCGACAAGGAATTGAGACACGTTCCGTCACTCGGAGTACGAAACGTCCCTCGTTTCCCGTGCTCGGGCTAACTCCTACCCCAAACACAATGCAATATGCATGACATGCATGAATGCAACTAATATTCAACCTAGCATACACATTGCTATGAAATGGCATACACAATGCTCGATGTAACACGGCATACACAATGCTCTAGCATGCAACCTAGCATACGCAATGCTATGAAATGAAATGGCATACGCAATGCATGATGGACTTACACCAACATGAGTGGACCTCAGCCACACTCACATCAGTGGCCATAAGATGAAAATGAGACTCTCGAGATGCGTGCACACATGCACGTAAACCGAGGACCGATCTTAAGGCACAAATACCACTCTAACAAAGGCATGGCAAGGCATGGAATACGGCATACAAACATGCAAGTTCCAGCACTGAAATGTGATGCAAAATGATCCCGAAACATGGAAACATGGCACCCGATGCATGGAATGGTCCCGAAACACAAAACTAGGCACATGTATTGACCTATAGCTATACAAAGCATGCATTATTTGATCATGAAGCATAAAGACAGAACCAAGGAAGTCCCAAAACTTGAACATTTCTAGTTCAAAGCATGGCCAAAAGATGCTAGCAAGATGGGCTAAAATAGCATGCAACTTTGACTAGCAAACATGATTTACATGGCATGTATATGAAACAAGTGAGAACTCATCAAACCAGAAAAAATCAGTGAATAAAACATGCCAAAACATGCCCAAATAACCTCTGAAATGCAACCAACACATGCACAAATGATGGGTTCTTTCAAAGGGCATACAAAGGGGTTATTAAGCACATGCATCAAGGACACTTAGCATGGCACAAAAAACTCTGAAAATCAAATATGATAGCCCTAAAACTCACCAAATTGGCCCTGAAATCAGTCAACAAGGCATGCAAGATAGGGCCTCTTTGGAAGGCCAAAAAGACCATCAAACAAAACAAGGTGAGAGGGGGTCACCCCCCTCTGATTTTGAGGCTCAAAAATGTATCAAAGCCACTAAAAATCCACTGGATTTCAGTGGCTAAGAGGCCAAACCATGGCCAATGCAAGTGCTCTAATGCATAGCCCTAATCATGAAAGAATGAAGCATGCATAGGGGAAGATGTCCCCAAACAGAGAATAGGCTTTAATCAAACATGAAGATGATGTCAAAACAAGACTATTTTCAGTTTAGGTCGAGGTCCAAAAGGGCTCACAAATAAGGCTAATGTATCATGCAAAAATAGCCCTAAAAGAGATATTAGAGACAAGGGATAGTAGATGGCCTCAAACAGTAAAGATCCCTTCAACAAAGTTGAATAGGGGCTCAAAATAAGGCACTTTACAGTTTATGGAAAAACCCAAATATGCTCACAAGTAAGGCTACAATATGATGCAAAAATGGCCCTAAAAGAGAGATAGAGAGTAAGAGGCAGTAGCTGGCCTCAAACAGTGAAGAGCCCTTCAAAAAAATTGAAGAGGGGCTCAAAATAAGGCACTTTACAGTTTAGCTCGAAGCCCAAAAATGCCTATAAACAGGGCTAATATATCATGCAAGAAATAGGCCTAAAAGAGAGATAAAGGGAAAGGGGCAACAAATGGCCTCAAACAGAGAAAGTTCCTTGATCAAACATGAAGATGAGCTCAAAATAAAACTATTTTCAGTTTGGGTTGGAGCCTAAAAATGTAAGAAAATATGGCTTATAGATGAAGCAAGAAAAGACTAGAAAAGGGGAAAAGAGGACTCACCCTTGAAGAGCAACAAACCAGCAACTCTTGGACCAAATTTCTGAGCTTCCAACCTCTTCAAATGTCCTCCAAGGTGCTGGAATGAGTGATGGAGGTGTTGTGCTATGGGTTGGTGTGTAAATGGTGAAGAACCAAGGTGTTTGGAGGCTTAGATGAGAGAGAGAGAGAGGGAAAGTTGTATACAAAAGCTCTAACCAATTTTTGTAACCCTTCAAAATGGAGGTGAGGTGCTGGCTTTATAGAGGAGAGGCCAAGGGAAAGGGGGGGAAAACCAAATTCAAATTCCCCCCCCCCAAAAGGACAGATCCCCAGGCAAAGGTCTGGGGCAAAACAGCTGGCACAGCTGTGATACACCAGGAGAGAGAATTTTGGCCGGCCAGGTTCAGGAGGTTCAGGTGGCCGGCCGGCCACCTCCCCTGGCCGGCCGGCCAGGGTCAAAAGGGTCAACAAAGATTAGTGGCCGGCCATCCCAAAAAGGTGGCCTCCCAGTGTACAACACAGCTGCATGGTCAAAACCCAGAAAATGTAACCCAGGAGAGAGAAAAACCAACTATTTAGAAGGGTTCAAAAGGGTCAGGAAGAGTTGATGGCCGGCCTATCCATATTAGTGGCCTCCCAGGTGTGTACAACACAATGGTGTGGTGGAAAGTCAGAAAAAGTGGCCCGGGAATGGAAAAAGTCAGCTTTCTAGTGAAGAAAACGGGCGATAAAGAGCGATGAAGGAATAAAGCTGGTCTACAGAACAATTGCTGGCCTCCCACCCTTCTACAACCTTCCTAACAATGAAAATAAAGTCTCCGCCAAAAATGAACCCAAACCGATGCAAAACGAAGGTTCGGGGGCCAAAACGCGCGGCCTAGGGCCCCGAAAATAAGCTGTTAAGCACCGGAGGTGGCGTTCGACCACGAAGTTGGTCTCTCGGGCCACAGTGTCCCTCAAAAGGGAGGAAATAAGGTGTATGCCAAAAACCGGAGCAAACGGAGGTGGTTAAGCGGTCCCAAACCGAGGCACACGGCCGACGGCTCCGAAAACCGGGAACCAGGCTCCAAACGGCAAAATGGCCTACGACCACGAAACGTAGCCTACGGCCACTGAGAGATGATCTACGAGACCTCTCCCTCCCTTCGGGAAGAGAAAACGGAGAAAACGGGACCCGATTCGCAAATCGAGGCAAAGCACAAACGAGTCCGGAAGTCTGGAGGCAAGGCTCGCAGCCGAGACTCCGCAACCTCAGAACGAGCACAATATGCAACATCACCAAGCACTCAATCGGTGACGTCTGAGTCTTAAGGTCGGTCAAAAATGGGGTGTCTACAAGGGCGAGAAAACCATTGGAGTATTTAATGAAAGAGTTTTTTCATATAAAGGAGCTTTAGGACTTTTTAATTGATGAACAAGAATTTCATTTGGCAAATGTTTGATCTGCAGGTTGATACAAAATTTCGTTTTGCTAAGATCTTTCATTTCAAGTTCATTTTAAATATTCTGCAGTTTATGTAAGCTCTTTTGGAGTTCCACAAGATTCAAATCTTCAACATATACTGCAACAATTGCAAATTCAGATTCCTCACTTTTGGGTTTTGAATTAAATGCTTCTGGCATCTTAAATTCTTCAAGGCCTTATATATATATATATATCAATATGCTGTAACCATATCCATTAAAGCATATCTAAATTTTCTATAATTTCTAAGCTAATGAGAAATCTAAATGCAATTGTATTCATTATGGGAGAATAAGTTTTCTTATAGTCAATACTAAGTTTTTGCAAGAAACCTTACACAATAAGTTGCACATTATATCTAGCAATTTCATTTTTCTTATTACACTGTAGCACAAATACTCACTTATATCCAACAATACCTACTTATATTTGACAGTCTATGTCCCTTCAGGGGGTTAGACTACAGGTCCAAATACTTTACATTTTTGTAAGCGGGTTTAATTCTACTTGTATTGCTTCTTTCCACGTTGCCCTCTTTCCACATTACCCAATTATTTCTATGTCGTCATTCTTTGACGGTTTGTGGTTTATTATTATCATCACTTCTAGTAATGCTTTCACCATTACTTTTCGCAATATCAAGAGCAACTTTAAACGAAAATATGTTGTCGACAACAGTTTAATTTCTATCTAAAATATCTCATGTACTTATATAATGTATTAAGATCTCATTATTTTCAGGTGCATTTTCCACTTGAAGTTATCTTCAGGAGGTTCCACTTTAGGGGATAACATTTCAGGAGATTCTTCTTCTAGAGGTTCTGCTTCAGGAGGTTTATAAGTAGGAGATTTAGATAGATTTATAATAATCTATTTTGTAGGTCTAGCCTCTCCAAGAGCACTAAGATTTTGTTTTGTGGGTTTAACCTCTTCAAGAGTGCTAGGTATAGTCTCTTTTGGAGCATCTCTTCAGGAGCGCAAACATAGCCTCTTTAGGAGCGTGAGATATGGTTTCTTCATGAATACCAATTGTCTTCTTCTTTCAAGAAACTTCGTTTGCACCGACAAGTCTATCACGCTTTTGGCGCAACTTAGATACATTTACAGCTATACTAGCAGATTGTCCTTTAGGAACATCAATTCTTGTTGGAGCATTAGCAGCTAGAATAAAAGATTTTATTATATTTTTAATGTCGGCGAAGACAATTAATAATTGATTTTCTTATACTTGGCAAATAAATAATCATTTGAACTTCTAGTTCACACTGATCAGTACAAGGATCAAGATAAAATAACATCGAATTATTTCAAGTGATTTCATGTCAAGTTTCAGGCTGCGACTTTTCTCCCCCTAATGATGTGAAGACTGTTTCATCAAAACATACTCTAAATCCATCACATGTTAAGGATTCAAGATATCTAATAATAGATGAAGAATCAAAACTAATATAAACTCCAAGTTTACATTGAGGACCCATTTGTAATAGAAACATATACAGCATAACCAAACATTCTAAATAAATAATATTTGATGGTTGACCAAATACAAGCTATAATGGTGAGTACTCATGTATATAATTGATCTAGCATGATCCCATGCTGAAAACAGATAATTTATTTTTCATAAGCACAGGTTGAGCGATCAACTAAAGTCATTTAATTAAATATTAAACTATACCATTTTGAGTATGAACATGGGCAGTAGGATGCTTGACATCAATACCAACATGTATGTAATAATCATTAAAAGTTGTGTTACGAATGAGACTATCTGGTTAATATATCTATCAAAATCATGGAATAACGAATTGTCCATATTGATATGAATGGGATAGTCTAATAATTAATTTTCTCTGTGAACAGACAGAGCATGGATAATCACTTAATGGATAATCTCTTCGTAAAAGAATCTTTCGGTTCTTTAATGAATGTCCTATTTGAATTTTTAACAATTCAATGCATCCTATAGATCCTAGATGCTTAGGGTAATCATGTCATAACATGAAAAGCTTTTGGATTATAACACTTCTGGTACATTCAATTGGAGCACTTCTGGTGTATCACAACATTTGATTGAATTGCTTTTATTGTCGTATAATACAACCCATATGAATATCAAGCAACTTCAGTAGAAGTAATATATAGATATTCTTCTTTACCTTTATTTTTGATTTCAATAATCAATACGACATATATCTTTAAAATTTAACAGATGTCTTCTGGATCTAGTAGAATATACCTCATTAATATCAAATTTTATTCCATTTGACAATCATAATATTGGTTCTTTCAGAGCTTTCAATCAAGTTTACAGAACCTAAGATTTTACATTAGCTTTTGTCATCATCAAATGTTTTTCAATACAAAGAATTGTGGGTGTCTTTATGTTGTCTACTAAATAAATACTTTACTAAACATGTTAGAATTAGTCAATACATCAATACAATCCATGTCTATAGACAACTAATCATCATTTCCAAAACATGATCAAATAGGAAAATATAAATTCTAAAAACATAACTAAAACAAATAATATTTAGAAATCAATGTGAATATTTTCATCACCAATAATCTTTTCTTTTTTCTTTTATTGAGGCGTATTACCTAGAAGGTATACGTTCCAAGTGAAAAATATTTCAATAGTAAAATATTGTCAATGAATACATGCATACATACATACATCATTCTTTGGAGGTTCCATTATGTAAACTTTTTTCCTTTTCTTGTGATGTCTCAGGATTATTCCATTTCAAGTGAAATGGCATGATATTTTTACTTGAACGTTTCTGAACATATCTCTTACGGATTCTGTAATTTTACCTTAGCCATGTCCAAAATCATAACTTCTTCCTCGTCCACGACCATGAAATGCAACCTCATTTACTTCAGAGAATGGAGCAGAGCTAGTAAGGTGGGATTGATAATTTTTCAATAAAAATTGCTTAGTTTGTTCAACCACAAAAATGCATAAAATCAGTTCAGAGTACTTTATAGATCAACGCACTTTATATTGCTATAGAGGAGCATATTATCAACGTGAAAATTTCAATACATATTCTATAAATTATGCTCACTAACTAATTCATAATTTTGCAACTTCAGATGAATCAATTATAGGGAGCTTTTGGGACGATTATAGTCTTCTGGTACTCGTATTTCTCCTTCAAATTATTCTACAAAATAAGTGGATCTTTTACCGTGAGGTACTCAGTTCTTATTCTTATTAGAGATGGTGGCGAATGAATATCATTGCCTTTGCGTGATCCTTTAAGGATGCTTCATTTTCATTTTTAATGATATCTCCAAGATCCATTACCTCAAGGTGGATCTCAACATCAAGGATCCAAGATAAATAAATTTCCCAAAATATCAAGATCTATGAATTCTGATTTTGAAGGATTTGACATATTTATGTATTGAACACGAAATAATATATCTAGAATTATGTGAATATATTAAGAAAAATATAGAATTAGCCTTATCATGAACCGCTCTTATAAAATATCTATTTAGAATTTATTTATACTTATCTTAACCACTTTGTAGAAAAATCACACCAACCTTATTTATATGTGATTCCATTTTTTCTTCTTAGCTGGTCAGATAACGTGTTATAAAATTAAATAAAATAAAAGAGAAAAAGTCACAATAGAATAAAAAAAAATAAGTAACCAAACGAGAATATTAAAAAGTAAAGGCCAAAGGAGAATCCTTTCAATAATTTCTTTTCCTTCTCTGATGGATGACATACATGTTATGCATTAATGTGCTCATATAGGCAGTCAACTTATACATGATTGGTTGGTTAATGTCAATGAATACGAGAACTTCTAGAGCTTTCTACATTTTACAAGCTTAACCATGAAGGTATGATTATCTATACATTTACAATAATAATAAATTAATAATTACTTTTAATAATATTTCAACTAAATTTTTATTAATTTATTTTATTTTTATATTTATATTTGGTGTTTAGAAATTAAACTTGGTTTAGAGTGTCTTAAATGTGAATTAACAATACTTACGAGTGGTTGGGGCGTCTCTCATACCTAACCAAATCTTACATTAAATTTAAATTTAATAATAAAAAAAATTGATTGAAATGAAATTTAATTCATTTACTAAACTTATATCAAATTAAATTTATCAAATGATGGATAAATTAAATCTTTCTACTAAATTTTCAACAATTATTATTTTATTTAAATTTCATGAAAATGTTAAAAAAAAATAATAAAGGCTTAGAGCATCTCCAACCCTTTGCTAATTTTTTTCATCTAATTTGATTATATATTTGAGTAAATTGTTTGATTTAATATGAATCACTCAAATTTTTTAATTAAAAATTTTCATCAAAATCTTTTTAAAATTTCCCTTTTATCTCAATTTTTTTATTTTCATCAAAATTGATGAAAGAAAAATCATCTCTAATATCTTTTTAAATTTCTATCAAATTCAAATTTGATAAAAATTTAATGAGTTCTCAGTTTGATAAAAATAAAATAAATTTTTCGATTTGATAAATATTTGATGAAAGGATTAAAAATACTCTTATATTGTGTTTGGTTAGAGATTTTGGGAGGGATTTGGAAAGGGAAATGGAAAGGAAAAAAGGTGTGTGAAACTAGATAAAATGTAGGTAGGTATATTTTATCAGCAATGCTAGGTATCATGAAAAATCTTTCATGAAAATAATCATGAAAGCTTTGTGACCCTTTGATTACACTTAGAATAAAGCACCATACACTAATCAAGGTAATTCAAGGATCATAAATTTTTCATGATCATTTTCATGACAAAATTTTCATGATCCCTAACTTTTCCCATATTTTATTCACATTTTACCTACCTTTTCTATTTCCTTTTCAAATTCCTCCTCAAATCTCTCAACCAAACACAATATTAGGCTATATTTGGGGTATGGATTTAGGTAGAGATTTGAAAAGAAAAAATGTACATGAAATATAGGTAAAATATAATTATACTTCAACCACATTTCACTAATATTTTTCTTTTTTACTTTTTCTTTCGAAATTTTTATCTAAATGTATGCTCCAAATATAACCTTAGAGATCAATCTTTCTCACCTGAATTGATTGAAGGAGGATTTTGGAATAGATTGTGTAATTTTTTAAAAAAATTAATATCAAATCAAACATTTAGGGTAAATTATTAAACAAATTTGATGTGGGAAAAATTGTACTAAAATATGAGGTGAAATGTTAGGCTCCTCTTGTGTTAGGCTCAAAGTGTCAAGCGGATAAAGATCGTCTGTTGGTGAAATTACCTCAAATCGTGTGGAGATTTGCTAAGTGATCGTTGAGAGTGCCTACGCTTGACAGAATGGGCTAATGCCATTTTGGTTAAACGGCCCATATATATTTTTTTAATTATTATAATGATATTTGCTTATAGACATATAACAATGGAAAATTTTATGAAAGATTATATAATTTTGAACATGACTAGAAATTCAAATAAATTACTAAATATTTTATACAATACTCATAGCAGTTGGATTTGCACCCATGTGAGTATTGATAGAATATTCAGTAATTCATTTGAAATTTTTAATAATTTTATATATATATATATATATATATTTTTGGTGTTACGTCATTTTATAATAAAATCTAAAAATGTCAAATTTATATCATATACTCTAAAATGAAAATTACAAATTAGTGTGATTTACGTACAAATGTAATTATGTTATGAATGATATAAGGTAAATGATATGAATCATTTGTTGTGCAAAAGTTACAAATGATTTTGATGAAAAAAGTTACGACGTGGGATTATAGGGGTGATTTTGGAAGTTGGTTAAAAATTAATTTTTTAACTTTTTTTTTTTTATTTAAGGTAAATGGTATATTTTCTCTTTGTTGTGCCTATTTTAACTTTTAACCTCTAAAATCAACATGCACATAATATAAACCACAAATTTTAGTTTCGAGTGCATACCATAAATTTGTCATTTGTAATTTTTATCGTAAAGTGACATAAAACATACTAGAAATATTCAAGAAAAATGCTTAACATAACTAATTTATCATTTTAAAAAAATCACTCTTAATGATGAATCTGACAAATATCAAATTTTTGATTTGTCAAACATTTTATCATTTGAGTCTAATATCAATGTCATATTAATAGGAATCCTTTAAAGGTAATAAATGAGAGGGATGTGGCAATGTTGAACTTTTATAGTTAAAAATTATAATTTTTTTTACAATATGTTTATTCTTAATAATTTTATATGTATATATTATGCATAATATTAATTTAACAAAAAAAAAAAGGCAATAATGTGAACTATTTATCTAAAAAAGGCGTGGGTCCCAGTAAAATTTTCATCCGCGCACACAAGCAAAGCAAGATAGTTCATCTCTCAGCCACTATAATATCTATCAACTGAATAGAGAGGCGGTTAGAGATAGTGGTGTTCGTTCGTTAGGTTCTGAAACGAAACGAATGGCTTGTACTCTTCTCTCTCCTCTCAACCTCCCAATATCTTCTTCTTCTTCTTCTTCATCAATCAACCACTGTACCATCAAGACCAAGACGACCACCACCACCACGATCGCCGCCGCCGCCGCCGCAGCCAATAGTAGATGTTGGAGGAGGACGAGTAGCAGAACAGCCACCACCGTCATTGCCAAAGCTTCTGAAAAAGACGACGGCGGGGGCGACGATACTCCGGCATTCAACCCTTTCGGCTTCGTCACGAACAATCCTTCGAGTAAAAGCGCAATTCAGCTTCCCGAGAGTCCCGCCGAGGACGGCAATGTCGGCCAAATGCTCTATGTCAGGCCTTTTCCAACCCTTACTTGTAGTTTTTCCTCAAAATTGAGTAAAAGAACTGAATTTGATATGTAACACTCTAATAAGAAAAATTAGATTTGAGTAAAATTGTGGAAGAGTCAAGTTTGAGTGGAAGCTATGGGTTTGAATAAATGAGAATGATGAAAAGTTTAGGTGAAAGTCACTAATCATGTGTTTGAATCATGGATTTGGAAAGGAAATGAGCAAGTTTGGAATGGATATGAATTTACAAGTAAAAGAATTGGGTCCCAAAATTTGAGTAAAACTCAATTTGGTGCAAGTTTGAGACTGTTTGGATCATGGATTTGGGTACGAATATGGAAAGGGAAAGGCGATTCTCCATTTCAAATCCCCTGAGCTTTTCCTTTCCATTTCTAAATCTCTACCCAAATCCATGATTCAAACACAGCTTGAGTGAAGGAGTGGGGGAGATTTTAATGACTTTTTAATCTAGTTTAAGAGAATATAGATTTGATTAAGGGTTGAAGATGCCCTAAGACAGTTCCACATAGTTTATTGAACTTGTATTGTTCCTACTCCAACATCATTTTTGTTTTCCTGGAATTACTGATTGTTTGCTTCACATTTTGAAGTTCTGTCCTTTGCGTTGTCAGGATCTTTTAGATTTTTGAGTTGACAAATAAAAAATTGTGCACTTAGTCCCTGTTTTATTAGCAGGATTAATAGTGAGAGGATTAACGATCCATGGGATCTGTCCACGTTGTTTTGCAATGGATATAAAAATAAATAATTTCAATTATATGTTTACTTTGCATTATTAGTTGTAGGATCTACCAATTTTGTTAGATAAAATATCCATCGAAATCTAATCTAGATAACAAAAATTACAACCAATCAATGGAATATGACTCCTATGATTAATATCCCAATCCTATGCTATAATATGTCTAATCAAACAGGACCCTAAGCTTTGTAATGGTATTAACATTATGTTATTTTTGTACTTTTAATGTTATAAATTTACTTGTTTATGATTGAAAATTGAAATTGTGGTATTGAAATTTAGGCCCCGTTTGCGGACTTACTAAATTAGCCAATTAGCCAAAAAGTTACTAAATTAGCCAAAAAGCCAACAACCCATACCAAAAAGTCAAACATTACGGCTTGTCTCTACTTTTTGCACAGCTTTTCGTAATTAGTCAAAAAGTCATCCCAAACATACAAGTTTTTTTTACCTACCTTTTTAGCCAAATAGCCAAAAAGTTACTAAATTAGCCTGTTCCCAAACGGGGCCTTAATACCCAATTACTTCTTAGGTCATTAAATATGGCCAATGAAATGCATTAACAATTTTCAAATTTATAACAATTTTGGTTTTTTTTTATTTTTATACTATTGTAGAGTTTATTGAGTTGAACTTGTATCATAGAATCAAAGTAGATTTACCAAGGAATCACGAAATGCTATGGTTCTTGCATATAATTTTTTAATTTATTCAAAAGTATACTTGGACATTACAACTTCTAAGCTTCATATGATTTTCAAGGTTTTTTTTTTTTTTTTGGGTTGTTACATTTACTGGTTTGTGTATTCGTGCTTTCTGATTCAATCAGTTAATGCTAGTTGTCACCATGGTTTTTGTTTCATAATTTGTTATTTTTTAATAAAGAAATTACTTCTCAATTATTTTAGTTTGAGATTCTGATTTCTTTTTTCTTTTTCAATTAAAGATCCTAGTTATCATGATCCATCAAAGATTTTGACGCTTTTTGCATCTCCAAGAACCGTGTTTTCTTTCTGTGTGTTTGCCTCGCCTCATGGGAGAGGGGTTCACATATGATATGGATATGGGGGAGGGTGGATCACTTGATATAGACATCGTATGACCTATTTTGTAAAAGCCAAAGTAGTATGATAAATGGGGGAAAAAAAGGGCATGACTCTAGGTTGGGATATGTGTTGTATGGGTGAAGACATCAGTCGTCAACTCCTTACTGGCTGATCTTTTCTTACTCATATCCTTCTCAATGCGTGTTGAATAATGCTTCTTCAAAACCATGAACAGATCATGTCAATTCTGTCCAAAACTAGAGACAAAAATTGCATTGTCATTTTAATGACAATATGCAGATATAGCTCATTCCTTGTTAATATAAGTCATATGTCCGTAGGCTGCATTTTGTAATGCATCAATCCATACTTGTTCTTAGTTTTTTTTTTTTTTTGAAAATAAATAAATAAAACAAACCTTCAGTGAATAAGGTTTTTATGTACACATTTGAAATTTGATTAAAATGTAGTCACTAGAAAGGTAAAATAATAATTTTTTTCTAGTTTGAGGAGTGTGAATACTTCAAGTTAACTCAAGCCATTCAAGGTTGTAGGCTTGTAGCAGTGAACTTTATCTACTGTTAAGCATTGTAACTGATGGTGGAGAAATAAATTTGAAAGCTTGAAATTTTGCCGATAACATCATCTAAATTATATTAACATTGGAGGTAGATTATTTTTGGTGTAATATACTTTCTTCGTTAAAGATGTCAATCTAATGGTACTCTGAACTGAGATAATTTAGTGGTACTGACTTCAAAAGGTGTTTACCATCTGTGGCACTGGCTGCATATATATTTAGTTTAGTGTGAAATTAGAGAATGGCTTGATACTCCAGTTATCAAATTGTCGTACCATTTTGACATGCAAACTTTTAAATTCTAGAGGATAGAAGACAAAGGAAAGGAGTTTGGCTCTACCATCAAATCTGGGCAGTTTAGATGGTTTGTGAGAGAAACAGGTAAACTTTTCACTGCTCGAACATTTATCTATTTCCTTCTCAGTTTTTTGACATTCAGATTCTGGGCCTGCAGGAGCACCTGAGAGCCGCCGTGGAACCATTGTTTTCCTTCATGGGGCTCCAACACAATCTTTTAGCTATCGAGTTGTCATGTCTCAGGTTTGTTGCTGATTTTGGTTATATAGATTCATGTTGAGATATATTGAGAATTACAGAAATCACACTACCATGGTGCTCCAGGTCCAGGAACACTGACATTTTTCCATTTGTTTTTTAATTTTACCTTCCTGTTTTGATAACAAGCTATTTGGCCTTGTACTTATTGGCTACATATAAGGTAGAGATAACAAATCCACTCAAATCAGGAGAGAAAATAATGTTGGCAGCTGTTTGGGTTGGCGGTAATTGATCCAATAGTGTGAATGGGCCAAGAATATGAACTAAATGTTTATTAAAGATTCCTATGCATTGTTTATTTTTGCATATGGTGATTTGAGCACATTAATCTGCTCTTTACTAATTGTTCTGTCATTGCACATTGAATTCAATTTTTGGTTCTTTGACTAGATGGCAGATTCTGGATTCCACTGCCTTGCACCTGATTGGATAGGGTTTGGTTTCAGTGACAAGCCACAGGCAGGATACGGTTTTGACTACACTGGTCAGCCTCAATCTCAATATTAAATTGTATCTCAATGTTTTTGTGGTTTTGTTGAGCGTGATTTCTAATATTTTAACAATTTTTGGTGACAGAAAAGGAGTTCCATGATGAATTTGAAAAATTACTAGATGTCCTGGGGGTCAAATCTCCATTTTACCTAGTAGTTCAGGTTTGATCAAATTTGATAAAACTGAAAATTTATCAGTGATTTTTATCATGTTACATTTATGAGGCATTGCATTTGATTATTATAGTTGCAAAGATTCAAAAAAGTTCAATGAAGCCATAACTGAATCATTTTTTGCCAGTCATAGTTATAAGTAAATCATTTGTATGGTCAACTATCATTCTAAATCTACAAATCTAATTTGTAACTTAACATAGTCTTTATGCAGGGATTTCTTGTAGGTTCTTATGGATTAACTTGGGCCTTGAAAAATCCTAGCAGAATATTGAAGCTAGCAATTTTGAACAGTCCAATAACAGATTCATCTCCAGTTCCTGGATTGTTTCAAAAACTCAGGTTCATTTTTGTGACAGCCATCAATAGGCCAACTACTTTTGGCTATGCTTTATCTTATCTTCCACCTGTTGTATATATTAGGTTCAAATGAACCATTAGGAATGAGTTTACCCTTGATTGAGTGGATGAATCTGTGTTTGGCATCTTGTAGTGCTTCCATGATGCACAATGTCCTCAAGATCCAAGTTTTGAAGTTTAGAACGGTTTATCTGAAATTTAACAATTTTCCTACACATTTTGCTTATCAAGCAATGAATTATTTAGTGTTTTTAGGTAGTGTACTTGGCATTAGCAAACTGCTACCTTATGCGTATCTTATTGGAGTATCTTATAAAAGAGTTTATGGGCATTTATTTATATGTGATTTGTTTGTCTAATTGGTTTTATTTATCAACTGAGAATTGTATGCCTCCCTTCTTGTTTCTCTCCAATTTATCATTACCTTAGCCATTTCAAACCCTTTCTTCCATACGTTAAATGAGGTCATTACTATATTATTTAAATATTCATTCGATGTGTCCATATGAAAAAAATAGAAATTATTTGGCATAGTACCATTTGAATACTTGCTTTGAAGGATCAAGGGTGCATCTTTTATGCTTTATTTTCCTCCGAAGTAAGTAATTTTCTTGATAGCGTTTGATTTCAAGACGTGTGGACTGATGGACCTTCCTTATTGGCTACAAAATTTCTTGTTTTGTTTTTTAGTTTTATTGGTTAAGAAATGATTTTTTATGGCTCTTTAATATTGACTTGTTGAGTTGAATGGTGCGCATGGCATTACACTATTTCATTACTCCTCTAAAATTTTCATGAATATTATATCTATATTTGATTGAATTTGTCTTTTCTTTCAGATTTCCTCTCTTGGGTGAATTTACTTGCCAGAATGCAATAGAGGCTGAGCGCTTTATTGAAGCAGGTAGCCCGTATGTATCGAAAAGTGTATTTTGTACTTTGAGAACTCACAAGTTGTTAAGTAGGTTTCTGATTAATGTGCATTGTGCAACAATATCTGCCTCCTTTGTCACTTTTATTGTTCTGCCAATCTTTTCTTGTCTTTAATCCCAACTAACAATAAAAGAAGAAAATATCCTCTGTAATTTGGTGTTAACTCAAGCCAGGTTTTTGTATCAAGAATATTATCCTACTACCAGTAAGATTCACTAGCATTTGGCATCCTAAAATGCTAAATATCATGATAAATTTCAAGTGTATGTTACTGGATTCATTGAATTGCTGTGCTCAAATTAGGTGCATTTGTTGTTCTCCTAATTATGTCACACCTTTAGTATTATTTCTTAGGTTTTGCATTATATAAAGAGAAATCACACTAAAACCCTTCAGGAGAAATATTTAAGAAATGCAGGAGGCATGGAGACATAATATGTGTCACAAACATTATAATGCAAAAAGAATTTGGTATACATTTGCAAACTATGCTAAATTGCTTATTATGTAAGAAAGCTTAAGTATGAAATCAACAACAATGCCCCTTGACAGCTTTGAAGAACTTCACTAAGTTATTTATTTTGCATCAATCTAGATGCATGTGTTTGTTTGTTTATTTATTTTTTTATCTAAGGACATGATTACTCTCCTGTGACAGTTACGTCCTGAAGCTGGAAAAGGCTGATGTGTATCGGTTACCGTATTTGTCAAGCAGTGGACCAGGATTTGGTTTGTACTCTACCTGCTTTTAACACTTTCATGATACATGACATGTGGTTTTCTCCATAAATATCTATAAATACAGTCATTTAGCACATATAATAGGAAAAAACAGAAACTGAAGACTTTTTCTTTTGATTAGTTCATCTTCGAGTTCAAACTCTATCCACCCAATTATATGCCATGTTGAGCAGGGAATTTATTTGTATACAACTTCTGTTTTCACATATACCATTCAGCAAAATCTAATTATGATTTTTATTTGACGAAGATTGTATAAACAATGTTGCGTGTTACAGAATTATCTACTATTTTGCATCATGTGGGCAATGATGTTCAAAAATTTGTTCCATATATAGATAAACGATTTCTTAATGAGATAACTACCTTCCTCCAGTTAATACTCTAGTTGCTCATGCATATAGAATGAAGACAAACCACTTAAAAATTTTATTTTGCGTACTTTGGTGTTTCAGCTTTGCTTGAAGCTGCAAAAAGAGCCAACTTCAAAGGAATCTCAAGCCAAATAGCAGCTGGTTTTGCATCTGGAAGGTATACCATTATGATTAATCAAGATATGGGTTCCGTTGGTTCTGAATAGTCTTATATATGCCTATGCATAAATAAATAAATATATTTATTTGTATCTGCACACACATGTAGCACACAACTATTATGTTTGCTTATATTTTCACTGTGTTAGGTTGAAGCGAGTAAGATAGCTGCTATATGGGAATTTTAGCCTGATAGAAAATCATTAATAACAATATATTATACGCTAAAATTTTGGAATTTATATAAAAAAACCACTTGCCCAAAGAAAAGTTTTGTAGTTGTGGTAGCTTTAGTAGTGCTCAAGTTGGATGAAACTGAAAAGAAAGTAGGATTGGTTGCTCACATATTTTTGTTCTTGTCTTCTAATTCCTCCTTTTGGTCAATGTTGCGTTGGAATTTGGAAACTCAAGTTCACATCTCCATTTTGATAGTGCAGTATAGAGCCAAGTCAGGCTCATGATGTAGATGAACTAGGTGTAAAATGCAGATCAACAATGTGCTGATACTAAGGTTGATAGTGTAATTGCATTACCAGTTAATACGTTCAAATTGATGACAAAAATGTTCATGTCCATCCCTTGCATGATCTGCTTCCCGTTGTTGGTTGAGGATGCGTTTCTTAATTGTTCTTTTATGATTTAATGGGTGTGAAAAGAACTCAGATGGTTTGGCAATGTTCAACTTGAAGTCATAACACGTATGTTAGTAGTGCTATATACACAATTTATACAGAATTTTTGGTCCAGAATGATGTGGCAGCTTTGCATTCTATCACTTCAAAAACGAAAGCCTATTATTGTGACTTATATTTTCAAGATTGTCATTGCCACACCATTCTACTATACAATTTTGTATAGATTTTCTGTTTGTGAGTCACTTTCCATGTTATTATATGGGAAATTATACAAATGTTATACCATTGTTTGGGGGCCTACTAGAGTTGCATCTTTGGGAAGTAAGCAATGGTTTGTTACTTTTTTATGATTATTCTCAGGGTGTAGCCTTTTGAAATATTAATGGCATCTGCTAACCCTACATTTCTTCTTCTGCTTCTGCTCTTGGATCCTGAAAAAACGGCTCCTTCTATTAGCTGGGATAAGCCAATATTAGTTGCCTGGGGAACAGAAGACAAGTATCTGCCTTCTTCAGTGGCAGAAGAGTTTCAGAAAGGAAACCCTCCTAATGTCAAGCTTAAGCTGATAGAAGGTGCTGGCCATATGCCGCAGGAAGACTGGTAAGTAACTTACTCTGATATGGGCATTGGAATGAATTTCATTTTTAATTTCTGACCAGTAAACTGTTATTAACAGGCCCGAGAAAGTTGTGGATGCTTTGAGAGCGTTTCTCTTGTAAATCACTATTGTCGTACATGTAAAGTTGTTGAGCATGTGCAAGCATTGTTCTTTTAGTTGAAGAGCTGTTTGTGTGAAGGTAAAGAATGCTAACTTCATAGAAATGCAAAGCTTTTTGATAAATATGATCATTCTTTTGTGAGTTCCATTGACAACCAAATGGCTAACCGAAACAAGCACATGCGTGAAACCAAGAACCTTCATTTGTTGATAGCTAATTTTCTCCTGGCGTAGAACAAAAGGCTTGCACCATGTGTAAAGGTCTCTAAGGTATGCCCACTGTAGGGCTTTTAAGCACATGGTTATTCCAAGCTTAAAGGTGGAAGCTTGAGGGAATTCAAGTCAATGCAATCATCAAGGATGAAGATATATGAATTCAAATAATTCGAGAGGATTCGTACTCATCCATTTGAGCTAGGTGATATCTGAGTTCGAGGTCTAGCTATGGTGGGAAGGGGAAGCTCTGAAATTAGTTGAAACAAGAGTGGTGTGGTTTGGTCTTCGTTGTGCAATCAATACAGATACAAAAATCAAACACAAAATGGTTCACATAATACACATGAATGGACTAGATTTTATAAAATTTGTCAATAAGATTGACTTTTGGGAAATCTTACCATCCATTTACAGACTTGACAGCAGTGATACACGTCTCATCTGATGGAAATGCATGTTTTCTCGGTTGAGCTGAGAGTGGGGTTCAATATTGAGCCAACTTGGGATAACATTTGTCATGCAATTCACAATGCCAAAAAATTGTTGAACTTGTTTGGTTGTGAAATTGGCATCAAGAAAATGATCAAACCTATGCGAGGCTGAACACTGTATATTTGATAGGTGCATTCCTAAAAAACCAATATTAGATATACCAATTTTCATCTTTTTCTCAGAGAGCATGATGCCATATGCTTGCACAAGAGAGTGGAATTTGTGCGAAAGGGAAATATGAGTTAAATGATTTTGTGCCGGTTTTGTGACCAATTTCTTCTCACTAGAGTTATTCTTGTGCAATTCATCGCGAGTCATGTGGATGTACAGGATTGAATTTAGAATAAACTTCATTTGATCTGCTAGAGAGTAACTTGAGGGATTTTTGTTTAACACATGCGCTTACATATTCAGTTGTACCTCAATAGGTCACTTGTCTATGTAATATAACCCATGTACCTTTCTAAATATGTCATTTTCTACCAACAAATTCACTGAACAAAAGTAGCAAATTTAAGTTAAGATGAAATTTTGTAACTATGAAGGCTCAGAAACATTGGGAAAAATAAGCAGCATATAAAAACAAAAACACCTAAATTAAGTTAATTTTTCAAAAATGGCAAACAAGCAAATTCAAAAGTGAGAGCCATGGAGTTCAAGCCAATGAAAAAATGCCTTTTTGGTGTTGTAAGTTGAAAATTGATAATCAAATAACAGAAACTAAAAGCTCCTATTCACCTACTTCCCAATAATCATCTATTTTTTTAAAAGCTTTATTGAGTTATTTTAGTCACACATTATAAGCAGAAACTATACCAAACACAATAAAACAAAATTTCATGATTAAAAAAATAATAATAAACATGGCTGATATCATGCAAGTTCAGCATACAATGAAAAAAAGTCATCTGCACTGTGGCAAAGGTTCTGAAAGTAGGGTTAAGGTACAACTGCCCCAAAAAAACCTGAAACTATAAACAAGCTTAGCAAATACTCTCCCTTCCATTCTACCAAAATATAGAAAAGGAGTAGACTATTTCACTTTCTTCTCTAGTTGCTTGCCGTTTTGACTTCCAGTTTCAACATTTTGTTCTTAGACGTCTCCACCTTAGTTTGCGCTCCCTTCATTACCCTTTATATCCCGTTTCCTCCTCCTGTCGTCCAACTATGTCATCATCATTACCATCCGTATCACCACCATCACCATCACTTTCTTCGAACTTTCTACCACAGGAGGCTTCTTCTTCCTTCCTCTCATTTTTTTCTTCTGGTCACCTTAACCGTCGCTTTCTTGGACTTTGTTTTAGCAGGAGGCTTCTTAGCTGTTTTAGTTTTCTTCTTCTGATCTGTGTCGTCGTCGTCATCATCATTATTGCTGTCGTCATCATCATCTTCTTCGCTTCCATTTAGCTTTCTTTTTGCAGGCGTTTTCTTACGTCCACTCATGGTCCTCCCTCCCTTTGATTTTGCACTTTTAGCATTTTCCTCATCCTCACTTCCTGGTGCACTAAGATCACCATCCATGTCCACATCTTTGCTTCCCTTCTTAACAGTTTGCTTTCTCGGTTTAATTTGTGCTTTTGCAACTTGAGATCCACTCAGCTTTTGTAACTCTGGTACATATGCCGTTGTCTAGACAGAAGAAACAAAACCATTGAAAATAACTAGTGTTGAAAAAAGAATTACATACAAAGGAAAGTTTTAGAAAAGCAAGCTGGAGAAAGAGAGTTTGGACAATATACCCTGCCACCAGCAGCAATAAACTCAATTGTCTTCCCTGCCATAAACCAGAAGCTCATTAATGTCTTTGTGGAAGGCAATTGAAGAGATTGTTAACTTTGGGATGGTAAAATTGTGCACAAGAGAAAAATAAAATTTGAATTAAAACACAAATTTGATGAATTATTTCATTGCTAAGGTTGTCTGTAATTTGTTTATCAAAATACTTTATTGCTACTTAATTACTCTTTAGTAAATTGAGATTCTAACACTTTGTTTGGTTTGTCTTCAGAGTTTTTTTCCTCCTAAAAATAGAAACTAGTTTGATGATAATAAACATAAAATTCCAAAATTATTTTCAGAAAATCATATGAAAATGATGTTTGTTTGTTTTTTTTTTCATTTTATTCACCAAACTAGTTTTTAGAAAAAAAAATTTAGTAAAACAAAAAACATATTTTGAAAATGCAACCAAACAGCGTGTTACGAGTTACCACGATTCCCAAAAATCAAGTCCTATGCTATGTGCATCGAGTATGGTACGCCACAAAAGATTGTTATGGAGGTCAGAGGCCAAACCATCAACAAAAGCCTTGCCAGGTTTCTTTTCGCGGGAATGGAAAATCCAACTAGTAGGAAATTGACTACTATCTGCCCCAACTTCAACGGCTTTTGCAATGACCTGTGAAATCAAGTGATGCTGTCAAAACTATCACATATATCAGAACATCTTACCGTTAACTTGTCCAGGCTTTTTCCCCCACCGAAAATGAAACAACCATTCGAGTGGGAAGCGGCTGCAGTCGGCATCAACTTCAACCGCATATTGAATAACCTACAAGTATTGCTTCTATACTAGCCGTAAAGAAAGTGAACCGTCCAACACAAAAAATTAAATTAAATTAAATTAAAAAAGATCACTGACCTCTTTAATGCACTTGTGCAATGCTATGCAGCTTTCTTTGGAAAGGCTGGAGGAAATTTGCAGCGGATGAATTTTTGCCTGTGAGTAATAATTGAAAGATAGTAAAGTAAATAAAATTCAACCATTTCGCTAGAACTAGAGTTGCAGAAATAGCAAACACAGCTAATAATCACATAAAGATGCATTGAAATAATAGGAATTTCGCAAACTCAATACATTTAAAAATCAACACAATTGGGCTGCCATCAAAGAAAAAGAAACTAAAATCTACCACAATAAAATATAATGCTACAATGATCACATTTTTATGCCACATTTGGTTTACCATGTGAGTTGTCACCACTGCATTGGAAATAGACACAAGTGATGGGATCCATTCAACTAATGCAGTGGTGACAGCTCACATGGTACATCAAACGTGGTATTAAAATGTGATCATTGTAGCATTGTTGGGAAAAAAAAATCTGTATTTCTAGAAACAAGCTAGAGAACTAACCATCAAAGGCGTCTTCAATTAATTTTTTTAATTTCATAATGAAGGCAAATTTTATTTTTAAAAGGCATCAAAAGGGGATGGCACCCATTTTACAAAAAGGTTGCACCATGATAACCTATGCCAAAATGAAACACCTATTAGCAAGGTTGTTAAGATCGGGATCCTACACAGGATTGTTTTGGAGGTCTCCCGGATCGGATTGTAAGATCGGATCGAGGATCGTAAGATCCTACTAAAATGATAAAAAAATGCTATAATTTTTATATGACTAAGTAATACTATTAAAATGTATATAGAATGACCCCTCAAAAAAAAAATATAGCAATTCAAAGTAGCATTCAAACATTTTTTTCAACAAAGAATTGGTATAGAGTTGTGCTGAACAAAATTTGTGGTTCAAATTAAAATGTTTTTTTTTTAAGCAAAGTTCAGGGAAAAAGAACCAAAGAAGAACAGCAGCAGCAGCAAAGAAGAACCAAGAAAAATGAAGAAGAAAAAGGTAGGAAAAATGAAGAAACAAAAAAAAAAAAAAAAAGGGTAATTCGAAGTTCTTGTCAAATGTTTCAATCAAAGTTCTGGTTTTCAGTCTCTCATGCGTTCGCTTTGATCAGGAACAGAAACAGAACAGACAAAAAAATAAAATAAAAAATATACAGTGAAGAACAGTCAAACTACAGAACAGAGACGAGAGAAGAGGAGGAACAAAGAAGTTAGGAGAAGAAAAACGGTCATTCGAACTACAGAGAAGAATCGAACACACAGAAGAAGAAGAAGAAAAGCAGCGAAGAAAGAGAAGAGCAGCAGCGAAGAAGAAGAAATGAAGAAGAGACAGAAAAAAGCAAAAAAAAAAAATACAAAGAAGGAAGATTCAAAGAAGGATACTTGGTTCCACAAAATCTGAACCTTTGATGTCCAATTTCTCTTTCCCCAATTTGTATTGTCCTAATTGCAGCTTAGAGGGTCAATTTTTCTTCTTCTTTTATCTCGATAAAGGGTTGTTTGTTTTAAAGTTGGCAAAAAAAACCCTATAAATCAGGATCGCATGGAATCGCGATCCTGATACGATCCCGATATGATCCCACCGATCCTGATATGATCCTACCACGATCCTGACATGGGCCCAATCCAAAATACAAGTTGGATCAAATGCTATATATTGGATCGTAGGATCGTAGGATCCTACAATCCGGATCGCGATCTTAACAACCTTGCCTATTAGCTTAAATAAGCAAAAAAGGCCGTGCGCTTCTACAGGTGAAAATGAAGAGAACGAAAAAAATCCACAATTCGATCAAGGTTATACATAACCTTCCTGAAAACCAACAATACAAAATGGCCAAAAAAAAATCCAAAATCCTATACAAAGACTGCTCTTCTCCTTGAAAAGTCCTATTTAGCCAACATGCGAACCCGTCCTAGCTCCCCACCAACTGCACATAATACTCACTGTGTCCCTATGGAAAACCCAATCGATACAAAACCAATCTCCGAAGATCCCTAATGACATCGCAGTGGATAAGCAGGTGTAAAATTGACTCCACATACACTTTGCATAGGCAACACCAATTAATAAAAATCTTTCACCTCTTGATAAGATTATCAATCATAAGGATCTCTTCATGATATGCATGCCACACAAAGAAGGCATACAAAAAGATGTCACCACCTCCTTAACGAAATGCCTTTCAAAGCCCATACACTAAAACTAAGAAGGCTATACCAAATGCATTCCGAAGGAAACTCTACCCTCCTCCCTAACAAAATGCCTTTTGAAGCCCCTACACTAAGCTGAGAAGGCTAGGCCCAAATGCCTTTCTAAGGAAACTCTACCCTCAGCCTCCCCAACAACACTCATAAAATGCTTCACCTCAAATCACCTTCTTTCTTTTTTTTGTTACAGCCCACCACGAGTCTCGCCCTTTCCCCACACCCCTACAGCCATACACTAAGTTGAGAAGGCCAGACAACTGATCCAACTCCCAGTCTTGCACATTCCTCCTCAATCCAACATCCCCAAATACCTCACTAACCGCACCTGTAGCTTGGTCCGCCACCGAAGCTTCTTTGGAGAAAAAACAGAAGGAAAGGTTCTCTCCAACATCTCCGAGTGCTAATTTCAAAATATAATCTCTTTAAGGTATATCAAGAAACTGTCATTAAATTCTCTCCCAACCGAGTGCCAATTTCAGATCTTGTTAAGGAAATGAAGTTTGGTCCTTCCACAGAATAATCTCGAGATACATGGAACCAAACAAAAATAAAAAATTGCTTAAATATTTGATACACCAACAATTTTCGGTCACATAGATCCACTACTATTCCTATGAATTTCCTCTTTGTGGGTACTGCGAAGCGAAGTCCCACATCACCTGAGTACTAAAGTAATATTAAGCATATAAGCATGAGGACACCCTTACCTTAATAGCTAGCTTTTGGGACGAGTTCTACCCATGACCGTGTAACATGCTATTAGAGCTAGAGTACTGAAGGATGAGTAGGGTGCGTGTCCCTGACCCATACGCCGTAGGTGCTGCCGAGTGAGCATGTTGGGTGTGAGGGAGAGTGTGAAGCGAAGTCCCACATCACCTGAATACTAAAGTACTATTAAGCATATAAGTATGAGGGCACCCTCACCTTAATAGCTAGCTTTTGGGACGAGTTCTACCCAAGACCGTGTAACAAGTACATCTTGGTTTCACTTCTAAAGTTTTCAAGTTCTCTGAAAACTTGGCACGTCATTCAATAATCAACCAGACAAACTTCCCTAGAACAAGTCATCTCAACTACCGAATAGCTCATCTCCTGCTCGTAAATTTCCTAGTGGTCAAGCATCAACCAATTAAATCTCACATGCCGGAGACCACATTCTTAATGATTTAGTGGATTCAAAATCACTCGATCTTTCACCACTTTCAACAACTCAAGCATCAGGTTTCTTCACCTTCACTTTTCCAGGTCTCTCTTTACTGTCATAACATGTGGTTCTGTCATTACCATCCCAGGCCCCTGATTAGGATAAGCTCTTTTGCATGGGTAGGCGGGTGCAATGCAAGACCATACAACTCTCATCATTGCTGTTTGATGAATAATATAAAAGGCTTCCACAGCCAATTCCTAATCCTTTAGAGTCCATTAAAGAACCAGAACAATCATATCCGGCCCAACGCCAACAAGGGCCATAGCATCTTCTTCTTTCTGAGATTTTTCTGGTTATAGACTACAGTTGGGAGCACCAAGCACCAAAAACATTTCAACCAAATCTGCTTTTCCGTTACACTCACCCACAAGCTAATAACAAGAAAGCAGGGGATCATTTAATTTCATTTATGACCACATAGTTGGAGAAAAAATTGTAGAAAGTAGTTGAAAGTTGAAGTCATGAATTAAAAAAAAAATGATGGCAAACTCTACAGCTATGATATTAACCAAATTTGAATTTCTGTGATGAACATATTGATTTTAGAGAATGCAGGGTACACTGACTTGGTATAGCACTTCATCTGCAATCCAATTGCCAATACCTGAGATAAAACTCTGCAAAGATGAAAAAAGAAAATTAATATGTATCCTGATAAGAAAAAATAAAGCAACTGTTGATAACTTCTGTTAGATAGATAGAAGTTTTTGTACACAGTTCAATTTGCAAGAAAATCTTTTTTGTTTGATTAGTAGTCCAAGGTAAACTAGAGATCATTTCTTCTGCAGTTTGAAACATTTTCTAGCACATTAAGACAAGTCTAGTGATTATCTGTATTTATTCTCTGTAAGCAGGATCTGTTTGAAAGATAAAAATTAAATTACCATCCAAACATTCTGTAGGAAATTAATGTATTGATATTATTGATAGATTGATATATTGAATGTATACAATGACTCTCCTATTTATAGGAGAGGAAGAGAAATATACTAACACACTAACCTACCACACTAATACTCACCTAACACACTCACATCTACCTACCACACTATACACTCACCTACCACACTAATACTCACCTAACACACTCACATCTACCTACCACACTAACAGCCCCCCTCAAACTCAAGGAGGATAAGTACTAACCAACTTGAGTTTGGAGAGAAAGTAACAAAACAGGAAAATAATCTGACAAATAAAATAAAAGTGGATAGGAGACACTGTATGGTCGTGTCAGACCGTTGTAGAAGACCGTATGGTTATGGCAGACCGAGGTAGAAGACAGTTTATGGGGTCATGTCGGACCGTTGTAGAAGATAGTTTATAGGGTCATATCGGACCGATGTAGAGAACAGTTTACGGGGTCATGTCGGACCGTTGTAGAATACAGTTTACGGAGTCTTGCTGGACTCATGTAGGAGACAGTTTACAAGGTCATGTTGGACCGTTGTAGAAGACAGTTTACGGAGTCTTGCTGGACCCCTGTAGAAACTAACCGGAATCAATATCGGGACAGTTTATCGAGTCTTGTCGGACCCATGTAGGAGCTAACCGGAATCATTGTCGGGACAGTTTACAGAGTCTTGTCGGACCCATATAGAAGCTAACCGGAATCAAAGTCGGGACAGTTTACAGAGTCTTGTCGGACCCATATAGAAGCTAACCGGAATCAAAGTCGGGACAGTTTACCGAGTCTTGTCGGACCCTCAAAAGTCGCACCCTCAAAAGGCGTGCCCAATCTTATCAAAAGGCGTGCCATCAAAAGGTGTGCCCGACATCAAAAGGCGAGCCATCAAAAGGCGCGCCGATTTGTCGTCTGGCGTTGAGAAGCGCGTGATACGCGTGTCTGCCTTGCCTATTTAAGCCAAGGCGAGGCTGCCGCTGATGCATAACAAATCAGCTGAAAAACTTCTGAAAAAAGACTCTTCGTTCTCTGAGAGCTGTTATCTCTGAAACACTCTACAACCAACCCTGAATATGGCCTCTTCTTCCCGTTCAGCTACCCAGAACATAGCCTCTTCGTCCCGTGGTCTGCTCACTCTCTTTCTCGACCTCAACGAGTCCACCAGAGAGATAGCCGGGGCAGGTGCCCTTGAACCGCAACCAAGCGCCCCTGGACCAAGCGCCCTGGTTTTGCGCCTTTGAACTTTCCGATGCTGTCTGTGGAGCAAAGAATGGCTGCACAATCGGATATTGAGGCGAATTATTACACATTGAAGTCATGTGTTGAGACAATGACGGCGGTCAACAACCTGTCGCACCGGCTTCAGAGTAGAACAAATGAGGTGCAGCAGGTAAAAACCCAACTGGCTCTGCTCCAGAGCATGTATACGGATGCCCGAGCAGAGATATGTGTGCTGAAGGCAGAAAATAAGGAACTGAAGCGGAAGGCCACCGTGATGCTCAGATTTGGAGGTCCGCCATATGTAACAGTTGAGGAGCAACGGGAAGTGAACGTGCTCGGCGGCGTGGGAAACACGGAGGCAGCACCGGCAAGGGACGCCCAAGACAAAGGCAAAAAGAAGAGAACAGCTGAAGAGGCGAAAAAATAAGGCCGGTTTTTGTGGTGGTTATGGGTTGTGGTTGTTTTGTTGTTGTTGTTGTTGTTGTATTTTTTTATTTTTTTATTTTTTTATTTTTTTTTGTGTAGAATTGTGATCGCGGTTGGTCCCGGATATGAATAAAACAAGTATGTTGTGCAAATCTGTATGGTATGGATGACACTAAGACTGAGCAGAAAAATCAAGTGGAGTGAATGTTGATCCATCTCCAAATCCCCAGATTATACGCTCCAATGCTGTTGGCATGACTTTGCGATGCTTTCCAAGGAAATGACCTTGAGAATGAAAGAACAGAACTGAACAATACAGTGTATAGCCATCTCTCTCTATCACACCCAGCACTAAATATACCTTATATTTTCCAGCCATAGCAGCCAATCGATGAACTTCAGGTCCAGGTATAATTCTCATTCTATGCGCTTTATTATGGGAGCAAATCTGATTATTTTGTCTATGCCGAATATTGCTGAAAAGCAGAACTTGTTACACTCGGAAGGATTGCTGAGAGAACAAGACAGATAATTTGTTCCAGTCCCAGGACTCCATGCTTGGGGACATGACAGCAGCACCGACACCGAATGCAATGATAACAAAGACCATGCTTTTCAAACACCCATGGCCACGTGATAGCCTTCCCAATATCAGCTTACAGTACTTGTCTGCATCCTTGAAGAGCGATTGACGAGTACCATCCTCTCCACCAGCCAATGCTTCCTCATTCTTGTGCCTGAAACTCTTGAGGGTTTCCCTCAGAGCATCAACAGAAGACTGCTTCACAGCAAACTCCTTCCATTCCTCGGCAAGCTTTCTCAGAATAGAAACACTCACGTCTACTTTTTCAATATAGATCTTGTCCCACTGCTTGTAACAATCAGGGTTTTGTGTCAAGCACCAGATAAAATTGCCCGTTGCTTCCTTGGACAGCTCAGGGTTGCCTTCTCCAGCTGCTTTCAGTACAAGAGGTGTTATTTGCTGTGAAACTTGTTTCATGGCTTTGCTTCCAGTAGAACCAGCAAGAGAGAGCTTCATGTTGAGGTGTGACACATGCTCTGCATGGCGTGTGGGTCAACTTTGGGTAGCCTGAAATTGGTTGGCGTGTGGAGTGGGTATGTTCCCGCCCATGTTAGCTGGCTGATGGTTATTTTTGATATATGTGGAAGTGTATACACGTGGGTGGTATTCAGCCCACGATTTTATTCAAAACCAGCAAATGGTTTTGTTGCGGGGTTTGTTCTGCAATCAAGGGTGAAAAAGAAGAACAATTTGTGGCAATGGAATGAAGGTATGTGTAGAGGTCCGGCGGGCAGCGAAGGCAAAGTTGCCGGCCGGCCGCCTGCCGGTGAGAAGGAAATACAGGCCTAAATCTTATAGCTCTGATACCATGTAGGAAATTAATGTATTGATATTATTAATAGATTGATATATTGAATGTATACAATGACTCTCCTATTTATAGGAGAGGAAGAGAAATATACTAACACACTAACCTACCACACTAATACTCACCTAACACACTCACATCTACCTACCACACTATACACTCACCTACCACACTAATACTCACCTAACACACTCACATCTACCTACCACACTAACACATTCCATAAGAATGCTTGTTAGCTGAAATGACTGGCATTGAACAACCATTTAATAAAAGTAAGTCCTTCATGTAAACAATCATGCATAAGATTTAGATAATTTTATTGTTACTCAAGTTTGGGAAGCTTTGTTCCCTAATGCCAACTATCAGTTAATATAGTTAGAAAGTCTCCTAAAGTTTAGTCAGATAGCAAATAGCCTTTCTCAGTTGAAGCATCAAATGTAAACAGCTTAATTAGCAAAGCCCAATTCCAAATCTGGGATTGGCTACACAAATCTTGCAATACAATTTCAATTAGCTGAAACCAATTTCAAGCTTCCGCAGTCCTCGGGGAGTCTTCATCTTGAGCCACATCACACCTTCAGTCATTGTTCCCTGTTGTATAAGAACAAAATAACAAGGCTTCCAGGCACATTGGCAAAAATCTGTTTGGTGTCAAACACAAGTCTATTATGGTGGTGTTTGGGAGGAGGTTTTTTTGTTTTTTTTGTTAGTTTTTTGCTAAAAGACAAAATAGGTTAAAAAACCAAAAAAAACAAATCCAAACAAAATATCACATCAAATCCATAATCATTTCACTTTTTCTCTCACAAACATCACATCCAACTACAAAAAAATCCAACTATCTTCCCAAACACAAAAATTTTCCTCCAAAAATAATCAAAAACTAAAAACAACCTACTAAAATAACAACTTCCCAAACACCCACTATATTGACATAAATGATACAGTTAGGTACCACTGATTTTCCAAGTCCATAGTTCACAATAGACATTATTTGTCATTTCTTAAATTACTTAAGATAAATGGGCTTGCACACGAGTCAACACTATATTAACCACATGGTAAAGATACATGCTCAGAAATTTGATTTGTTGCAAGCACATTGACAAAAATCTGTTTGGTGTCAAACCCAAGCCTATTATATTGACATAAATGATACAGTTAGGTACGACTGATTTTCCAAGTCCATAGTTCACAATTGACATTATTTGTCATTTCTTAAATTACTTAAGATAAATGGGCTACACACGAATCAACACAATATTAACCGCATGGTAAAGACACATGCTCAGAAATTTGATTTGTTGCAAGCATCTAATCATGATGGAGAAAGAAAACGATTAAACGAAGTTTTTAACATTGTTCACTGCTACATATAAAAGATAGGTTTCCAAATTCCAAGCATAAGAATGCTATTGCAGTATAAAAGCATCCTACTTTGTGCAAACAATGTGAAGGTTAGGAAATGGTACAGTCCACATGATGCTGAACAGCTACTAAGAAATCTATCCAATTAGTCAATTGATCCAAAACTAGAAGATATGGAGAATTGATTAAAAGGGAAGATCAAAAGTTTCAAGAAGAATAAGAATAGAGGAAGAAACACAAGGACCACAACAATAACACAAAAGGCCACTGCCTACTCAGCTCCATTAATCAACTCTTAATAAACATGTTACATAATGGTTTATTTAAAAGCATTCAAGAAACCCTAACTAAGAAGTTAGGGAATATAAAACAAAATCAAAAGTATAATATTATCAAAGTTAATTATTAAATCCTATTTCTTCAACCAATTCCTTTCTGTTCCCCATTACCACCTCTCCCAGTTTCCATGTTGGATGGATGAACACTGGGTAATAGTAGGCGTGGACAAACGTCTGGCCGGGTTCACTTTGGGCTAACACTACATAATAAGGACCTTTGTGTCTGTTCAAGCTCGGCCCTACCCTAGCATTAGACCTCTATATTTGCCCAAGTCCGATCCAAAAAATAATTATAAATCCTAGCCCGCCCATCGGGTTATAAATTAAAAATAAAATAAAATATTCTATAATTAAATTCAATCACACACTATATTTATTAAATAAATATATTGACATCATTATAAATTGAAAGATTTTGTGTATAAATTAAAGGATTTCTTAAATAAATCCAATCACACATCACCACAAATATGAGTTTCAATAAAATCAACAAAGATAAAACTATATATTTTAATGTATTATAGATAATTAATTAATTAATTTAATAACGGACAGGGCTGAGTTGAAAGTATAAATCTCAAATCCAGCCCATTAATATTTAGGGTTGAAAATGTTGGCCCAACCAAGTCATATGGGCTAAAACAACATTCTCAAGCCCTAGAAAAATAGGGTAGGGTTGGGCTGGGCTAGGCCGGGCCAGGCCAACGGACCGATATCCACCCTTAGGTAATAGAGGCTAATAGTCTTTTCTTTACCAATAACTTATTGCTAAGGCCATCTTAGAAAGGTGTTTTTATTGGTGGGGCGCAGAGAAGATTCGTTGCTTACTATTGACCAGGTATCAACACAAAAAAGGGGAAAGTTTCTATAAACTTGAAGTTCCGTGGATTACTTTCATGCAAAGTTTAAAATATGGACGTACTACCATACAAGGAAAGCAGCCTCAACCTGATCAAGTAAAAGAGCCTTGATTCCAATCTTCTTCTTGCTCAAGGAGTTGATAAGTTCATCAATGGTCTTAGGCTCCAACAATGCATCTGGACCAAGCTCAGATATTGGGGGCACAGAAGCTGGCTGTGATAATAAAAACATTACATCAGCCTTGTGAAGATAACTGCCAAGGAAAAACACGAGGAAAACACAATCTAGTTGGATAAGTGATATCATGATACATTCTCAAGCAAGCAAACTTTTGCAAATCTCCTCTTATCAGTGAATGACAGCTCCAACCCATCATCTAGCTGCATAAAAAGTAAGGATTATTGAGAATCAAATCAAGTGGCTCTAAATGCACTATTAAAGTGATTGTTCTGTGTTTGATAAATCTTGCTTTAAAAATGTGGCAAATAATTAGCATTAGCGTTGTTATATCTCTAGGCAATGGTGTCATGCTACTGTACCAATTGTAAAACTGATTATGCAATTTTTATTTTTATTTTTTTGAACTAGAGCAGATATATAAATATAATTGAGATGACTTTGACTTTCACCCTAAGAAGCACCAACACTCCAAGGTGGGTGTCATGTCCGTATCCAACACAGACACGCATATCCATGTGTCCAACACGCCACATGGCGAGTCAATTTTTATTATTATTATTTTGATGGACATATTGGGACACTTCATGGAACTTTTGTGTTTGAACATGCCTCCGGACATCTTTGTATATTGTTTTTAAAAATACTTTTTGAAAACTTATTTGGAGTCAAAAGTAAAATATATGAGAATAAAGAGGGAGAAAGTAAGAAAAATATAAATAATATAAATACACCCACTCATACATCGATGTCTCTCATATATATAATATGTGTCCTAAGTTTATATTTATATTCATATACATAGTAAATAAAAATATATAATTTTTTTTTGTCGTGTTCTCGCAATGGCCGTGTCCTCCATTTTTGAGAACTGTCGTGTCCTATGTTTGCGCTTCTTAGCTTTCTCCTTTAGTTTAACTTTTGACGAGAATAATTTTTGTCCTGGACAGTTTTCTAACGAGAACACTAACAAATGTTGAAAAAACTAGTATGTAAATGACAATTGAATTGACCATATAACATGAAGTGCAATAAATTTCATTAATATTATTATTTGTAACTAGTATTAATAAATAAATAGGAAGGCACTTAAATTCTCTTCAATTGATGGACATAGTAGGAATTCTTACTTCAATAAATAACTTGGAATACTTGGAAGGCCATTCATCAGTGTCAGTTACAGCAGACCTGAAATCATCAATACATTAATTTACTTGAGCCAATGACTCCAAACTGCTTTCCAAATAAATAAAAATATGACTTTAAAGGAATTAAAAGAGTTTAGCCACCTGAGGATTCTCTTTTCAGTAATAAAATCTTTATATTGATAAAAATAAAAAAGGGATATCAATGTATACAACCTATACAAATGAGCCCAATAATTGAATAATAAATCCACCACATGTAAAATAATTTAAAAGAAACAATTATTGTCACACGAACATCCCCAAGGTTGCTCTTTTCAATCATCCAAATGGTAACCAAAAAAGCTGCATTCATAAGCAAGCCCTCTGGCCTCCAAAACCAACTGTCTTCCTACTTTTAAACAAGTCTCACATAGAAAATAGGCACTGCCAAGAGATACCTCTCGTCTCTACTCATCTGAGCATAACCTAGTCCATTATAATGTAATCCAGTGACTCTAATTCCCAATATGTAACATCTACAAAACGTTAGTGGCCAAAATGCATAAACTTGGCAACCTGGCACAGAATTTTCCATCGATAACATTCGTATCCCTTGCTATTGTAATTTGTAAGGAAGTTCAGAAAGGCCACCTAGCCATTTGACATGACCAAGTCGGTGAAACTTATATTTCTGCATTAAACACTAACACTATCATTTCAGATTGAGAAATTCTAATATAATTATTCAGAATGACAAATCCTCATCCGGACCTTCACAATAAATCCATAATACAGAGCAGACTCCTTATATAAACCCTTCATTAATCAAAAGAGTAGAGTCACCTGATAGCATCAGGTATCCAATATTCCTCAAGTTTCATTTATATGGAACATAATAAACTTTACCTCTTATATTTTGTAACTGCAACTCCCTTAATATATATAGCCCCAGCCATTCCTGAAAGACAGAGAAAATCAAGGAGGGAATAATGGTGAAAAAGGTATTTGGCTTTATTTAAAATGCAGATTTAAACCATACTAAGGCTGTGTTTGGTTTGCCTTTGGAATCATGATTCCAAAGGCAAAATTTTTAAATCACTTTTCAAAATTCATAATCAAACACACACACAACTCAAAATTACTCATAACTCAATTCAAAAATTAATTTCAAAACTCAATTCGAAACTCTTTTAATGATGTAGTGTTGAAGATGGTTAGTGATGGAATTGTTAAATTATTTTTATAAAAAATCTAAAAAAAATAATTTTTATATTTAAAAAATATCTAAAACAAATATATTTAGACCCAATCCGCTCTTTTCAAAATTTAAAATTCAAAAATTACTTTCAAAACTCATAACCAAACAAATTTTCTCTTTTCAAAACTCAACTCACAATTCCTCACTCAAATCATAACTCCAAAAGAGAATCACAATTCCAAATCTAAACCAAACGCAACCTAAGTTTTTGTCTTTTTTTTCTCATACACAAAGTTCAAATCCATAATTCTTATTATCCAATGCACAAACACTATAAAAAGGGAACATGCATTAAACAGAAGAATGTCAGACTTGAGATGATCTTTTTCACCTTTCCATTTAAAACAACATAAAGGACACAAATTTCCAAACTTCATTTTCTTTTCTTGTTCATGATATTTCGCTAGATACATCATAAGTCAGGAAAAGAAAAGCTTTTGTATATGTACACCAAGCCAATTAGACCCTACTTAAAATAATAATAAAAACAAAACAGAACAGAACTATAGTCCATATTCCCCTTCAAAATTACCTCAGTAACCAATCAGAGTCACTAGCATCAAACCCTCAAAATCTGTTTGGTTATCCAGTTTTCAATTTCAATTTGTATTTTTTTTTTTTTAGTGGATTTTTTTTTAATATTTTGGTCCAACTTTCTTTTTTTTTTTAGATGCATCAACTCAAAAAGTAAAATATTTGTAAATAAATCTTTAAAAAAAATTCAATAAATACTACAAAATACAAAAATTCAGTGTTTTAATTATAAACTTAACGAAAAAAAGTATTTTAAACATTTTACGTAATGTTAAAATAGATTTTTTTTTTCCATTGGTTTTTTTTTTTTTCCATTAGTGTTTAAATTTAGAAATAAAAAATTCAGGTTTATTTTGTATGAAGGGCTTTTTTTTTTTTTTTGGGTAATTTCCCCAAAAAAAAATCACTAATCATTTGAGCCCAAAACAGTTACTTACCTCTTATTTTTTCTTTTCCATTTTTGTTGAGAAAATTACAATACCACCAAAGCATAAAAAAAATAGTCTTATAGGGTTTAGAATAATGAAAGAAAACCCTAAAATCAAGGCATTACTGTGGATTTCTTTTAGTGCATTTTCTGAGCAACCCAAGAGAGACATAATATTAAAACCCAAAGAAAAGTTCTAGGGTTTATCAGAAGATGAAACGAATCGTACCGAACTGGAAAGAAGGAAAAGGAGGGGAATCGAGTTGGAGCCACATGTTCTTGCCCTTGCGATGAGCGGCGACGATAGTCTTGCCGAGGAGAGAGGATTCGAAATCAGAACGCGAGACTCCATCGATGACCTTGGAATCGTCAGCGATCAAGGATCGCTTGATCTTCTTGCCGATACAGTGGTCTTCGATGGCTCTTCGAGCTGCTTCTACCTCTGGAAGCTCTGGCATTGTCGTCAAGTTTGAGCTCTGAGACTGAAGAGAGAACAGTTTTGTTTTGTTTTGTTTTTGGAGTAATGATACATAGCTCAATCTCACTTTTACCAGATGTTCTCCACATTGTTAGAATCACTTTGATTGGTTAGAGTTTTAAAATACTTTTGAAAAAAAATTTTATTTTATTTTTACTGAATTTTTTTAATATTTTAAATAATTTTTTTAATTTTTAAACATACTTAATTTAAATGTACCTAAAAAATAAAATATTTATAAAAAAAGTCTTTTAAAAATTTACTAAATACCAAAAATATAAAAAATACGAGAATTCAGTATATTTTTTTATATTTTTATGTATTTACTAATTTTTTAAAATATATTTTCACAAATTTTTTATTTTTTAGATATATCTAAGCAAGGTACATCTAAAAAAATAAAAATATACTTAAAATGTTAAAAATATTCACTAAAAATAAAAAAATATAAAAACCAAAAAAACCTAATTTTTAAAAAATTTAATTCAAAAAATTCAACTAAACACTGATTGTTATTTTTGCAAAATTAGGAGGAGAGACAAAAAAAAATTACAAAAATATACCTGCTGCAAAAATTATAAATATATGACTGGTGTAAGTGATTTCATGGTTGGGTGGGTGCAATCAAGTCGCACCTCTTTATGTTTGTGTAACTTTTTCTTTCTTTCTTTGCAATTGTTGTACTGTGTTTGGTTAAGGGATGTAGTATGAAATTTAGAAAAGAAAATAAATAAATAAATAAATAAAATTATATTTTATCTACTTTTATATTTTTTTTTCTTTTTAAATTTATTTTCAAATTTCTCAATCAAATACTGCAAATACAGCATTGAGTAATTTTCCTTTTGCAAACCTTGGGAAAAAGAGGAGACCACTACATTTTTTTAATTAAAATATGAGGTGAAAAATAAAAATAAAATTAAAAAATAATTTTTTTAAATTTTTTTAACAAAATAAATTTTGAGATTTTAATTTTTTTAATTTAAATTATTTGCCTAGTTTTATTAAATAAAATTGATGAAAAAAATATATTTTAGTCAATAAATTTAATGAAAAAGAAGTTTTAAGGTTTTTTTTGTATACTTACATTTAGTTTAATGAAGCTTCTATTTTTACATACTATTTTCACTTTGTGCACATCTTTATCAATTTACACACTTAAATATATATATATATATATATATGTAATATATGCTCACTCCACATACTTAAACTTCCATTAAAGAAGGTTGAACTATCATTTTCAAATGCAGAAATTGGTAGATATTGTATTTTTATTTTTTTTTATCTGCTACTTGTATACTATAATTTTTTTTTTTTTTTCAATCTAATATACAAGTAGGAGATCAAAAAAACAAATCTAGTACGCAAGTAGTACAGTATCTACCAAATAAAAAATAAAAACATTAGCCTAAGTATATCGGCCATGAGGATGATATTTTAATTCGCCCAGTTGTGGAGGTCAATATGTAATGGTGAAAAAGTTTTTACCAAAATCTTTTTATTAAATTGCTCCCTTACCTAAAAATAAAATAAAAAAATTGCCAAATCTGTGTACATACATCCAAACTTAGGCTTGTTTTAAGAAATAGGAATAAAAAATCAGCTTATTAATTTATTGACTTATTTAGATCACATCACTTCCTTACTTTTTTTACACGTTTTTTCAAAAAGATTTTAAAAAATCAATCAACTAACCTTTTTCTTTTTTCTTACTTTTCAAAATAAGCCATAAATATCCATTGAAGAAAGTTGAACTATCATTTTCAATAGATGAGACTTAAACAATAAATAAATAAATAAAACCTAACAATAGAAATAAAAAAAAAAATTATTATATTTAAAACAGACTGACAATGCCCAAAATAACAAAGTGTTTAGTTTCGATTTTTTATAATTTTAGTTTTTTATTTTTTGTATTTTTTTAGTGAATATTTTTAAAATTTTAAGCAATTTTATTTTTTAAATACACCTTAATTAGATGTATCTAAAAATAAAATATTTGTAAAAAATATTTTGAAAAATCAATAAATATACAAGAATATGAAAATGTACTGAATTCTTATTTTATTTTATTTTTTGTATTATATTTTTGGTATTTAGTGAATTTTCTAAATATTTTTTTTACAAATATTATACTTTTTAAATATATCTATGTTTTTAACAAATTCAGTGAAAAAAAAAAAACGAAAAAAAAATTTCAATTTTTTAAAAAATAAATCTTGAAAATCCAACTAACATAGGGTTGGTTTGGGAAGTGGGTTGGCTTTTTGGCTTTTTGACTTTTTTGGCTCTTTTAGCCTGGACTAAAAAGCTTGGTTTGGGAAGGGCTTTTTGGTTTTTTAGCTTTTTTGACTTTTTTTGTGAGAGAAGAGTGTAATGATTATGGATTGAATGTGATGTTTTGTTTGTTGTGGCTAAAATAACCTATTTTGTCTTTTGTGACTAAAATAGCCAAAAAAACCTACAAAATCACTTCCCAAACGGTGCTAGGTTCGGAAATTCACAATTAAAATGATAGGAAGAGTTTGGAACTACAATAAATTTGTTCGAAACTTGATAGTATTCGAATCATGATTTTAGTGGAGTTGTGCTTTGAATTCTGTTTGATTTAGTTTTAGAATCATAATTTGTGTGTAGAGTTGTATTTTAAAAGATAAGTTTTTGAAATGAGTTTTGAAAAGAGAAAACTTATTTGTTTATGAGTTTTGAAAAAAAAATTAAATTTTGAGTTCTATTGTTTTGGTTTTTTTTTTTAATATTTAAAAAAATTATAATTTTTATTTTTTTAAGGTAAATATTTTTTATTGTAAATATTTATTTATTTATTTTAAAGTGCACTGTATTTACTACATTTGTGCACTGTATTTTTAAATATTTAAATATTTTAAAAAATTATTTTTTATTTTAAATATATAATTTTTATTTTAAATATATAGTTTATTTTTTAAATATTTTAATTTTTTAAAAATATTTTGAATACATTTTTAATCTCTATTTGAATATTTAATTTTTTAAAAATTTTGGATCGACCATATATATCTAAATCATAACAAATTATTTCTTTAAAAAATAATAAAATATTTTTCTTCAAACATAAAAATATAAAAAATATTTTCTGAAAAAAAATATTTTTCCAAAAAAATAAAACAGAACTGTTTTTGAAAATGTATCAAAATGTATACATTTTGATTCAATGGTTGAGATGATTCCTATATGCTATCTAACGGTTGAGATCATTTTTATTCCCCACCCAAGCACTCTCTGCTCTCTCTCTCCCACGTCTACCCAAACATCTTCTCTTCAACTCCCTCTTTACACGTTCTCTCTTCAACTCTCTCTATGGTGGATCTCTCTCTCACGTTCGAAATTCTTTCTTCTCTGAAACTAGCGACCAAAGGTAGCAAATCAGAGAAATTGAAGATAATCTTCCAACAATTTGATTCAAACAGAGACAGTGGTCTCAACAGGGCTCACCACCACAGCCGTTGCTCATCATCACCATCGCCATTGATCGACACTCACTTTCTCTTGGCTCCCACCCTCCCAACATCAGAGGTATTTTACATTTCTTCAGTTCTTTGAGGCTTCGATTTAAGGGCGAATTTTTGAATCAATCATCCTTCACAATTAACTGGTTTGTCTATATGGTTGTGAAGATCATCATTGAGTGTACAAATTGGTTTCACTACCACCGCGTTACTCATCATCACCGTCACCATTGATCGACACCCACTCTCCCTCGGCTCCCACCCTGCCAACAACAAAGGTAATTTTTGTCAACCATCGAGTTTGGTATCGAGTTCGCTGACATTTGTATGTATATGATTTTCTTTGTTCAATTTCATGATTTTGCTGTGAAACCACATCATCGCTATGCCGCTGTTCAAAGGTAATTTGATTTCTCTTTCTCTCATCTTCTTCCTTTGAGTAATTGAGTAATTATGTTCGAGTTTGGTATCAAGTTTGTTGATTTTCTTTGTTCAATTCCATAATTTTGCTGTGAAATTTTGTTGTTCCAGCCACAAACCACATTATCGCTGTACCGCTGTTCAAAGGTAATTTGATTTCTCTTTCTCTCCCTTTCTCCCTTTGAGTAATTTAGTTCGTATGTTCGAGTTTGGTATCAAGTTTGCTGATTTTCTTTGTTAAATTTCATGATTTTGCTGTTTGATGTGTTGGTATAGGGTTCGCTGACTTCTTTTTATTTTTTTTCAAGTACATTAGTTAGATATGAGAAGCAGAGTGGCAATGGGGGTGAAGAAAAGTGCTGATATGTTGGCTTATACTGCCATGGCCACAACATGTTTGATAGTTTGCCTATGAGAGACCTACCATAATGATCGAACACTGTTATGCTCTAAGTTGCTGCTTCTTTGTTGTCAAAATAGCACACACACTTAGTTGTTGATTTAGATTTCCCCACCCCTCCTAATTCACAAAGGAATGTTAATTTGAGTTGATAACAAACTGTAATTAACTTTGTAATCCTGAGCAAACTGTAATTAACTTTGTAATCTTAAACGCACCAGCAAAAAATAATGTTTAGAGTCATCACTTAAAAGCCCATCCAAAAAATTCAAAACAAACTGAAGAAAAGGAAAAAAGAAACAAGCAGAAACCGTGCACCTTTCGAGATTACCAGAAAAGGGTCCTGCAAGAAGCGCCAATATACATCCAATATTCTTTATAGTATCCAACAACCAAAAAAAAGAAAAAAACAAATAAAGAGAAATGAAAGAGATATTAGTAGGTCCATACACTTTTTGAGAACATATTCCTAGATTCCAAATCCAAACACTTCAATATCAACTCTGTTGTAGTCTTTGAGCTAACCAATTCTTCAGCATAAACAGTTAGTGCACCCAACAGATACTTAGTGTCGTTTGATCCTCCAGTATTTCTTAATATTCAATAGGTTGGAAGCAAGGCAAAACAAAGTTTTCCTTTGGGGCTAGACTCTCTTGCATTTACTTGAGGAATTTTGTTGTTCTCTACTTTTGGCATCCTTCCTTTAGGCATGCTTTTATTATTTATGTTAAAACCCAAACTTCAATTGTTCTTTCAAGTTTAATGCCCTAAAACTTAGTAGGATTATATTACATGTCTACTATGTGTAACTTATTACTTTGTTAAGTTTGCACTCATGAGTGGACAAAAAAAATCATGTTATTCTTTATACGTGTTGGTCAATCAGGAAGAATTGCAATTAAACATTTAATCTGCTTTACATGGGGGAATATGTTTTTTAATATGGATGTTGAATAGTTTTTTGGAATTGGCTACTCTTCATTATTTGTCTAATGCTAGCTATTCCACCAATGATCTCTTGCTTGCTTTGTATCTTCAGGTAATTAACAGTTTTAATTGTGTTTTTACTCTTGCATTTACTTGAGGAATTTTGTTGTTATCTACTTTTGACATCCTTCTTTTTGCAAATATTATGTTAAAACCCAAACTTCAACTTAGTAGGATTATATTACCTGTCTACTATGTATAACTTATTACTATGTTAAGTTTGCACTCATGAGTGGAAAAAAGTCATGCTATTCTTTATAAGCGTTGGTCAATAAGGAAGCATTGCAAAACCATTAATTCTCCAGATTGACCCTAATCTGCTTTACATTGGGGAGAGTACGTTTTTTAATATGAATGTTGAATAGTTTTTGGGAATTGGCTGTTTTTCATCATTTGTCTAATGCTAGTTATTCCACCAATGATCTCTTGCTTTGTATCTTCAAGTGATTAACAGTTTTAATGGTGTTTTTAAATTGGGGTTGGTGGACGGCGTTGGTGGTGCTGGTTAACGGCGGTTGGAATGGGCCAACAGTAGAGGACAAAGATGGTTGTAACAGCGGTGAGTTGAGAAGGAGAACGAGGAGCGTTTTATTTTAGGTAAATTTTGTGTTTGGTAATAGTACTTTTATTTTTTGATAGAGTCAATTACTCAAATCGAATATGTGTTTCCAATGTGGCAGTAGTTCACAAATAAATGCTGCTAAGATGCTTTAGGAGGTTGGAAGGTATAATGAAATCATTTCCAACATTGTTTATTTTTTCCATATGTTACTTTTTCTTTCTTGATCTGTTAATAGATTGAAGCAATTGATGACAAACTATAGGGTCCTCAAGGATAAAGGAATTTATATTTTGGTAATCATACCTTACTTTTCATTCCAGATCAGAAAAATTAACCATTGTTTACATTTAGCATTTTCTCTGAAATTATTATTTATTACAACTTTTGTAGATTTATGTTTTCAGCGTGAATGTAAAATTTTTCATTTCTAAATTTTTAAAACTCACAAGGGCATCATTGCTGGAGATAGCTAGATCGACGGCGATTTTAGTCTCAATTCCGACCACAGAGAGAGACAAGAGGTCCAATCCAACGAAGCAAGGCTACAGAGAGAAGAAAAGATGGTACTAGAAATAGCCAAGTTGAGTTCTATCTTTTGCTTCTTCAGTATTGTTTTGGGCTTTTGAAATTTTGAGTGTGTTGGGCTTCTTTTGGCCCAAACACATGATGGGAGTTTTCATGAGGAGTTTTGAGCGAACTCCAAAATTTTATAATCAATTTGTGAATTTATCAAATTAAAAAATAAATTTAAATAATGTTGGGATTACAATTATATTCTAATCCTAATATTATTTACGTCGTGCCTTCAGGCACGGACATACACTAGTATATATCTAAATCATAACAAATTATTTGGTCAATACTCAAAAAAATAACAAAATATTTTTCTTCAAACATAAAAATATAAAAAATATTTTCTCGGAAAAAATATTTTTCCAAAAAAATAAAAAAATATTTTTAAAGAACAAAATAAAAAAAATTGATTTTTTTATTTTAAAAATAGAATTTTGAAAAAAGTTTTGAGTTTTGAGTTTTGAAAAGAGTTTTGAATTGAGTGTTTAGTTATAAGTTTTGAAAAGAGTTTTGAATTTTTTTTTTTTTTTTGAATCATGATCACTACAAGAAATTGCACTTTTGGCAACTAAATTTTTAGTCACCAAAAGTTAGATTTTAGTCGCCGAAAAGTTTTTCCAACTAAATAATTTGGTAGCCGGCTTGGTGGCGAGAAGATTGTCGAGAAAAGTATTAGCGACTAAAAAATATTTAGTTGCCAAAAGTCCTAAATTGGCGACTAAACAATTAGTCACCAAAAGGAAAGGTATTGGCGATTAATTTTTTTTTAGTCGTCGAAAGTCAACAATTGAGAACTAAAAATATGGTTGCCAAAGTTTTCAATAAATGTACTTTTTTGTTTTAGCGACTAAAATATTTAGTCGGTAAAAACGTGACTCTCCTTTTTGGCTGCTAATTTTTTAATCGCCAAAAACTTTCATTTTTTGGCTACTAACTATTTAGTCGCGAACAAGTTCCCTTCTTATTTTTTGGCTACTAAATGTTTAGTCGAGAAAAGCTCTATTTATTAATTTTTGTAAAATACATAAATTGAATATTTTTTATTAATTTCTAAATTATATGCATTCCATTATCAATGCAACCTGTAACCTATACATATACAGAATAATACATCTATCAATTATCATTTAAATCCATTATCAATAATTCTCATTTCATTATCAACTATTCAAAAACTTTAACTTGTAACATCATATTCCAAATATCATCTAAATCCACACCAACCAAGTATAATCCATCTAAATTAAATATTACATATAAAAACACTGGATTTCCAACACAGAGAGTTCTAGAAAAATAAATGTTTTCCATATATAGAACAAATGCTCTTCATACACAAACATAAATATTCACAATAGCCCACGCAAAAGCAATATGTAAAACCAAAAAAAAAAAATAATCATTAACACTTATTCAATAAAATTGACATTTCAAATTATAACAAATATAAAAAGAAAACTGAATTAGTTTATATTAATGACCACGTTATATTTCACAATGCGGGAAAGATGGAGGACACTCAACTGAGGTTTTCCACAAACCTAATGGCCAAAAAAAAAAAAAAAGCATTCCAATAAAGATTATGGAATCTGAGCAGATAGCATGCTTCATATTAACAACCAAATGTAACACGAATTCAACACTATTGACAGTCCACAATAATGCAAAAGATAAGTTGTAAAGAGGTTATTCATAGCGAGATTGTTGCAAATACTAAAGATTATCATGTGTTGTGTTTCAATTACAACACGGGATCCTAAGCAACATAAATCAACAAGTGACAAATGCACAATGCCATACATTAACTACTGCATTAGGCTAGTTTGAATCATTCATAAAATCTCAAAATTGTGTCCTCGTACAAGCAAGGATAGAGTGTTTTCAGCCACGGGACATCCAAATGACCCATCCGTAGACCATAATACTAAATCCAAGGTCAATACCACTCTTGAAGGAGAAATATAGTTACCTTCACGCTGTGTTTGATTGGGGGATTTGGTAAAAGATTTGGAAAGAAAAAAAGAAAAGACAGGTGAAATGAGAATAAAATATACTTACATTTCACCTATTTTCACACACTTTTTCCCTTTCCATTCCAAATTCCTCCTCAAATCCCCCAACCAAACATAGCATCAACGATCTCCATTCAGGATCAAGCCATCTAGTTGATGTACTTTCCCCAACACCAACAATTGTTCCACTGAACCTAAATATATATTTTGATTAACATTTCTAATTTCCTGATCCTAACAAATATTAGCCCAATTACACAAAATACCTTCTTTCTAGAACTTCCTCGCCCTCAAACCTCATCCCAACAAAGAGCTTCTGGCTTTGGGCTTCAAGGTACTTGTTAAACCTTCAAGGACAAAGATATTGAACCTTCATACGAGAAAATGTCATTAAATGAAAAAAACTAAATAAATAAACAAAAACAATCTATGCATTGCACATGTTATAAACTTCACTTCTGTAATTGGAAAATCCAAAACCAGTAAAAATTGAAATTTAACACTAGGCTTCTCAAAAAAGAAACTAGTGGAAAGCATTCATCTATCCAAGAATAATACCAGAACTAAATACAAAGAACCCAAACAAATCTCTAGACTTAAACATGCACTAACTGTTGGGTATACCTCCTTATTGGAGTATAAGACCCAATTGATTTATTAAAATATTTAATTTGGTTTGGTGTTGGTTATAATATATTTTTAATATGTTATATTTGACTTTTGGAAGCCCAATGGGTATTTACTAATTTGTTTGGCAGAAGCTAGGGTTTTCATAAAAAGCCTAAGAACCAATAATATATATATATATATTGTTTCTTCCGAAGGGTTTCGGCGAGATACACTAGATTATTCTCGGTGACTTCTCACAATGCTTGACTTTTTGAAGATTTGGATGCTAAATCAATCTATGAGTGGTTTTTTTGCTTGGATGAGGTCTTTGTCTCACGTGGTGTGTTTTAGAGGACTGTTTGGGGGCACATATTTGATACAGTTTGGTTGTCTTCCACACTCTGTTTCGAAAACAATTTTGTTCATCTATTTGGTGAGGTCTTTCCTCTTATTTATTTGTGATTATTTGAAATTCACCTAAGGGTAATTTTGTGAGACTATTCATGTCTCGTTTGTAATCGTTTGGAAACTTTTTGGTTGATAGTGGAATCAGATTTCGATCCCATGGACGTACCTTACATTAAGGGAACCACGTAAAAATTCTTGTGTCGCTGTTGATTTAATTTTTCTGCATTAATTTTTATTCTCATTGATTGATTTACTTGTGGAAAATCTTATATTTTCCCTAATAACTGGTATTAGAGCTTACAGTTTATTTGGGTTTATTTATTTGGGTAAATCAATGGAGGAGAATGTGGGTCATACGTCTAGCTTCAATGGAAGTAATTGAGTAACTTAACTAAAAATGGAGGACTTATTATTTTTTAAAGATTTGTATAGACCCATTGAGGGTGATAATGGTAAACCCGAGGGGATGCAAGATGATGAATAGAAGAGGCTTAATCGAAAAGCTGTTGGTGTTATCCGTCAATAGATTGATGACAGTGTGTTTCATCATGTTGCTGTTGAAACTTCAGCACATAATTTTATGGAAAAAATTAGAAGGCCTTTATGATAGAAAATCAGCCACAAATAAATTTTTTCTATTTCATAAGTTGGTTAATTTAAAATATAAAGATGGTAGCCTTATTCTGGAACATTTGAATGAAATAAAGAGTATCATTAACCAACTTGCTTCTATGAAAATTATTTTTGATGATGAGTTGCAGGCTTTGATGCTACTTAGTTCTTTACTCGAAAGTTGGAAGACTTTGGTTATGACGGTTAGTAATTCGGCACCCGATGGAATTGTCACAATGAGCCAAGTCACTAGTAGCTTGTTAAATGAAGAAACTAGAAGAAAATTAGCGAGTTCCTCTCATTCGGAAGTATTTATTGTGAGAGGCTGAAGTAAAACAAGGGAGAAGAGTAAAACTCCTCATGATCATGATCAAAGCCGTGACAAATCAAGAGATGGTTCTTTTTCAAAGAAAGACATTAAGTGTTATTATTGCCATGAAAAAGGGCATATGAAGCAAGAATGTCGAAAGCTCAAGAACAGGAAAAAAAGCATGACAAAAGTATGGATAAGAAGTAAGAAAACACAATGGCGATTACTACCGATGATCTCATGGTCATTTGTGAAGATGATTGTATCAATTTTGTAGGCTAAGAGAGCAATTGGGTGATTGATTCCGATGCTTCTTTTCATGTGACTTCTCGAGTCCTGGGTGATTGATTCCGGTGCTTCTGTTCATGTGACTTCTCGAGTTGATTTCTTTTCTTTACTACTGTTACCCAAAAGACAACCTAAGAGGGGGGTGAATTAAGTTTTTACAAATAAAAATAATAATACCCTAATAAAAATTATGACTAGCACAATAGACAAATATAGTTAATGAAATAAAAATAATTAAAATAAGTGTTCTAACAACTATGTCAGTTAATGATTTTAGCACAGTGAAAATGTAAAATATAGCTGTGGCAATTTAAATAAAATAAAGAGATAAGGGAGAGAGAGGCAAACAAATTTATAGTAGTTCGGCTTCAACTCGGCCTACGTCCACTCCTCAAGCTTCACTTGAGATTTTTCACTATACTCTAGCTTCACAGGGTGCTAGCAACCTTTTCACAGATGGAGCAATCCTTCACAGATTTTACACAGACTTTCTAAGTCAAGAACACTGAGTGTACTACACTCTTACAAGGTTGAAAAGAATGTGTTTTTGCTTTCATAGAAAGCTACAAGAATTATCTCTCAAAGATAGATATAAAAATGAGACTCTGATTTTTCAATAATCCTCACACAGGAAAAATGGGCTTAAAGCTATACTACTCAATGTATAATTTCTGAGAGAGAATGTAAACAAAAATTGAAGAACACTTCTCATAAAAATTTTCAAAGAATAAATGTGAGTGATTATAGATCAAAGAATATTTTCTGGTTTTTTTGGTTAACTTGTTTACATCAGAGGCTTTGGTATATATAATGAAACTTATAGCCATTTATAGCCGTTATATTCATTTGAATTTATAGCCGTTATATTCATTTGAATTTATAGTCGTTTATAACTGTTGTGTTCATTTGAATATCTTCCACTCCATCATTACTAATTTGAATATCTTCCACTTGAACCTTTTGGCCTGTTGCTGTGCTGGGCTGTTTGAACCTTTTGGTCTGCTGCTGTGCTGGGCTATTTTAATCTTTTAGCCTACTGCTGTGCTGGGCTGGGCTGTTTGAACTGTTGTTTTGGGCTATTTGAATGTCTGGTTTGGGCATTATTTTTGGATTGAAATGAATTCCTAATTTAAGCAAATATTAAATACATTCAAACAATATTTAGGATAAAAGTTTATGTGAGAAATAATGGGACAAAATAAATTTTGATTCTATTTTTCTCTTTCAAATAAATTAAAACATAATTAAATAAATCATCAAAATAAATTTTGGATTCTATTTTTTTTTCAAATAAATTAAAATACAATTAAATAAATCATCAAAATAAATTTTGGATTCTCTTTTTCTCTTTCAAATAAATTAAAACATAATTAAATAAATCATCAAAATAAATAAGTCTAACAACTACCTACACCAAAGGAGATTATGGTTGTGTTCGAATGGGTAATAAAGGTTTGTCCACGATTATTGGTATGGGTGATGTTTGCTTGGAAACAAATTTGAGCTGCAAGTTGTTGCTTAAAGATGTGAGGCATGTTCTCAACATTCGCCTCAATTTGATCTCTACCAGGAAGCTAGATGATGAAGGCTACAACAACAAATTTGGTGATGGAATATGAGAACTCACAATGGGTTCTTTGGTGGTGGCTAAGTGCAAGAAGACTCATACACTTCATTCCATGTAAGGAAAAATTTGTAAAGGTGTTGTCAATGCACTTGAAAATGATATTTCTACCGAATTGTGGCATAAGTGGTTAGGCCATATGAGTGAAAAAGAGCTATAAGTTTTGTTCAAGAAAGAGCTTCTACCTGGTTTGAAAGGTACACATCTTAAAACTTGTGTTCATTGTTTGGCGAGTAAATAACATAGAGTTTCTTTTCATAAAAATGTTGCCTCTAGAAAAGAAAATGTTTTGGAGTTGATTCATTCGGATATTTGTGGTCTTTTGAAAGTTAGAACACATAGTGGTGTACTTTATTTTGTTACTTTCATTGATGATTATTCAAGGAAAGTTTGGGCTTTTATACTAAAAACTAAAGATCAAGTTCTAGATGTATTTAAGCATTTTCAGGCCATGGTTGAAAGAGAAACAGGGCAGAAATTGAAGTGCATCCGAACAGACAATGGTGGTGAATACATTGGGCCATTTGATGAGTATTGTCGCAGCCAAGGTATTCGGCACCAAAAGACAGTTAAGAAGACTCCTCAACAAAATGGCATTGCCAAGAGGATGAACCGCACCATTGTGGAAAGAACAAGGTGTCTGCTTTCACATGCTAAATTGCCAAGATCCTTTTGGGGTGAGGCAACGAGGACAGCGATTGACGTGATCAATTTGTCTCTTTCCTATCCTTTGAATGGTGATGTTCCCGAAAGAGTTTGGACAGGCAAAGATGTGCTTTATGAGCACTTGAGAGTGTTTGGTTGCCGAGCCTTCGTTCACATTCCAAAAGATGAAAGGTCCGAGCTTGAAAACAAGTCAAGACAATGTATTTTTCTTGGTTATGAGCATGATGGATTTGTTTATAGATTATGGGATCCGGTCGACAAGAAAGTAATTCGAAGCCGTGATATTGTGTTTCTTGAAGACCAAACAATTGCAGACTTTGGCAAAGGTGATCAACCGGAGCCAAAAAGTAGTGATCTCATTGACATAGATCCATTTCCTTTGTCCTCGGTGGATAATGAAAATAGGGGAGATGTGTAGCCACCTGTTGAAGATATGGAGGATGATACTAATCCTAATGAACTTGAGCCAAAAATTGAGGAAAGCATCCAACTCAAGAACCGTCACTACAACTTGAGTTGAGGAAATCTACAATGGACTAACAACCTTCGAGAAAGTACCCTCCTAATGAATTTGTGTTGATTTTCGATCAAGGGGAGCCCGAGAGCTACCAAGAAGCAATTGAGCATGCAAAGAAAGATGATTGGAAAAAGCCCATGGAAAAGGAGATAAATTCCTTACTTGAAAATCACACTTATGATTGAGTGAAGTTGCCTAAGGGGAGGAAAACTCTGAAAAATAAGTGGGTCTTCAAATTGAAGAATGATGGCAAGAATCTGAGGTATAAAGCACGTCTTGTTGTGAAAGGCTTTGGGCAAAAGAAATGTATTGATTTTGTTGAGATTTTCTCGCCGGTTGTGAAGATGTCTTCTATTCGGGTTGTACTTGGCATGGCCGCAAGGATGAACCTTGAAGTTGAGCAACTTGATGTGAAGACCACATTTCTTCATGGTGATCTTGAAGAAGAAATTTACATAGAGCAACCAGAGGGTTTTATGGAAAAAGGGAAAGAGAAATTTGTTTGCAAATTGAAGAAAAGTTTGTATGGCCTCAAGCAAGCCCCCGCAGCAATGGTACAAAAAATTGACTCTTTCATGATGAATAATGATTTTTCTAAAACCACTTCGGACCATTGTATGTTTGTAAAAAAATTTCTGGATGGTAAATTTATTATTCCTTTGCTTTATGTTGATGACATGTTAATTGTGGATCAAGATTACACTATGATTAATAGGATGAAATTAAAGTTAAACAAGTCATTCGCTATTAAAGATTTGGGGCCGACAAAGCAAATACTTGGTATGAAAATTGTTCGTGATCGCAAAAAGGGGTTGATTTGGTTGTCTCAAGAAAGCTACATTGAAAAAATTCTTGAGAGGTTCAACATGGATAAAGCAAAGTCAGTTGGTTGTCCACTTACGGGTCACTTCAAGCTTAGTTCGAATCAATGTCCTACAAGTGAGAAAGACAATGAAGAGACGCTGAAAATTCCTTATGCTTTAACGGTTGGTTCTTTAATGTATGTCATGGTTTGTACAAGGCCGGATATTGCTCACGCCGTTGGTGTGGTGAGTCATTTTCTCTCTAATCCGGGTAAAAAACATTGGGCAGCGGTGAAGTGGATTCTAAGATATCTTCAAGGGACTTCAAAGGTGTGTTTGTGTTTTGGGGATGGTAAGTTGATGCTTGATGGGTTCACGGATTCTGACATGGCCAGTGATGTTGATTCTAGGAAATCTACTTCGGGGTATATAATGACTTTTGCTGGGGGAGCTATGTCATGGCAATCTAAATTACAAAAATGTGTTACTCTCTCAACTACCGAAACTGAATTTATTGCCATTATGGAAGCTTGCAAAGAAGAGTTATGGTTGAATTTTTTTTTTTTTTGCAAGAATTGGGTTTGAAGCAAGAAAGATATGTGCTTTATTGTGATAGTCAAAGTGCTATTCATTTGAGTAAAAATTCTACTTTTCATTTGAGATTGAAACACATTGATATGAGATACCATTGGATTCGTGATGCGTTAGATTCGAAATTGTTACAACTCGAAAAGGTTCACACAGATGATAATATTTCGAATATGTTGACAAAGACTTTGTCAAGGGACAAACATTTGAAGTGTCGAACTTTGGCGAGTATGGTTGATGTCTCAACTTAAGTCGGTAGGGGGAGAATTGTTGGGTATACCTTCTTATTGGAGTATGGGACCCAAATTGTTTATTAAAATATTTAATTTGGTTTGATGTTGGTTATAATATGTTTTTAATATGTTATATTTGACTTTTGAAGGCCCAATGGATATTTACTAATTCGTTTGACAGAAGCTAGGGTTTTCATAAAAAGCCCAAGAACCAATAATATATTTATATATTGTTTCTTCTGAAGGGTTATACACTAGATTATTCTCGGTGACTTCTCACAATGCTTGGCTTTTTGAAGATTTGGATGCTAAATCAATCTGTGAGTGGTTTTTTGCTTGGGGGAGATCTTTGTCTCACGTGGTGTGTTTCCCAGGACTGTTTGGGGGCACAGATTTGATACAGTTTGGTTGTCTTCTACACTCTGTTTTGAAGACAATTTTGTTCATTTATTTGGTGAGGTCTTTCTTCTTGTTTATTTGTGATTATTTGAAATTCACCTAAGGATGGTTTTGTGAGATCATTTGTGTCTCGTTTGTAATCGTTTGGAAACTTTTTTATTGATAGTGGAATCGGACTTCGATCCCGTGGACGTACCTCACATTGAAGGAACCACGTAAAAATTCTTGTGTCACTGTTTATTTAATTTTTCCGTATTAGTTTTTATTCTTATTGATTAATTTATTTGTAGGAAATCTTATATTTTCCCTAACAAACATGAGATCTTCTTAAAATTATCACTTGCAATTCAAAGATTGAAACCTGATATTGTAAATGGCACTGACGAAATTAAATGCCAGATAAAACACAAGAATACCAAAAAGATGAAACAAAACTACACATACATGCATCTATCCATGCAAAATAAGGCAAAAGAGAACCTTGGTTTGTAGAAAGCAGAAAACAGGGTTCCAGTTGAGATAACATGAGATGCAATAGCAAGAACCCCGAGATGTATGTTGTGATTGGATATAACAGAAGAAGGCATGTTATTCTACTCTCTCCTAAGCCTTCTTACTCCAACTCATAAGATGAGAGATTGTTGTAATTTAAATTAAGAAAATTTTTAAAGGACTCAAAATGTTTTTTCTTTAAAACCTGATTGAAATACCAAGCACACAAGATATGTCCTTTGATCACAATATCATCTCTAATATCTATGTCATTTGTTTATATATATATATATATAGAGAGAGAGAGAGAGAAGGTTACCAGTGAGGACTTGCAAGTTCTGTTCAATTTCACGACAGGCCATGACAACTTCAACTGCATGGCTCTGGCATGTTGCTAAAGCTATTCTTTGAAAGAACACAAAACAAGCATATACTATGCCTGTGAATACAAAAAAAACACCATAAAACCTAATTAAGAACCAAAATCCATCTTCAAAAAAATAACCAAACAAAAAAACAAAACCCAGAATTTGGTGTGGAGTGAACTTAGACATTTTGTCGAACACCTAAGTTGCAAAAAAAAAAAATAAATAAATAAATAAAAAAGGAGGGGAGGTCTCAACCAGATCTTGTTGAAAACCCCCAACATTACTAATCAAACAATATTAAGGTGAGCAACTTGCACATACATACACATACACAACTAGTGTTTCAGAATAGAACCCTACACACACACACACACACACACATAGATATATATATATTCTAGATTTCATTATTTAATCCAGCCGAAAGGGGCTCATAGAGAAGAAAATAGGGGGTTTTTCAGAGGGGTTTGGGAAGAGGGTTTCACTTGGTGGTACAGAGTAAGGGAGTTGCAGAGAGGGGGAAAGGAAGGGGAAGAAAAGATAGATTGAGAAGGATACATACCTTGATGAAGAAGAGAGCTGCAAGCAAAGATGTGAATGAGGGAGAAGCCGCCGATCGAGGATGGATCTCAGGCGACGATGACCAAGAAAGAGGTGAATCAGTGCTCCGGTTGCCGACGAACGCGAGGAGGAGTGGTAGAGGAGAGTTGTTCTGTGGCTAGTTGAGCGGTGGTGAGAGAGAGAGGGGAGAGGAGCAGCGGAGAGGGAGAGGAACTGAGATGTTGAAGAGAGAGAGAGAGAGAGAGAGAGAGGCTCTGATTGGGTTTCATTTGAAAACAAAATATATAAATTCCTCCAATTTGCGACTAAAGATTTTAGTCGCCATTTAATTTTATACATCCCTCTAAAATTTGAAATATCTCCCTCCAAATATTTTAGTTTTTTGGCAACTAAAAATTTTTGTAGTCACTGAACATAACTTTTTGGCGACCAAACTTTTGCTCGCTAAAAGATAAAAATTAATTTTTTGTTTTTCATTCGGTGACTAAATAATTTTAGTAGCTAAAACTAACTATACAGCGACTAAAATATTTTTTCGTTGTTGAAAATAATTTTTTGGGGACCAAAAGTTTCGTCGCCAAAGATAAAATTAATTTTTTATTTTTCGTTTGGCAACTAAATAATTTTAGTAGCTAAAACTAACTATATAGCGACTAAAATATTTTTTAGTTGCTGAAAATAACTTTTTGCCGACCAACGGTTTGGTCGCCAAAGATAAAAATTAATTTTTTGTTTTTCATTCGGTGACTAAATAATTTTAGAAGCCAAAACTAACTATAAAACGACTAAAATATATTTTTAGTCACCAATTGTGGCATTTTAGCGACTAATTTTTTTTTAGTTGCCAATAATCAATATACCCCGGCTAAAAAAGTAGCTAAATATTGTACTTTTGCCGACTAACATAATGTTTGGTCGCCAATTCCACAACTTTTGGCGACTAGATTTTTTTAGTCGCCAAATTTAGTAGCCAAAAGTGTATTTTGTTTGTAATGGATTCCAAAATTAAACCAAACGCTATATATTCTTGTTCGAAACTTGGTAGCCAAAAAAATATATTGTTCATAACTTGGATGTTTCCGAACTTGGTTTCAAAAAAAAAAAAGTTAGTTCAGAACTTGGTTACCAAAATTTTTTAATTTTTGACTTTGGTTTATCGAATGATGCTAAAGAAAAGGGACGATTTTAATATCTAGATTCACATTTTCGTTAATATACTATCTTTGTCATAAACGACAATATCCTCATTAAAATTAAAGCTTTCATCATGCAAATCTCCCATAACAACTAAATAGTGATGGTGCGATTTGAATAAGAAGGGAGAACTCAATTTAAAGTGATGAGTGGATTTGATAATGGATTGAAAAAGATTAGGACCTTTGGAAGATATCAATGTAAACTAAAATAGAGTGATAATGAATTGGGAAATATGAGAACATTTGAAAGATGATAATGGAAGGTGAAATAGAAGTAGGGTTTAGTATTTTTCTCACAATAAATATGTATTGAGAATTTTTGTTTTTGGAAGATGTGTACTGAACTCAAGTGGAGTGTGTATATTAATGTCTATATTAATAATTCTGTTTAATATTAAAATTGTATATCAATGTCTATCTTACACTCCACTTTCTCTATTTTTTTAATTACAATTTTATTCTTATATCAAATTACCAAAATAGACATAGACCCTAAAATTTTCTAACCCTGATTTTCTAACCTATTTCTTCTGTCACCTCTCTTGCCGACGCTGGCGCCCCTTACCTCACCACCACAAAAACACCGCATGCCACAATCTCCTCCATCTCCAACCACCTTCCCTACCCCACAACCATTTCCCGCAGTCTTCTTCTACCGTGACCTCACCAATCAACTTGTCACCCTCACAGCCTCGTTGTAACTACCACTCTCATCGCTGCGACTCCTATTATCATAGTTTGACGACCCACCTCAATACCTTCTGTCTCGCCTCCCACTTACCTCCCCTGTGACCGCCTCGAAACATTCCCCAAAACTAGGTCATTGATGGAAAAGGGGCTGGCGATTGACGGTTAGAGGTGGCGACAGTGTGTACCGAAGATGGTAATAGTTCCTACCGGAAAGTGGTGGGCTAGAGTTAGGGTGTGGAAGGTTGAGGGTAAGGGATGAGAGTATGTTTGGTATTATGATAAGTGTAAAGAGAGAAAATCAAAATTTTGAATTTTTGTATGTGGTGTGATAAGAAATTTGGTGTAATGAGTTAATTTTATTGTGTAAATAGAATTACTAATAGTGTGTGAAAGTAGAAGCTCCCTGCATTTAATAGCTAATTTTAATTTTTTTTTTGGTCAGTTTTACCTAATGAAAATAAATAAATGGTTTAGTTTGAAAACAAATCAAAATATTATGGCTTAAATTGATAAAATTAAAAATTCAGGATTTATTTTGTTACAAGGGTCAAACTTTGAGATATTTTTATATAATTTTTGAAAAAAAAAATGTATAAAAAGTGTAACGAATGAGAAAGAATTTTTATTTTTTGTATAAATTATTTTTTTATTTTTTAACTAAAATAGTCACAAATGGAGCCTTAGTCCTTTAGTATAACTTTAAAATTGATAATTAACAATTAAAATCATTTTCTTCAATTTTATAAATTTTTTATCCATCTATTTAAACTATTTTTGTTTCATACGATTATTCATTCTGACATAAATTTTATAATTAAAAAAAATTATAATCAAGTCCGTATGATATATCAAATTAGATTATAATCTTCAAAAAGTATCCATCTGCCACTATTAGTAGTCAAACATTTTTTAAAAGAATTACATTAATCTCCTTTAAAATTTAATATAAATATAATAAATTTTATAATTTTAACATAGTATACTCACCTGTCTCTAATAAAGGTAAACATAATGACCCACGGATAGTGTGAAATTGTCACTTTGCTCTTCTCAATCCTTATGAAATTACATTGGATAAATTACACTAACTAGCATTAAGGTTCATAAAAATTATAAGTAGTCTAATAATTTTAATATAATTATACCAATTTTCTTTAATTTTTAAATTTGCATAATTTTATGGTTGATATAATTAAAGATCTGTTAATATTTGTTAATATTATGAAAATAGATAATTAAATAACCATGACAACTGATGATACAGCGTGTTCTAGATAGAACAGATCGGATTGATCCACGCTTCACAAACCGGTGTCCCAAAGCGGGGAACAATCCGACCCGTTTCATCTGGAACACGCTGTACCATCAACAACTTATCCCAACTCTTTACTATGTAACACTATCAAACCCTATTCTATTTTCCCTCTTCAATAACACGCCTCACAACCTTTCGCTCTTCAACACTTCACTGAACAATTTATCCCCTTTTCTCTTCTCTTCCCCTTTTCATTACCGCCTCTCTTCTCCAAATTTATTATGCGAATTAAAATTTTTTAAAAAATTAATATAATTATGTCAAAAATTATGAGATTAATTGTAATTCCTGTAAACCTCAAATGAGATCGGCATAATTTTTAATAAAACTTTAATTTTGTTTTTAAATAAAGAACGGATGATAATTGTTGTTTACTTCAATATTTTACATGACATTAGCAAATATTAATAAATATTTAACAATATGGACCAATTTATTATATAGTTTATAATTTAAGAGAGATCAGTATAGTTTATAATTTTGTTAATGGATATGGATCAAAATTTTCCTTTTCATCAAATTTGAAGGAAAAATATATATATATTTTCAATGTTTCATCCTTTTTAAATATTCATTAAATTCAAATTTGATGAATAATTGATGCAAGGATCGAAAATAATTTTTAAATGTTTTTTTATTTAATTTGAATTTGATGAAAGAAGATGTGAATGATTAGAGATATACACTCTTAAACATTTGTTTCTAAGTCGTTTGGCATATTTATTTTTTGCAAAAAAATCAACTTTAGTTTCCAAGTTCATTTTATTTCATTTTACGTGTCTCTAATAATGATTATCATTAAATTATGTTTGAATTATGATTTTAAATAAAAATTTGTAAAAGAAAAAGGATAATGTCAATAAAATATGAATGAATCATATATATATATATTATTTTTGTCTTTTCAAATTCCTATCCATATTTGTGATCCCAACACAACCTTAAAGATTTTAAGCATCAAACTTGGATACTTCCAAAAAGTTGCAAAAATATTTGATGAGTCATATTGTTAAAGTTCTTCATATATCAAAATTAGTATTTCAAGATAATCACATCTATGCAAAATCTATATGATGGTAGGTCATTTTTTTATTTTAAATATATTTTTTCATTTAAATAATAATAAAAAAAAGGCATGAAGCCAAAATACCAGTATATAACTGCAAATTTGCTGACAGAGCAAAACTCAAAATTTATGTTCCGTCGACAAAAAATGCTCTCTGAAAAATATTTACTACATTTTACGGTGCTTAATACGATAAAACGTGAACACCGTGTGAATAAAAAAAAATGAATTGATTTGGGTAAGAAGCGTTCTCGGATTGGAGTCTTACAAACACCACCACCACCCTACAAACACCGCTGTAGCAACCACCCCCTACCACCACATAACCACCATCACCACCCTACTACACCACCACTACCACTATTACTACCACCACCGAAACACCACTACCATAAACAAACCAGTGGCACATCATTTTCAAAGTTGCAACCTAAACGTTTTTGGAGAAAAAAATATTTTCTGTCAAAATAAACGGATCATTAATAGAAAAATGAACATTTTTTTAACAGCAGAGGAAGCAAGAAGAAGAATATGTTTATATCCGATTGCAATGGTGGCAACAATAGCCTAAGATCAACATTTATTCTGAAAAAAGAAAAAGAAAAAGAAAAGAAAAGGCAATTACAGGGATAGATCAGCCAAGTCAAAAGTTCTTGAAACAGCTTTGCACCAAGAGTCCACCTTCTTCTTCCTCAGTTCTTCATGCAACATTGGACTGAAAATGGTAGCTTTCTCTTTCTTCTCCCCAGAAGAAAAGATGTCCTTTTCTGTCCAAACCCCAATAGCTAACCCGGCAGCATAGGCTGCTCCAAGAGCTGTTGTCTCTATATCAGCTGGTCTTATCACTGGGCTACCCAACAAGTCTGCCTGCAAAATCACAACGAAAAAATCACAATGAAGAAGAAGAAGAAGAAGAAGAAAGCTAGTATTCAATTATATGGCTGATGTACAGAAAACAAAAGTCAGCAATAAATTATCGACATCTAATATGATCAGAAGAGATTCCCAAAATGGAGACAATTTATTGTACTTAAGTTATACCAATGGAAAATGTTCTGAGAATGACGCAAGATCAATGATACAAAAGTAGGTAGGGAAATAGAGAATAGTGGCTAAAATTGTAGTAATGGGGAGAGATGGTTTACTATATGATTGTTCTTAATTATCAAATTACCTAATATATTCGAGCGATAATGATGATTAGTTGATGAGTCCTCTTTTTTTGAAGGAGATTTCAACAGTGTTGTTGATGAGAAAACTTACATTGATTTGGTTGGTTCGGTTCACTTTCTATGCATAATTGATAAGAGTCTAGAAATAAGTAGCTTTCTACTGAAATAAATAACTTCAAAAACAAGGCAAGATAAATAGTCATCTCATCCTCATCCTCATCCTCAGCTGACATAGTTTTATATTCCTCAACCAGCGATGAAATTCATCAATATTTAGTCAAGATGTAATGAAATTCATCAATATTTAGAATTTTTTTTTGAAAAAATTGAAATGAATTTGCATGCTGACCTAGTTTCAGATTCCACAAGCAGCAATGAAATTCATCAATATTTAGTCAAAAAACAACGAAATTCAACATTAGAAAATTCTAGGCAAAAATTGAAAAGAATTTGCATGGTGATCTAGTTTTAGATTCCACAAGCAACAATGAAATTCATCAACATATAGAAAATTCCAGGGAAAAAAATTGACCTGAATTTGCATCAAAAGGTTGTTAACAGTAGCACCACCATCCACCCTAAGCAAGAATTCCCCTTTCTCATTTTTAACCTCACCCTTTTCACCGGCATCCTTGTGCATTGAATCCAACACATCTTTTACCTGAAAACACATACTCTCAAGCACAGCACGAGCGATGTGAGACTTGTTTGTAAACCTCGTAATCCCAATACAAACTCCGCGAGCATCGTCACGCCACCATGGAGCAAACAATCCATTAAATGCCGGCACAAAATAAACTCCGCCAGTGGACTCAACTTTCAAAGCCAAGTCCTCAATCTCACTTGCACTTGAAATTATGCCAAGACTGTCTCTGAGCCACTGAACCGCAGCTCCAGCAATGGCAATCGAGCCCTCAAGAGCATAGTTTGTTGGAGCATTTGGGCCAAGCTTGAAAGCTAAAGTGCTCAATAGACCATGATTGGATTTAATTAGCTCTTCACCGGTGTTGAGAAGTATGAAAGCTCCAGTTCCATAAGTGCTTTTGGCCTCACCTTTCTTGCAAGCTTGGCCCACCATAGCAGCGTGTTGATCCCCAAGACATCCGGCAATTGGGATTCCTTTAATTGGCCATCCGCTTGATATATCTCCGATAATCTCAGAATTACTAATAATTTTGGGCAAAATTTCAGAAGGAATTCCAAGTTTTTCCAATGTGGGCTTATCCCAATCAAGTGTTTTGAGATTCATCAGCATAGTTCGCGATGCATTTGAAACATCAGTGAGATGTAAACCGCCATCAACACCTCCAGTCAAGTTCCAAATCAACCAGGTGTCTATGGTTCCAAACAGGGCGTCTTTTTTTGCCACAGCTTCTTTAACAGCCTTGACATTGTCCAACAACCATAGCAGCTTTAGTGCACTGAAATAAGTGCTTATGGGTAAACCACATGTTTCAACAAAATGGGTTCGTCCACCTGAAAATTCTTTCTCTAATTTCCTGTTTTAAAAAAATGCAGTAAAAAAAATTAAATTAAATGATGGAACAAAATTACAAAGATTAAATTCAGAGTTATGCTTCCGTTTCGTAAACTAGCTGAGAAAAAAAGAAATGAAAAGATTATCACTTCTCATTGGGTTTTCTCATCATTTTGCTTGGACAAATAAGAAATAAACTAGAACACAGTTGTCTTTTCATTTTCTATGCTTTATATGAGATGGTAATTCGGGATTATGTTTTATATACAACAATTAGATGAGAAATAAAATGATCGTGGTTTTAGCACCGAATTTTTTTTTTATTTTTTATTGTGGTTTCTCATAATTTTATTTGGACGAACCAGAAATAAGGTAAGACACAATTCTCATTTTCTATTCTTTACTTTGTATTTTAGATGGACAATTTAAGTTTTATATATAAAAATAAAATAAAATAAAAATTTACAACAACTTTCTTTTCTCACCAAATTTTGGTGAGAAACAAAACAAGAGATTCCTTTTTCTTACCTATTCTATCCATTTCTCATCTCCACAATAATTCAAACACCTAAGGTGTGTTCGGTTCATGGATTTCAGAAGGAAAAGGGAAAAAGAAAACAAAATGGTATTATATTACCTTTTCCTTTTTCCTTTCCCTTTCCAATTCCAAATCCCTCCCCAAATCCATGATTAAACATGCAGCCCTAACAGGAGTTCACATTATATTTATTTTCTTACCAAAACCTTCAATCCAAACAGATGTTAATAAATGGGTAATGATCAAAACCCTAACCAGTCATAATTTATTATGCCCTCATCTTGTTCAATCACCCAACACAATACCCCACCTATCCATATTCTCCATCAATCATAATATTATAGAATACCACATGTCTATATTCCGAGATTACTAAATAATTACCCGTATTTTAGATGGACCATTTAAGTTTTATATAAAAAATAAAAAAATTATTTACAACAACTTTCTTTTCTCACCAAATTTCACCAATTTTGGTGAGAAACAAAACAAGAGATTCGGTTTTCTTACCTATTCCCATTTCTCATCTCCACAATAATTCAAAATCCTAAGGTGTGTTTGGTTTATGGATTTGGGACGGAAAAGGGAAAGAAAATGGTGTTATATTACCTTTTCCTTTTCCCTTTTCTTTTTCAAATCCCTCCCCAAATCCATGAATCAAACACAGCCCCAACGGGAGTTCACTTTATTTATTTATTTTCTTATCAAACCCTTCAATCCGAACAGATGTTAATAAATGGGTAATGATCAAAACCCAAAAACAAAAAACAAAAAAAAACCCAGAGAACAGAACTAGGCATCCAAAGAACAAAATATCCTCACAATCCCCAGGAAAAAAGAAAAAAAACCCAATATAAAATCAGACAATTCAAGAAATGGGTAATGATAAGAATCGACAAACACAGTTCCAGATCTTCAATTTGCACAAACAAAATGATAAAATAATAATAATTAAAAAAAAGAAAAGAAAAGAAAAGAAAGAGGATGAATCAATGAATGAATAGAGAAATGGACCTGCAAATAGAACTGGTACGAACATCCATCCAAACAATGGCGTTATAGAGATGGAGACCAGTAGATTTGCTCCAAACGACCGTTGTTTCTCTCTGATTGGTGAGTCCAACTGCCTTGAGTCCACCGTCAACATTGTACCCATCTACAGTGGCTTTGTCAATTGCCTTGCTTATACAAATCCTCACACTTTCCAGAATCTCCATCGGATCGTGCTCTACCCATCTGCAGATTCACAAACAAAACAACAATAAAAAAAAAAAAAAGAGCAATCACAGAGAGAGAGAGAGAGAGAGAGAGAGAGTCTTCATACCCTGCTTGTGGGTAGAACTGAGTGAACTCGACCTGGTGAGATCCAATTGGGCGGACATTTTTGTCGTAGAGAATGAATCTGGTGCTGGTGGTTCCTTGATCGATTGACCCAATAAACACATTCTCTTTTGACATTTCTCTTCTTCTCTTCCTCTTTCGAAGAGTGATGTGTTTTGTCTCAAATTGACCAAAAAAACAGAGCAAAACAGAGTTATGAACACAGCCTGAGAAAAGAGAGAGCTATATATGACTGTTTTGAAGGCGGAGATGGACCACGTATTATTGTTTAGTTTATTTTCTTTCTTGGGAATGTAGACAGATTTATCCAATAATTTAAACAAATTAATTTTTGTCTCATCTAATTGATTTTGTGCCTTACAAGGGGATGGTAAACTTCTCGGGTGCGTGGGACCACACACATACGTGGATCTGTGCGAGTCTTATACGACTTGACTTGGGAAATGGGTTGATTTTTTGACTTTTTAATTTTTTTTTGACTATTTTAGTCTCTGTTAAAAACTTTGATTTGAGAATGATTTTTTAACTTTTTGTTGTAAGAGAAGAGTGTAATGATTATGGGTTTGATATGATATTTTATTTTTTGCGACTAAAATATTTTATTTTGCCTTTTGTGGCTAAAATAGCCAAATTAGCCCATCCCAAATTTTGTAAAAAAATTGATAAATTATTTAAAATTTATAGTATTTTTCAAATAAAATTAATTAGATATTCATAATTCTATGATTAAATTATAATTGTTTTAAAAAAGGTATCAAAATTATGTTAATTGTTTATTTTTTTAAAAATATAAATATGGTATTATTATATGCTACGAATTATTTAATTGAGTTAATTTTTTTATATAAATGATCTACTCAATAAACCTTATAATATAAACGGTTCAAGTCATTGAAGTAGATTTGAAAAATAACCTCCACGGCCTCTGAAGTATAGCATCCTTTCAGGTTTCATTTGGGAATTGTTACAGAGTGACTAAAATATAGTTAAAAAAAAATCATTATAAATTTTCATATATCTATATTTTTATGTACGTTTTTTTGTATAAAAAAATTAAAAATTTAATCAAAATAATTAATTCTCAAACAAATCATATTCACTGTTTGAAAATTTTTATCATACACATATTTTTTGGGGATTGGATCCTCTCCTTTGGACAATCTACTCTAACTCATTGTGGATTCATTTTAGTCTCATCTTAATTATTTAATTCTTTCCTTTCATAGAGTTTTTTGAAAAAATTATGCATACAAAAAAATAGGTCAATCGAATGTGGAGAACCACTCAATTGGTCTGTATTTGTCTAAAAAATAATAAGAAGCTATTTTTAAATTTATGTTGTTCGTTATTTATTTTTAAAAAAAATGTGTTCCAATTAATTAGTTTTCAATATTCGATTAATTTGATTTTTGATATATATATATAATTTTTTTTTTTAAATATCTTACAAAATAAATAATTTGAATTATCTAAACCAATTTAAAATGAATGCACAATGGAGGGAAGTGGATCATCAAGTTGGATTCAATTGAGAGAATGAGTGTCTTATTTATTTTTAAGATATACCTATTGATTATGAGTTGATTAATATATATGGTTATGACACATTATTATGATTGTAGGTTAATTTTTTTTTTTTATGATTTATTGTGGTATTTATTATGGGATTTAGTGTCTCTGTTGTGTGTGATACATAATGCGGTGATATTATACACCAATTAGTATATTAACTAGTGTACTAATATTAGTTATGACATTATTATTGATTTCGCTCATTAATCATATTACAAATACTAATATCCTCTTAAATTATGTCACATCATCAATTGGTACATTAGCTAGTATACTAACTGGTGCATATAGTATTATTCTACATAATGACGATTGTTGTGTGACCCGTGAGACTTATTTTGAGTCTTATTTTGATGGTTCGAATTGTTCAGATTTTAGAAAATATTGAGAAGAATATACTTGTAAAAAATTAAGTTAATCGGATGTCGATAATTCCTTCATCAAATCACTATTGTATTCAGTTTGATACATATATATTCATTGTTTTATATATAGATGTGCTTTGACGAATGAGTTATCAATATCCGATAAAATTGATTTTTTTTATAGGTATATTCTTATCAATATTCCCTAAAATTTGAACAGCTTAAATTATCAAAATAAGATATGAAATTAGTTTCACAACCTATGCGAGACTTATCGCTGTGCATCACGCACCACAGTGACACCACGTCCTTCATTATGAGCTTGTTAAAATTTATTCACTTTGCTTGTTTTTGGTTTTTCAAAAACACTTTTCAAAAAATACTATTTTATTGTTTTTCATATTTTTTTGCTTTTACTGAATTTTTTTTAATATTTTAAGCAAATTTTTAAAATTTTTTAGACACACCTAACATAAACAAACATAAAAAGTAAATTTTTTGTGAATTTTTTTTTTTAAAATTTACTAAATACCAAAAATACAAAAAAAAAAAATATAAGAATTCAGTATATTTTTCATATTTTTATGTATTTATTAATTTTTTAAAATATTTTTTACTTTTTAGATACATTTAAGTACAGTGCATCTAAAAAAGTAAAAAAACGTTTAATATTTTAAAAATATTTACTAAAAACCAAAAAACATGAAAAATAAAAAACTCAATTTTTGAAAAACTTAATTCAAAATACTCAAATCAAACATATTATTATTATTTTAAGGTTAATGCTACCGTGTATTCAGGACACTTGTTAAGGTGTATTTATATGATTTCAATAATTCTCTATTTTTAACTTAAACTCAAACCAAACTCAATATATGCATTTATTGTTTAACTATTTTAGTTCCGTTTGAATTTATAATTAATATTTTATATTTTTTTATGCATAAAACTAAGAATGAAGCATCAATAAATCTTAAAGAGTGATCTTATAAATTGTTTGATCTTTTCTTTTTTCATATAGATCCAAAGGTCCCGTTTTAGTGTGAAATACATAAAGGACCAAGTATAAACGTGCATGTGTTATGTGTTAAGGGACAAATATGAATTTTCTTATAATGTGAAAATTACTATACGTAACACTTCAAAAAAAATCATTAGTGTACTTTTTCAAAATGAAACACTCTAATCTAACACTCAAAAAATATAACACTCTAATGTAACACTGTGAAGCCCCTAAAAATTGTATTCTCTTTAAAAACCCTTATGTTTGAATTATTTCCTTAAAGCCCCTCAGTTTCTTGAATTATTTCGAATTTTGTCGGTTAGTATTTTTTTTTATTTTTACTTTTATCGAAACAGGAGTTTCCTAGCCGAATTAGGTTCCTTAGCCTCATTTAATTTAATTCTACATAAGTAAGATTCCAATACATGAGTTTAATCCCAAGCCATCACTTCTTTTATTAATTTCAAGAATTGCCCCAAAACTAGTACATGTACTTTTATACTGTAGGTATCATCAATCAATTTGAGATCTATACATATATATATTTTGGGAAATGTGTCCATAGTACCTTAATTGAATAAAAAAATGCCCCATCTCCCTTCCCAATGGCCGGCCACCCTAGGAGATTGTGAGGGGCCTATTTTCAAGAAATTGCAATTATGATATTCTAGACATCCTAGCACCTAGTACCCCTAAACCTAGGGTTTTGTTCTCAACACTAGTTTCACTCCAACTAGAGACCAACTAGATGTTGTCTAATCCCATGATTAAGTTCCCTAATCACTCTCTATCCCATTAGACTCCAAGTAAATCCAAACTTTTCCATCCAATTCCAACTAGTGGGCTTTTATGTCTTTTTACACCAAAATTGCCTATAAATACCACCACTCCCTAGGGAGCTTCTATATACACACACCCTTTCCACTCTATACAAATCCTTCTCAATACACACACTAAAAAAATAAACCCTAATATATTTGACTCACTACACACACCTATCATTCCACATATACCCCCAAATGTAAATCATACACACACACACCCCCTCACACACACACACCCGTCTGTCACCCCTCTCACACACACACACCCATCTGAGAACCCCTCTCACACACATACCCATCTCTCGCACTCTCCACCGTTCCTCCCCAAAAGCTTCATCCATCCATCTGTGTCATTGAAGTATTGGCATTGAAGGGCATTGAAGAGCATTGAAATTTTCACATTTTAGGTTAGTTTACATAGATTAGAATTTTCTCATTCCTATTTTATTTGTAATGTAGGGTTAATTTCTACCATTTTCGAAATTTTCAGTCCACCAATGTAAGTGATTGTCGCAGTTCCTCATTCGGAACTGGTTATTCGAATTTTTTGTTTTTGTTCGGCATTAGAGTTCCGAAATTTTTGCATCCATTCGGCATTATACTTCCGAAAATATTTACTTGGTTCGGTTTTCAACTTCCGAATATTAGCTATAATTTCGGACAACAACTTCCGAATAGAATTGGTATTTTCGGACAACAACTTCCGAACAGAATAGTTATTTTCGGACAACAACTTCCGAACATAATTTTTTTTTTTCCCCTTCTAACACTTAATTATAACACTTAATTATAACACTCATTACACACACTCTCATTAATTTTACACACATTCTCTCATTATAATTTAAAACACTTATTATTTACACACACACTCATTACACACACTCTCATTAATTTTACACACACACTCATTACACACACTTATAATTTAAAACACTCTCTTTAATTTTACACACACTCTCTTTATTTACACACACACTTAGTATTTTTTGCAGATAATATGGATTCTGAATATCAACAACGTGTCCCACCTACTGCTTCAAATAGACGACGTCGTCAATTGGATGTAGACCATGAACGGGGACGAGGGCGTGGGCGAGGACGAGGTCAAGGTCGTGGTCGAGGTCGTGATCCAGTTGAGGTAGAATATGATATTCCAAGTGCCAGTCAAAGTGGGGGCCGAAGCCAAAGACGAGTTGAAGGTTATGATATGCCTGACATTGCTATGGAGGATACCTCTTTACCTGATTCTCCTCCTGTCCAGGAAGAGTACCTTACTCATGCTTTTCCAGGTGGACCGACTGATCCGTCAATACTGTAGAGTTTCAATTGTTAGTTGATGAATATTTTTTGGTGTTTTTTGTAATATGACATTGTTGTAATGGCAGTGTTTTTTGGTTTTTTGTAAGATGACATTATTTTTTGGTGTTTTTCTTATTTGAATGGAATGGCAACAATGGTATTGTAATGACATTGTAATGACATTTTATTATTAGAATGGAATGGTAACAATGGTCGTTGATTTTGTAAATGATACTTTCTTATTACAATGGAATGGTAACAATGGTCGATAACATTCAATCCACATTGCAAAACATAACACATCAACATGAAAAACACATCCATTAATTTCTTCCATAATTCTAACATTGTCAAATGCATACATGTGTCATGCGACATCAACAACATCAAAAGTCTCTCGAGTAGCTACATTATCATGAATAATGTCCTTAAAATGTTGAATGCGACGCACATATGCATCATCCTAGTCCATAGCGCAAGGGTGACGGTATTTTCTCTAATTAGTGGCAATAGGAGGAACTGGATGGCCTGGCTGCAAAGTTAAATAAATATTATCAAACATTTACATTTGGTGAGCAATTCGAAACATAATCGTTATAATTTCATAGACTGAACCTGTTCAGTTGTGAATTGAGTGGTGTAATCTAACACAAAATCCGCGCAAACCTGAATTCCTTGAGTTGACACATATTCCTGCATGTTTTGTATAACATTACAAATTTTTAATGGTATTATAATGATTAATTTGCAATTTGAAACTGTAAATTTGGTATGCAGTTTGCAAATTTGGAATATAAAATGGAAAAAAAAAAAATTACTTCATTCGGAAGAAGTTGTCCGAATTTTTTTTTAAATTTCGGAAGTTGATTGTTGTATAAGTTAATTTTGTTCGGAACACAACTTCCGAATTTAAATGATTTTTTCGGACAACAACTTCCGAAATAACTGATTTTGTTCGGACATCAACTTCCGAAAGTACATAATTATTTCGGCAGTATACTTCCGAACCAAAGAACACATTTCGGCTCTGGTTATCCGAACGACGCCGGGAAAAAAAATAAATAAATAAACTCACATTTCCTTCGCTCTGCTTCACATGAACACTTAATTGCTGATTTTTAGAAGGCAAATCCTCCATCACGTTGATGTTTTCCCTACAGAAATGCCAAAGCCCTTTGTGAAAAATGAAAACCCTACAGAAATGCCAAAGCCATTTTCAAAGAAGCATGCCAAACCAGACATGGGGCATTAACAATGCTTACACACACGATGCAAGAATGTGAAGTCTGAGGTGTGTGTGCATTGAGATGTTTTCAATTAACAATGGTGTCTAAAATGGTAATTTCACTTAGGGATAAAATTGTAATAAAATTAAATATCATTAAGTGTGTGTATTGAGGGGAAATGGTGTGTGTATATAGAAGCTCCCCCACTCCCTAGCATGGCATACACAAACAACACACACCCACACACTTTCGGCGTAGAGGAGAGAAAAGAGAGCAAGAGAGAAGTCTTGAGAGGGAGAGGAAGGAAAAGGAAAGCACTCTTGTTCAAGCCTAGCATGTAAGTCACAACACAACCTTCTCTTTCATTTTTCTTTTTCAAATACATGTTCTTAAGGGTTCTAAACATTGTTTTCAGATGTGTTATTAATGATTTCCTTGTGTTAAAAGTGATAAGAGTTGAGCCATGATCCTACCTCTCTTGTAGTTTCTCTCATTTCGGTACAAAACTATCTTTTTCATACCAATCTCTCAAACTTTCCAAAGGCACACCTTCAAGCAAATTTTCTGAGTTTAATATATGTTAGTTAGCATGTTTTCATCGCAAAAGAAACGAAAATTTTCCCTTAGTGGATCTTTTTTCTCACAAATCTTTTTGTTTTGGGTATTGTGCCTTAGAATTTGTTTTCGCAGCCAACTTTCAAAATTTCTAGAAAAATGTAGAAAATTATTCTGGACCTCTATTTTATGTCAAAATCTTTCTTAAGGAGTTAGCTTTCAAATAAAATTGGTTTCATTGAAAAACAGTGAGCGGTTTGTAAGAAAATCAAATTTTCGTAACGGTCGACGAATCTGGACAACGTTTGAGTGTTTTCTAAATAACTTAAAATCTAGAAAAGCTAACCTATTTCCGAAATATGTTCTGGAAACTAGATTAAATTCTCTACGAACCATAGGAATGCCGACTCCGGTGAAAAAATCTAAAATAGTCCTTTCATTCTAATCCTTATGTGATATTGAATTTGGAAATTCTGTTGCGCATGGGTGTTTTATGCTCTTGTGTTCATGAAAATGCTTATTAGTTTATGATCATGTCTTGGCATGATATCGTATGTGTTGTGGTTATGTTCTTTATCTTCTTCATCGTAATGATGCATGCTTATGTGGATATCTTGTTAAGTTGGTCTAACCTTGATTTAAAACATTTTACTCCACGGAAAACGTAATTGGGATGGTGTTGGGTTTTCGATCACTTGAGTAATAAAAAGATGATAGTGATGTATGGATTGTTGGGATGCGTTCCCTATTTGGAAGTTAAAGTCTTGCGCAAGTGGTTTTCGGAACCCTTGAATGGAGCGGTTGTATTCGGACCCTAGGTGGTTTGGTGTGAAGAGGGATTTGGGCAAGGCCCTATTTACCGTCTCTTTTGAGGCCCTGCGGTTGGCGCTACGCGGTACATAACCGTTGGTAGGCATCCGAGGTAAGGTCTGTAACAAAGCAGCAAAAGAGGGGGGATACCGAATAATCCTCGTCCGATTCTTTTAGTTGGGAGGATGAGGTCTCTTTGGGGGATTTCTAGTTTACTAACATCTAACTTGTAACCCTTTATTTATTTAGTTGAGTATCATGCTTTACTACTTGATGTTATACTTGTGATTGTGTTTTGGACTGGGAAAAATGGACGGGGTGTGTGTGTGTTTACTGGGCATTCAAAGCTCACGGCGTATCATGCCAGGTGCCAAAGAAGAGCTTATGGCTGGAGACGACGAGCCTGAAACCTTCAAGAACTTTTGGCTATCTTAGAAAAGTTAGAAATTTCCCTTTTGATATTTTGTAAGGCTCATGTGAAGATTAAATTTTCTTTTGGAATGTAATGTTATGAAGCAAGCTTTTGAAGTTAAGGATATTCGTGGTTGTTATGTACTTATATTCTAATACTTATATGTATGAATCTTATCGTTGCTTATGAGACTTTGTGTCAATACCTTTTAAGATCTGTCAAAAGGGTAGTGAGCTGCCTAAGAAAGCTGGACTTAGAAGGGAGGTTAATTTGACTCCTCCGGCGATCTGGGATCTTACTTGGTTATTGACCATAGGACTCATTAGTGACTTTCCCTTGACTGCAACCAATAGTGTAGATTCGGGGCGTCACAAACACACTAAAAAAAAATTTAGTATACTTTTTTCAAGCGTAACACTTTAAAAATGTAACACTCCCATATAACACACTGAAAACTCTTTAGTGTATTTTTCTCAAACGTAACAACATAACATTTTAAAAAAAATTTCTTAGTATATTTTTTTTTCAAACGTAACACTCCAATCAATATAACATACAAAAATTTCTTTATGTACTTTTCTCAAACGTAATACTCTAATGTAACACACTAAAAAATTCATTAGTGGATTTTTCTTTAACATAACAACGTAACATTCTAAAAAAATTCCTTAGTATATTTTTTCTAAACGTAACACTCCAATCAATATAACACATAAAAACTCTTTAGTATACTTTTTTTAAACGTAGTACTCTAATATAACACTCCAATGTAATATTGGAAAACCATACTAACAGAAATGTAAATTTCTACGCTCGACAACCAATACTTCAGCCACCAATCCCTCCAAAATGAATCTTTCACACCTCGCATTTCCATTCTCATCCCAAAAATGAATCAGCAAATTAGAAAAATGAATCACAAAAGAAAATTTACTTAAATTCAAATAGCACCAAATCAAATAAATACTACTTTTCAAAACAAAAAAGACTAATTAGTTCATAAGAAAACTCTTAAAACTAAATAAATCAACATTCCCTATATAAAATTTATAGATAAAAATTTTCTAAAACTAATTATTAATTAAAACTTAAATTTCAAAATGTATTTAATGAAAATAAACTAATTAATTATTCCTCATCAAATGCCCTAGCCCTTATTAATTGGTTTTTAGTTGACTCCAGTGATATTTAATTATAATTATTTATTACTCAAAATAATTTATTTATGACACAAATAATATTAAAATCATAAAATATTATAACTCATACATGATGAATTCTTTTTTTTAAAAAAAATGTGTACAGTAGAATTTTCGCTTTTATAAATAAATTTTTTTTTTATAATACGTACTTTATTTTGAAATGTAAATTATATGACGGAGTTATAATATTTACGATATTTGATTATGATATATTGTAGTTTGAATTATAACTTATTATTATTATTATTTTAATTATAATAAAAAATATTTAATTACATTTTATTTGATGTTTAATTATGACTCTTTAATCTTTTTTAGTTATAAATAATCCAGTTACCACATAAAATACATACAATTTTAAAGGGTATGGATAGATTTTTGTAGTTGACAATTGATAAATTATATGGATGGATATTTGCAGTTGACAATTGATACAAGGCCATATCTCTATCAAGATTCGAGGATAGAAACAACAACGTAGAGAAATCATGCCTCCACGTGTCAATAAATCACCGGAAAAGTTGACAGGACTTGTGGTTCCCAAGCCAATACCTCCCAAACTTACGTCATAAATCAGTTTTTTTTTTATTCTCACTTTGAATTTTTCTTACGTGAAATCTTTTTAGAGTTTATTTGTCATCGAATAATATTAGCGATTCTAAATATTTTATCGAATATTTTAAAAAATATTTTATCAAATATCTTATATGGCTATGAGACCCATACTATATGAGTCCTATATAGATGGTAGAATATTTGATAAAATATTTAGGGTTTCTAGCATTATTCTTTGTCATCCCTTAAGTTGCTGTTTGGCAAGTTAGTTTGAAGCGCGTTGGGGTTAAAAAAATATAAAAAGATAAAATAAATTAAATAAATTAACAAAATAAAATGTCATATTTAAATCATAATTATTTTAATTTTTCTCTCATAAAAAAATAAAAAAAATCAAAAAGTTCTTCTTAAAAGGAAGTAATTTAACTAGGCTATATTAGCTAAAAAGATAAAAAGTCAGGCTAAAAATGTTATTTCTAAACGAAGGTTAAATAAGTACACTTATTTGAGTGATATCACATTTTTTTTTTTTGCACATATTATTGTAAAAGTTAAAAAATATATTTATTTAGATCATCCCAAACAATCCCATAATTAGAGCATCTCCAACACTTACTTCAAATTTTCATCAAATTTAAGCAAAAATTTGATGAAAAACTTAGGGTAAACTACCAATAGGTCCTACTTTGGAGACTTATTACCCAATAGGTCCTACTTTGGAGACTTATTACCCATTAAGTCCTATTGATAAATTTATTAAGTGATAAAGATAAATTTATCAGTCTTTTATTTTTATGAATAAATTTATAGTGATAAATTTATCAGTCTCTTTGTTTTTATGAATAAATTTTTAGTGATAAATTTATCACTCTCTTATTTTTATAGTGTTAAATTTATTAGTTAGGACCTGTAAGTAAATAAGTCTAGTTAATAGGACTAATTGGTAAGTACCCCCAAAATCTAATATGATGCACTCCAATAGTGAGTGGAACATTTCATCAAATCCAACATAGAGCAAATTTTCGATTGACAAGTAGGTCCGACCAAAATCTGGTCGTTTCGCCGATCGTCCACTAAGAGTCACCTACGAAATTTGATGAAAGGATAAAAAACTCCCTTGATTTGATGAAAAATATACCCTTATATTCATTTGATATGAGTTTGATGAAATGGTTGGAGTGAAAAAAAAGTTAGCATTTTTCATTAAATTCAAATTTGATAAAACAACTGAGTAAGCGTTGAAGATGGTCTTAGGATGAAGGTTTTGTCTACTAACCAGGGTGTTCAAATTATCCAGTAAATTGAAGAATTAAACTAAATTGACCTCTTGAGTTGAGTTGATTTAATTTTTTAATGCATTGATTTAATTTTGGATTTTTAAATCATCAAATCGATAGGATTGGGGTAGCGATCCCAACTTTGTCACTTCGCTGAGTATGTCGGGGATCGAGCTGCCCGGTTAGCTCGCTGGGGTCCAGGGGACAGCGCCCCTTGGTGGGTCCTAGGGCAGTGCCCTGGCGGGATTGAGGGGCAGCGCCCCCGAAGCAAAAATGCAAAATACATTAGAAGTTACTTGTCCGCTCGAGCGGAGAATGTTTGGTTTCAGAAGTTTGACTTGTCTGCAAAAGTACTGGGAAAGTGTATTTGACGCTTGAGCGGGGCTTTCCACGCTCGAGCAGACCATGTTATATCAGTTCGTGAATCTGATATTTCAGATCACTTTTGTATATCTCTCTCTCTCTCTCTAAAAACCCTTTCCTCTTCTTTCTCTCTACATTACCCTATGCCAAATTGGATCAAAACCTTGATTTTTTAAGATCCATTAGAGTTCTGCCATAAGTTCTTCATCAAAGTTGGTTAACTTCTCGAGGGCTTCGTTGTGTGCGGTGAAAATCGAGTTTTGACATTGTTGATTTTGGGAGTTTCATCTCATTTCTTCTTTAAAACTTGAGGTATGGATTTTTCTTAGAGTTATATATATATTTTTATAAGATCTATATGATTTTCGAAATCATCTTTCGATAGCTTTGAAAATTCATTGTTGATTCAAGAAGTTGAGCGATTTTGAAAGGTGGTTTGTCTCTTGTTTTTTTAAAATGATCTTGTGGGTTTTGATCTTCGTTGATTAAAGAAAAGATGATTTTTGGAAAGTTTTCTTTCAAAAGATTTGAGTTGTATAGTTTTGGTGAGAAAACCTAGAATTTGGGGGATTTTTTTTAAAGAGACTGAAAATTCATGAATGATATTGTTATATCTATTTTGTGTGTTAAAATAAATGGATGTTTGGAAAATTTCTTATTTATATTTATATAAATGATGAATTTCAGGAAATATGAGAATTGTTGCTTATTTCGGAAATTATTGTTCAAAACGTTGAAATAGTCTTGAAATAACTAATTGTTAAGGATACTTGAGAAGAGAGAATTGTGTTATTCCTTGGATGATGAATTGGAATAAAAGCATTTATATTCATCTTGTGAAATTGGCATATCAATTCATTCGATTACATTAAACTTTGAAAGTTGATTTGAAAATTTGTATTGAGAAAAGAATGTTAAGAAACAAGTTTCCATGAATTGGTTTTGGGATAAATACGGTGGTAAGTCTTGATAGGTGGTGTAGATGAAATTGAATAGGTGTCGAGCTTTCCAGTTAATACTGGTAAAAATAACAGATTATAGGTGTCAAGCCTTCCAGTCAATGCTGGTAAAAATGACAAATTGGTAGTACTTGTATAGTCTACTTGCAGACACCAACCTAGAGATTACCAGAGTCGTATTTACTGCTCTTGAAATGAATTGTTAAGTTTTGAAGAATTGAAATTGCATGACATTGTTGAGCATGATGGTTTTTAAAGATGAAGATGTGATTTTCTTTCAAAAGGGCATAGCATGGCATGTGCATTTCATCTCTTGAGACTTGTATAAAATATATATACTTTGTTAAGGATTTCTTACTGGGCTTGATGCTCACCCTACGGGATTTTTGTGCAAGAAAAAATGTGGTGATGCCGCCTAACTAGAGGCGAGGAAATGTGTGCTGAGAGTACGAGACTCTCATTTTGCTGTGACTCTGTTTGTAAGCCAAGGGCTGTATGTTTGTGGGTTTGAATAATCGTTTTATGTAACCAGGCTCAAGCCTTGGAAACTTGTAAACCACTTGGGGGTATTTATTTGTTTATTTACTTGTTGTTGGATTAATGTATTTTTGCATGAAGAACTATTGTATCATGTAATGTAAGTTTGGAGATTTATATTCGGTTTTCCTTAAAAGAGCCATAATTGTTTTATTATCATTTGGGCTAGAAATTTGGGGCGTTACAAAATTTGTATAAAATGTATATACTTTGTTAAGGATTTCCTACTGGGCTTTATGCTCACCCTATGGGATTTTTGTGCAGGAAAAGATGTGGTGATGCCGCTTAACTAAAGACGAGGAAATGTGTGTTGAGAGTACGAGACTCTCATTTTGTTGTGACTCTGTGTGTAAGCCAAGGGTTGTATGTGTGTGGGTTTGAACAATCATTTTGTATAACCAGGCTCAAGCCTTGGAAACTTGTAAACCCTTGGAGGTATTTATTTGTTTATTTACTTGTTGTTGGATTAATGCATTATTGCATGAAGGACTATTGTATCATGTAATGTAAGTTTGGAAAAAAAAATATTTGGTTTTCCTTGAAAGAGCCATGATTGTTGTATTATCATTTGGGCTAGAAATTTGGGGCGTTACAACTTGGTATCAGAGCTACCGGGTTTGAATACTTGGAGCTCATGGGAAGTGGTTGTTTAACCACAATGGGTTCATTTAGCATGCTTAGGAAGTGTTATGCATTTTGTGACTATGTGATAACATGCTTATGTAACTAAATGGGCATGGGATTGGACTTTTGGGATGTTGTTTGCACCTGTTAAATTCCTTGAGGTCTTATTAGAAGGGTACTTGATCAATACTAATTCTACTAAGAATTCTTGGTTTTTCGTGGGACGAACCTCATCATAAGAGTATAATCCATATGTGTTTACATGACTAAGTGCTTATGTGGAGTGAAATTGAATTGTGTATATAGTAGAGAAATATATAGAATTGTTGTAGTCGAACGTGTGAGTCAAGTTACGAGCACATATGAGCTAATGTGCTAAATTATTTCTCTTGTGTCCTTTATTAGGATGTCAGGAAGAGGTTAAGTCCATGGTGGTAGAGGTGGGAGGCGTGGTAGGGTTCGCTGAGATGTACATGAGGTACCGGTCCATAAGGTTCCGGTATAAGAAGAAAGGTTCGGCCAAAATAATATGGCCGAGCAAGCAGGCCAAGCTAATGTGGCCGACCAGGTGGGACAAGCGGGTCAAACCGCAATGGGGGCCCTAGCTCGAGAAATGACAGGGGCTTTAAGAGAGTCTATGAACTTGTTGAGGGTGGAGAATCAAGCCCGAGAGAACATCGCAGAGTCAAGGGCGAGTTTCCTTACTAGAGAGTTCTTGCGGGCCAAACCGGATGAGTTCCATGGTGGCCCCGAGCCCAAGAAAGCGGATGAGTGGCTCGAACAAACTGTGAAGACATTTGAGATGCTTCACATCGAAGATAGTGAACTAAGAGTGACTCTATCGAGTTACTACCTTAAGGGAGACGCGGGTCAATGATGGAAATATGCCAAGGATAGAGTGGAGCCGACATGGGAAGCCTTTGCGGTTGCTTTCCAAGATAAGTACATACCTCCCACTACTAGGCAGAGATTGAGGCAAGAGTTTAAAGACCTTAAACAACTCGACATATCCGTGGCCGAGTTTGAGGCAGTCTTCTCTAGTTTGTCCAGGTTTGCACTAGAGTTGGTGGCAACAGAAGAGCGCCGTTGCATTGAATTTGAAAAGAAATTGAAAACAAAAATTATGTTCAAGCTTGTCGGAAATATGATTTGGGAATATGACCGTCTTGTGGAGACGGCGACACACGTAGAAATTTCCATACAAGCCGAGGAGGAGAGGCTTCGGTGTTTGAGGTCTAGGGGCTAAGAGTCTCAAGGAGACTATAGGCAGAACAAGAAGAGCAGGAACACCTATCCATCCCAGTCCTAACCACTGCAATCTAGATCTACTTTTCCTTTGCCTAGTGCGGGTCCGGGAAAAAGTGCATCGAGTAGCTTCTCGTGTTTCAAGTGTGGCCAACCGGGTCACAAAGCCTTCTCATGTCCACAGAAGGGAGGAGGGCAGTTAATGTTACCACCACCTAACCGATCTCAAACTTAGTCTCAGTCTCAGAATAAAGGTCAAAGGTTTAATTGTTATCAGTGTGGTTAGCCGAGGCATATGAAGAGAACTTGCCCACAGTTGGAAAGCGCATCTGGCGCATCAGGGTCGAGGCAGACTCAGAGCCACCAGCAGGCTCATTTAGTCCAAGCTTCGCGAGTTAATCAGGGAGCCACTTCGGCTCAGGCAGTATAACAGGCCTATTCTCTAAGAGGGGAGCAAGTTAATCAATGGCCATAGGGGCGTGTCTATGTTGTTACTGTGCTAGAGCAGTTGCTAGAATCCTCAGTTGTGAGAGGTATTTTTGTTGTGTGTAATTCTTTGGCTAATGTATTGATAGACACGGGTGCGTCTCATTTATTTATATCTACTGCATTTGCTTCTGCATTGGGGTTAGAGATAGCACGGTTAGTGCCTTCACTCAAAGTAGAGTCACCTGTTGGGGGTACAGTTGATTTAGACTAGGGTTGTCGTGATTGTGAAATAAAAGTTGCCGGGCGTCAACTTTCGTTTGCTTTTGTGTTGCTAGATATGTTGAGTTTTGATGTCATTTTAGGCATGGACTGGTTGTGTTCTTATCAAGCGGTGATTGATTGTTATCGTCAGAGAGTTACGGTGTGCACTTCGAGTGGTGATCGTTTTTATTTTCTAGGGAACCGAGTTGATAGAGCCTTGTCGCCAGTTGTTGACCCTCGTAGTAGGAGCAAACTTAGTGGCCTTCTTGTAACTCTCTTGGATAGTGAGAGTGACGGGGCTCGTGTTGAGTTACCAAGGGTAGTTTGTGAATACCTGGATGTCTTTTCAGAAGATCTTACTAGTTTACCACCTCACTGGGAAATCGAGTTCTCCATTGAATTAGTGCCTGGCACGGCATCGATTTCCATGTCACCGTATAGATTTTCACCCACCGAATTGCATGAGTTGAAGATTCAACTCCAAGAAATTTTAGACAAGGGCTTCATTCGCCCTAGTACATTGCCTTGGGGAGCGTCGGCTCTCTTTGCGAAGAAGAATGATGGGTCATTGCGATTGTGTATTGATTACCGCAAGTTGAATAGAGTTACAGTTAAGAACAAGTATCCTCTACCTAGAATAGATGATTTGTTTGACCAACTTAGAGGGTCTCGTTGCTTCTCAAAAATAGATTTGAGGTCGGGATACTATCAGTTGAGAGTTCGGGAGGAGGACATTCAGAAGACGGCCTTTCGTACTCGTTATGGCCACTATGAATTCCTTGTAATGCCTTTTGGGTTGACCAATGCACCGGCTTCCTTTATGGATTTGATGAACAGAATTTTTCAGGAATACTTGGACCATTTCGTGGTCGTCTTTGTGGACGGCATCTTGATTTGTTCAACCTCTGAAGAGGAACACGTGAATTACTTGCGGGTAGTGCTGGGTTTACTTAGTGAGCACCAATTGTATGCCAAATTTGAAAAATGAGAGTTTTGGTTAACAGAGGTGAAGTTTTAGGGCATGTAGTGTCTAGAGAGGGAGTGACTATGGACTCCTCAAAGATAGATGCCATACAGGATTGGGAACAACCCAAGAATGTTTTTGAAATCTGGAGTTTCTTGGGATTAGCGGGGTATTATCGACGTTTTGTAAGGGACTTCTCTAGACTAGCTGCACCTTTGACTAGGTTGACTAGAAAGGGTATCAAATTTGTGTGGAGTGAGGCTTGTGAAAAGTCATTCCAAGAGCTTAAGACTAGATTGACTACCGCACCGGTTTTGATAATTCTGGAAAGGGGTTTGAATTACACTGTCTATTGTGATGCGTCCGGGGATGGACTTGGTTGTGTCTTGATGCAAGAGGGAAAAGTTGTGGCCTACGGTTCACAACAATTGAAAACTCATGGGAAAAATTACCCCACCCATGATCTAGAATTAACAGCGGTGATTTTTGCTTTGAAAATTTGGAGGCATTACTTGTATAGTGAGAAGTTTGGGGTTTGCTTCGATCATAAGAGTCTAAAGTATTTGTTTTCTCAAAAAGCCTTGAATTTACGACAACGGAGGTGGATGGAATTTATAGAGGATTATGACTTTGAGTTACATTATCATCCGGGGAAGGCCAATGTGGTGGCCGATGCTTTGAGTCGAAAATCTGTGAGTAGTTTGGCAAGTATAGCCATTTGGGAATGGGATATGCTAGATGTTATTGGCAAGTTTGATTTTCACTTGGGTGAGTCCGGAGAGAGTGCTACCTTGTTTACTTTGAATGCTCAACCTACCTTGGTTAGTAAGGTCATAGAGGCACAACGAGGAGACCGTGATGTGGAATCAATCCGTGTTAAGATTTCCAATGGAAGGAAGAGAAAGGTTTGAACGTTCACTCGGATCTGAGTGTACGTTACCTAGACCGTTTGTTTGTACCAGAATCTTGTAGAGAGGAAGTACTTCGGGAGTTCCATCACTCACGCCTTGCGGTACACCCGGGAGGCACTAAAATGTATCATGATCTTAGTCGTCAGTTTTGGTGGAGGGGTATGAAACGGGATGTCGCTTTATTTGTATCGAAGTGCCTTACTTGTCAACAAGTGAAGGCCGAACACCAAAGACCAGCGGGTTTGTTACAACCCTTACGATAGCCGAGTGGAAATGGGAGCGTGTTACCATGGATTTTGTAGTTGGGCTTCCTAGAACACAACGAGGCAATGACGTTTTGGGTGATTGTTGATAGGTTGACTAAGTCTACCCATTTCATTCCGATGTGCACCAGCGACTCAGTTGAACGCTTGGCAGAGTTGTACATTAGAGAGATAGTTCGACTTCATGGAGTCCCTGTGACTATTGTGTCGGATAGGGATCCTCGTTTTACTGCCCGGTTATGGCAAAGCCTTCAAGAAGCGTTGGGAACTAAGTTGACTCTTAGCACCGCTTATCATCCTCAAACCGATGGACAGTCGGAACGTACCATTCAGATTTTGGAGGACATGCTTAGAGCTTGTGTCCTTGATTTTAAGGGGCCTTGGGAAAGGCACTTACCATTGATTGAGTTTGCTTACAACAATAGTTACCAAGCTAGTATTGGGATGGCACCATTTGAGGCCTTGTATGGCCGACCTTGTAGATCACCGGTTTGTTGGGCCGAAGTGGGTGATGCACCGTTACTGGGTCCGAAATTGTTAGAGAGACAACCGAGAAAGTTGTTCTCATTCGGAAGAGGTTAGCTACGGCCCAAAGCCGACAAAAGAGTTATGCCGATAAGAGGAGACGACCTTTATCTTTTGAAGTTGGTGACCATGTGTTTCTAAAAATCTCACCAAGGCGGGGTTTGATGAGATTTGGTAAGAGTGGTAAATTATCTCCAAGGTTCATTGGGCCTTTTGAGATCTTAGAGCGAATTGGGGAAGTGGCATACCGGTTAGCTTTACCGCCACAACTTTCGGGAGTTCACAACGTATTTCATGTAGCTATGCTTAGGAAGTATGAACCCGACCCTTCTCATGTGCTTGATTGGGCTGACTTGGAGGTAGATGAGGATGCCTCTTACGAAGAACGACCGGTTCAAATATTAGATACTTGGGAGCAAGTGCTATGGGGAAAAACTATACCGTTGGTAAAGGTGTTGTGGAGACACCATGGGGTTGAAGAAGCGACGTGGGAACAGGAGGCGGAAGTCTGCTCTAAATATCCGGATTTATTTGAAAATGCTTAAGTTGCTTTTCTTTGTAATATTCCCTAGTGTTGAGGGAAACGTATTTAAAGTTGTTAACCACATGTTGATATGTGCGTTGTTGTTTTAAGCATAAGGTTGTTTAGAGTTGCCATTACTTTTTGAAAATTTCATATTTATGCATATTTGGAAGATTGTTGTTAATGAGATAACCATGGTGGAAATGGTGTAATTTGGTTGAGAGTTAATATTGTGATTTGAAAATGAAATAGCGTGGTTGTGATCGCTAGAAACCCTTTGTTTGGGTAGTTTGGTTTGAAATTTTGAGGACGAAATTCTTTAAAGGGGGAAGGTTGCAGCGATCCCAGTTTTTCCACTTCGCTGAGTATATCGGGGATCGAGCTGCCCGGTCAGCTCGCAGGGGTCCAGGGGGCAGCGCCCCTTGGCGGGTCCTAGGGCAGCACCCTGGCGGGGTTGAGGGGCAGCGCCCTCGAAGCAAAAATGCAAAATGCATTAGAAGTTGCTTGTCCGCTCGAGCGGCCGTTTATGCGCTCGAGCGGAGAATGTTTGGTTTCAGAAGTTTGACCTGTCTGCAAAAGTACTGGGAAAGTGTATTTGACGCTCGAGCGGGGCTTTCCACGCTCGAGCGGACCATGTTATATCAGTTCGTGAATCTGATATTTCAGATCACTTTTGTATATCTCTCTCTCTCTAAAAACCCTTTCCTCTCCCTTCTCTCTACATTTCCTACGCCAAATTGGATCAAAACCTTGATTTCTCAAGATCCATTAGAGTTCTGCCATAAGTTCTTCATCAAAGTTGGTTAACTTCTCGAGGGCTTCGTTGTGTGCGGTGAAGATCGAGTTTCGACACCGTTGATTTTGGGGGTTTCATCTCATTTTTCTTCAAAACTTGAGGTAGGGATTTTCTTAGAGTTATATATATATTTTTGCAAGATCTATATGATTTTCGAAATCATCTTTCGATAGCTTTGAAAATTGATTGTTGATTCAAGAAGTTGAGCGATTTTGAAAGTGGTTTGTCTCTTGTTCTTTTAAAATGATCTTATGGGTTTTGATCTTCATTGATTGAAGAAAAGATGATTTTGGAAAGTTTTCTTTCAAAAGATTTGAGTTGTATAGTTTTGGTGAGAAAACCTAGAATTTGGGGATTTTTTTAAAAGAGACTGAAAATCCATGAATGATATTGTTATATTTATTTTGTGTGTCAAAATAAATGGATGTTTGGAAAATTTCTTATTTATATTTATATAAATGATGAATTTCAGGAATATGAGAATTGTTGTTCATTTTGGTAATTATTGTTCAAAACGTTGAAATAGTCTTGAAATGACTAATTGTTGAGGATACTTGAGAAGAGGGAATTGTGTTATTCCTTGGATGATGAATTGGAATAAAAGTATTTATATTCATCTTGTGTTATTGGCATATCAATTCATTTGATTACATTAAACTTTGAAAGTTGATTTGAAAACTTGCATTGAGAAAAGAATGTTGAGAAACAAGTTTCATGAATTGGTTTTGGGGTAAATACGGTGGTAAGTCTTGATAGGTGGTGTAGATGAAATTGAATAGGTGTCGAGCTTTCCAGTTAATACTGGTAAAAATAACAGATTATAGGTGTCGAGCCTTCCAGTCAATGCTGGTAAAAATGACAAATTGGTAGTACTTGTATAGTCTACTTGCAGACACCACCTAGGGATTACCAGAGTCGTATTTACCGCTCTTGAAATGAATTGTTAAGTTTTGAAGAATTGAAATTGCATGACATCATTGAGCATGATGGTTTTCAAAGATGAAGATGTGATTTTCTTTCAAAAGGGCATAGCATGGCATGTGCATTTCATCTCTTGAGACTTGTATAAAATGTATATACTTTGTTAAGGATTTCCTACTGGGCTTTATGCTCACCCTACGGGATTTTTGTGCCAGAAAAGATGTGGTGATGCCGCCTAACTAGAGGCGAGGAAATGTGTGTTGAGAGTACGAGACTCTCATTTTGCTGTGACTCTGTGTGTAAGCCAAGGGCTGTATGTTGTGGGTTTGAATAATCGTTTTGTGTAACCAGGCTCAAGCCTTGGAAACTTGTAAACCCTTGGGGGTATTTATTTGTTTATTTACTTGTTGTTGGATTAATGTATTTTGCATGAAGAACTATTGTATCATGTAATGTAAGTTTGGAGATTTATATTCGGTTTTCCTTAAAGAGCCATGATTGTTGTATTATCATTTGGGCTAGAAATTTTTGGGGGTTACAATTGGATTAATTCTTAGCTTAAGTCTTACCTAAACCAAACCAATCCGAAAATCAAACCCATCCTTATATATGTATATATAATTTTATTTATATTGACATGTCTTCACCTAATTGGTTTATTACAATGGACTTGATTACACCTAATAATTTCACACATACAAGAATTATTATGTAAACGAATGAAGTATTAGAAGCTTGAGATGAATTTTACAGTCAGTGATGAAGCCAGAAATTCCAAGCAGAATGGGCACATATTAGTCACAACATTGAAAAAAAAAAAACCCTAGAACAAGCAAGAATGAGATATTATAAAATTTATACATTTTTGTGTGTGTAATTAACGAGGTTCAATATTACAATTATTATAAAAATTACGTCAGTATGGTTTATAAATTTATAATCAACAACCTAATTGAATTTACGATTAACAAGTGTAACAATATCAACTCAACAAAGAGCCTCACAATGGACAGAAACAATCAGTTAAACAAACCATTTAATAAGAAAAAAAAAAATCAATTGATTCAATTTTGGGATAATTGCATTTTACCTCTTGTGGTTTCACGCGTTTTCACATTACCTCCCTGACGTTTATAAATGTACTCACAAATCCCCTGTGATTTTGATTGATGTGCAAAAGTGACGTTTTTCGCGAGACTTAACAGCACGTGGGCCAAATGTGTCAGAGAAGCATGTTTGCACTAGGATTAAGTGATTGGCGCCAACATTGGGACTTGAATTGACTAATTTTCCCTTCTAATCTCTAGTATATAACCAGTCTCTGTCTCTCTCCCCTAAAGTTTCACAAAACCAGTCCTCTATCACTCTCACCTCTTCCCTTGCTTCAACCCGGCTACAGCGGTGAATTGGTCGCCCTACCACCAACAGAAATTGATCTTCACAGCCTATGAAACTCTTGACGAAACCTGATTGGTCCGTCTCTCCTAATCCCCCTGATCGGTGTGTGATTGTGGTAGATTTCATATATATATATATATATATGTATACACACGGAGGGAGAGAGAGAGAGAGAGAGCTGGGGTCTGAAGCTCCCTGTCTATACCACTGTAAGAACAGGTCCTGGCCATGCAAATTCAAGTTACAGTCCAATTCCATTGAAGCTTAGCAGTTCAGTGAGTTCAATGTTTGATCACAACATCCAAAATGATCAAACCCATATCAGAAATAGACTTTTTGGAACTACAACTCCATCTCCAAGAGCTTTCTCACACATCAAAATTCTTCTTCAATGTGTAGTTACATACGAAGGACTATCTACAATGGTGGATGCAACCCACAGAGGATTGCTCTAACGGTTCAAATCATGTCTGTGATCCCAGTATGTGCAACGCCACCACTACCAGTGAGACCCACGCCACCAAACCCACCATCAGTGAAACAAGTTGCTTCATCATTAGCTACTTCAATGTCCAAAAATGTAGGAGCAGAGGTTTCATCAGCCAACCCAATGTTCAACAACAATCCAGAGTCATACTTAACCCAATTCAGCACTATGTTCAACAAAAAGTTACGGTTATAAAGAAAAAGAAAATGCAGAGAGAGAGAGAGAAAGACATTAATGAAGATATGAAAAGTTGGTTGGTGTGTTTTGCACAGAGAGGACATGAAGGAAGGATGGTGAGGGGCAAGGCAATGGGAAGTAGTGAGAAGAGTGGAGAGAGAGAGAGAGATAGAGAGAGAGAGAGAGAGAGAGAAATGTAATGGGGGCTAAGGAGGAAAGTTTGGAGCAGATAGGAAGAAGGAAGGATGGTCAAAAGAGATTACTATTAAAGAAAAAGAAGATCATTATGAAAAAGATAGAGAGAGAGAGAGAGAGTTATGGTAGTAAAATGGCATTTATAAGAAAATTAAAGAAAAAAATAAGGGTATTCTAGTCTTTTCAATAATTCTGTCACGTCCTGTCACTTTTGCACATCAGTCAAAACCACAGGGAGTTTATGGGTACATTTATAAACGTCAGGAAGGTAATGTGAAAATGTGTAAAACCACAGGAGGTAAAATGTAATTATCCCTTCAATTTTTACGATTGTCTTTCCAATTAAGAGTATACAAGAATGGCCAAAAAATATATAATAAGACACTTTAAAATTTTAAAAAATACATAGAAATTTTATACGATTTAAAGAGGGATGGCATTATAATTTTATAAAGGATAAATAAGATATAAACCATATATATAAGGGTAATAATATAAATATTGGAAACTTAGGTTGGACACGTGACCCTCTGGTTTAATGCTATAGTGACTCCAGTTTTGATTTAACCCTTGTTGTAATCTGGAAAACAGGTTTCTTGGTTTCGTACTGTTGAACATGTCTTGTTTACCTTTTTTTCCCTTAAACTTGGGTTTGGGATTGTTGTGGTTGTGTTTGGAACAGGTTGGTTGCCTAGTATCCAAACTCTTGTTGTCCAAATTTTCGGTCTTCCGCTCGAGCAGCACTTCTTGCACTCGAGCAGGTTTTGCGAACTCTCAGTACTTTTGTAGGTCTACAAAACTACTGGGGAGAGTGTTTTCTACGCTCGAGCGGCCTTATTTGCGCTTAAGCGTTGGCCTATTGTCTGCAAAATTACTAGATGTGTGTTTTCTACGCTCGAGCGTCACTTCTTGCGCTCGAGCGGTGAGCATCCTTTTCTTTGTGTCTTGGCACTCGAGCGACACTTCTTGCGCTCAAGCGGAACAACTTATTGTGTTTGAGACTCAAGCGTTACTTTTTGCACTCGAGCGGACTGTGCGTATATCAGATCGCGAAAATGACTTTTTATAACTTTTTTAGATCTATCTCTCTCTAAAACCTACACTCTCTATACTTTTTCATCTAGATCTAGTGATTTCTCCACTCTTGGGCCTTTGTTAAAAAGGTAGAACATGTCGTGGGCTCTCTTCTCATCTGAACAAAAGTAGGTTCCGGTGTCTTTGGAGTTTCAACCTTGCTTTGCTCGTCTTCTCTTATAAAGGTTGGGATTTTCTACACTTTAATATGGTTTTTAGCTTAGTTATTCGTTGTTTTGTAACAATGGTGGGAGTTGGGAGTATTTTGGATAAACCTAGGGTTTGGGTTTAAAATCAAAAGAGGGGTTTCTATGTGAATATGACATAAGGGTTTATGGGGTTGAAAATGAGGTTGTATTGTGACAAAATAGTTGATTTTGGCATTTGGGTGATGTTTGGGAAAGAGGGAAGTTTGCCCTAAAATGTTACAAATATTTATTTTGTATAAATAAATGAAATTGGTATTGTAAAATGTGAAATGGAATGGGTGTGGACATAAATGGTAGAGAAGAATATGTATTATCTCTCACTTGTGAAATTTTGAATAAATTATATGTCTTAAGATTGACTATTTGTGTAGAAATATCTATATTAGGCTATCGGTGGAGGATAGTAGGGGTAGGCGCGGGTCGGTTGCGGCCACAGAACCTCCAATCCACCATCCGTCCGCCAGATTGGCGGATTGAAGAAAATCAATCCGCATCTGTCCGCCAATCCGGCGGATGTGGATTGAGCGGTTTGGCAGTTTGGCGGATGGATGCGAAACGGTTTGGCGATTTAAAATTTTATAAATTTTCAACATAATTCAACTTGTGTACTTCCTCAAAAAAAAAAAAAAGAAGAAGAAAATATTACAATCAATGACTTAAAAAAATATTACAATCACTGCATGCCTCATCCAAAGCAAGAAAGTTTGAAATTTTAGAATATCACAATCACTGTATGCCTCATTCACATACTACAATCACAGCATGCCTTATCCACATAAAGTATTATAATCTGTGGTTCTTAAAATATAAAACAATTCAAACAACCAAAACTATGAACAGAGCAGTAGTAGAGATTGTATGTCTCTGTATTGTTACATCTATATCTGTTTTTGAAAACAAAAACCAACCAGCATATATAATATTTTCTATTTATTATTTTTAGAGATAGATTTAAAAATAAAAAAAATATAGATAAATAATACGTTTATTTTTTTAATTTTAAAAAAGATATTCAAGTTGAAAACTTTTTTTTAACAGAATATTTAAACTCTTTTTTAATTGAAAACATAAACAAAATATTTAAACAAACTGAAAACACAAAATCTTATAAATTACTAGAGGTGCTCACGGTTCGGCGGTTTGATTGCGGCCAGAGGAATTTCAAATCCGTCATCCGTCCGCCAGATTGGTGGATTGGAGAAAATCAATCCGCAACCGTTCGCTCGTCATCACGCATCTGTCCAAAATGCGACATATCGGTTCGGTTCGGTCGGTTTTGGCGGATCGGTATATCCGCTGCTCACCTCTAGAGGATAGCTATGGGTGTTGCAGAAATTGCATGAGAATTAGGTGATTTGAAACTAATTTCTTGTTGATTGTTATTGAATATGACTATGTTTTAAATACATTGTATATGTATGATTATTTGGGAGGAGAAATGGGATATATTCTATTGTTTGGGAGGAGATAGGAAATGGACTCCATAGAAATTAAGTTGGCCTGTGTATCTAGAGTGAAATTCCCAAAACCACGCGTATACATGGGTGTCGATCCCACGGACGAAATTTCTGTAAAATGGCGAATTGAAGTGTTTGTATGACAGTTGTGTTGTTTTTGGAAAACACTGAGTTGTAGTCTCAGATAGATTGTGTGGGCTCGTTTTTTTTCGTGCCCCCGCCTTTCGGAAAGGGTTTTAAATGAAGGCCTCACAGTTCGGACTCTACTTGTGGTTCTGAATCTAGTCTTACAAGTGCAATGTGAAACAGATAAACACCAAAGAGTCCAATTCAGTAAATCATTTTGGAAAATCGATTTTAAATCAAATAATGCCAAAATTGGACTGCTTTGCCAGATTACAGAGTCGCCACCTAAATATTTTGTGTTTGGGAAAATTTAGGAAACCCTGACTCATGCCAAAGGCCACGTGTCCGTCATCACCAAAGTTGCCTCGACTCGGAAACTTGGGTACGAGAGGGGAAGGTCCTGAAATGAGCACCCCCGCTCGCCCGATCAAAGGATCGGCCTCTACTAATCATGATATGTTCTTTTATAAACCTTATGTGTTCTTATTCCGGTTATTAGCTAACTTTACTATGTGATGTGCACAAGCAAGTATAGACTATGTCGCAAGAATTAGAACAAATTCAATTCATGTTTGTTTTTTGAAAATGGTTTGAATTTTCCACCCACATGTGGGCTTTAAAAATGCGGATTTGCCACCTCAAGTGGGCTTAAAACATGATTTCCTACTTCGCAAAGTAGGCTTAAAACATACATTTGTTGAATCGTTCCAATTCAAACAACAAGCCTTCATCCACAGGCATTCATGCAGTTTAGCATTTAAGCACATAGCCTCCTGGCAAGCATATGAAACATGGCAATATGACAATCACACTCATGTGAGTATGCTAAAGCATAAAACTCACCGAGTACTCCAGGCCAAAACAAAAACTAGTTAAAAAGATGCATGATCCTAACTATACAAAATGCCTAATGCAACACATGCAATATGAAATTAATAGGCTCAGCTACTAATATGGCATTTGCAACACTTTGATAGCATGCTTCAAAACACGTTTTCAAAGAAGTATTGAAATTCCAATGCAGTTTGAATAATGCGCCGAGCCTCGGTGCATGCAAGACAAAATGAATGGATGCAAATATGCAATCATAAGGTATGCTAATTGAAAATGTCCCTAATCTAACCATCGAAAGCGGATAAATAAAAGGGAGAAAGACGCGGGGTTGAAAGATATGCACACATGCACGCACGCTTATTACAACATTATGCCCTCACGAAGGAGGGTCCGAATAAATAAGTTAACTAGCTACGTTAATTAAGCTAACTATTACAACAAGAAACTAATTAACTATTCTAAGCTAATTATTACAACAATTGAAACAAATAACTAACTTATTCTAAGCTAATTAAATATTACAAACCAGAATTGATTAACTAGTTACATTAACTAATTAAGCAATTAAATGGCCTCGAGGGATGAGGGATGCATGCATGCTCGGTTGGTTTCCTCCCGAAAATCCATCGCCTTGCCATTGCAGCCTCTGTTTGCTCATGGTTGAACACCAACAGTGTTGCCAACTTCCAGAATGCCTCTGCTTCAACTCAGGAACACACTTATGCAAAATTTCATTTCTGGCCGGTCGGCTACCAATGGTGGCTGTCGGCTACCATTGGTGGCCGGTCGGCCTCCCTTTTCTTGAACTTCCTTTTTTGCTACAACAAAGAGCAAATAGAGGCAAAGCGGTGTATTCTAAAGGAGTGTATCTACTGCTACCCTCCTTATCATCACACAAGCTCAAAGGAGTGTAGCTCTTGGCCCTCAAACCATCAACCAAGCATTTCCATGCATGATGGCTAAGGAACCAAGCTTGTACAAGCTTAATAAATGCACAAACAAGACACAAAAGACCACCACCCTATTATGCATGATCAAGGGTGATAGTGACCAAGGAAAATGGCACGTTTCATCACTTTGAGTATGAAACGTCCCATTCGCCTCGTGTTCAAATTAACGTCTGATCTGAACACATGTAATGCAACACGAAAGATGCCTCATCTTGCCTCTTTTACTTGTCAAATTTATTTACTCATTTTAGCTTACCAATCCATTTTTTAATTGATTAGTCTGAAAGTGAGTATCCTCTAATGGCAGAGGTGTCAACCATGGGATGATTTAAGGCAAGGGAGAGGTCATGCCTTTGGTTAGTAGAAACCCTCAAAAGAGGATTAAAACCATTAAGCACGAACCTCGATATCAAGCTTAAAAACAACTCGAAGGTTAACCAATCCTCAAAGCAAATGAAAAAGTGAAGAAATGAGGAAGGTTGCAGAGATGTTAAGTGCTGGAATGGAGTGCAAAACAACACTAAAATATGCTTCCAAGACACACAAATGATGCTCAAAGCCCAAAAACACTAAGCTAGTGAAGAAATTAACAATACAACTATGCCATATAAGGCTCAAAAGCAACAACCAGCCCAAAACAGATACAAAACAGCCCAAAATATAGCTTAAAACATTCTGAAATTAAGCTAACACAAGCTAGAATAATAGGCTAAAACATGAAGCATGCTAGACTAGTAAGCAAGACATAAGGAGGAGAGACTAACCCTGCCAATTTTGGACTTCAAAACATGTTTTTAGCCACTGAAATAGCTTTGAAAAACAATGTTTAAAAGCTCTGAAAAAGATGATGCAAGGGTGGGAAACACAAGGGCAAAGGCCTCAAAAACAAGGTACAAAGAAGGGCTATCAACCCTTCAACCTTTAATGGCCTTTGGACCCAAGCTTCAGCCCAAAAACACAAAGTTTTTATAACCCACAATCAGTTGAAAGACATGTTAGAATGAAGACAAAACTAGCTAAGACAGTAAGCTAAAACATGGGGTTACACCACAACCATGCAAAAGACTACTCATACAACACAAACAGCCCAAAACAGAGGTAAAACAGCTCAAATCAGAGGCAAAAACATGCTGAAAATAAGCTAAGTTAAGCTACAAAAATATGCTAACATGTGAAGCTAGTTAGGCATGCAAACAAGATACAAGGAGGATAGGCTAACCATTCCAAATTTGGACTTAAAAAGTTGGTTTTTACCACTGAAAAACCTCTGAGATTTTGTGGTTAAAAGGCCCAAAAGAGTTGGTTTGAAAGTAATGAAAAGATGACACAAAAGCTTAACAAGCAAATGAGCAAGAAGGGTAGATAACCCTTTAACTCAAAATAGCCTCAAACCAACACTTTTAACCCACAAAAACAGAGGTTTTTACAGTTCAAAACCACCCCAAAAATAGTATAAAGAGATGGCAAAAACAAGTATGAAAAACAAGCTTAAAGGGTAAAGGTTATACCTCTTGAAGCCAAGCACACTTTAGGCACAAATGAGGCACCAAATCAAGCTAAAATCACCTTCTAAAGCTCAAAGAAGGTCCCAAGGAATCTCAGCCCAAAGATGAGCAACTTTGGTTAAGGGTTGATAGGCAAACTAGAAGTGTTTCTCTACTTGTATGCACAAAAGGGAAAGATAGAGAGAAATCTAGAGAGAGAGAATTATAGAGAGAGAGGATTTTAGAGAGAAAAGCTCCCAAAATTTTTCCAACCTTGCAATATGAGAGATATGGCCTCTATATATAGAAAAAAGAGAGCCTTGGTCGAAAATATCAATTCAGAAATATCTAGAGCAATGTGGAATAGCTGGAGGGGAAATATCTGCAAAATATTTGAGTTTTGGACACCAGTGGCCGGCCACTACTGGTGGCCGACGGCCACTAATTATGGCCGACAAACCTCACTTCTAGCCGACCGGCCACCATTGGTGGCCGACCACAAAAATCTACTTTTTAGGCCCAACTTCAAACAGATATATCTCCTTCGTCTGGACCCCTTTGCAGGTCATTCTGGTTCCTAAATTGAAGCCCTGGAAGTCTTCTTTCCAATGGTAGTAGCCTCACATCAAAATTCCAAGTGTGCCAAAAGATATGCCTCTTTTAGTGAAAACTGCTCAGTTTTGGTCCTAACCGGATTGATGCCCAACTTTAACCAACCATATCTCCCTTATCCGGACTCGGCTTTAGGAGATTCTTGAGTGAAAAATGAAGCCCCGGAAGTCCACTTTTCAACGATGGTAACGTCATAGCTGAAATCCAAGTGTACAAATAGATAGGTCTGATTTAGCAAGGGCTGCTCGACTCTCTCTTAACGGTTTATGCCCAACTTCTTCCCCAACTTGGTTTCTTCTCTCTCCTCCAATTTTCTTCAACTCCAAACCTCTAACCAAGATGTTTTAAAATATTTTTTCAAAGAGTTAACCTCTCTTTCATGTATTTCCACTTTGTCCTTGCTTGGTTTACCGAAAAGTGCAACATTTAACGAAATGAGAGCCTCGGAACATCGTAGAATCATTTTCAAAAATATTTTGAAAGAGAGGGTTTTTAAAGTCTAAAAATCATTTTGGTCAAAAGGCTTGGTCCAAAATAGGATGTGAGGTTGGGATTTGACGCTCCTCTTGCTAAAGAAATCGAAACTTTGCACAGGATAGCCTTCACCATCAAGTAAACAATCAGTGGCGCCCAAGTCTTAAGGGCAATCAAAAATGGGGTGTCTACAGTTGCCCCTCTTTGACAGAGCTCAGAGTCATGAAATGACGTGAGTGAATGTCAAAGCCCAGAGACAACCCTTTTTGACAAGGCTGAAGACTTGGACAAATAAACAAAATGTAAATGCAGTTGGTTGAACTCGAAGGTTGCCTGTGTATCCCTTTGCAAGGAATCAAACCAATGTAGTTCAGGGGCAGAATGCAAAATGATACACAATATAACTAAACAATGTAATGAAATAATGCACATGATATATAATGTATTTGAATCATCAAACCACAAGCAGTGTAAAACCACACAAATATCATAAAGGGATGGAGATGCAAAATCAAACTACGTTTAACACAGAAAAGGTGTCGAAACCCTCAAACCACAATTCTCTTAGTGGAATAGGCGTGTGCACAGGCAGAACTATGTGTTTCGTAGAAATAATGCAAGTAATTGGGTGGTATGATATAAGTGAGGAATGATCTGCTGAGGAAAGATCGTGATCCTAAATGCTGAATGCAACAAAACAAAATATGATGCAATGGATGCAATGGATGTAGTGAATAAGGCGCAGGCTAAACCACATTTTATCTAGAAAATGTATGGACACAAAACAAAGCACGTCTAACACAAAAAAGGTGCCGAAACCCTTAAACCACAATTCTCTTAGTGGAATAGGCGCGTACACATTATCACAAAACCATGCTTCAACGAAGGAGATGTATGAGCACAAGCCAAACTAAGCTTAACATGGAAAGGATGCAGGCGATAAAATGGTATGATATAGTGGACGTAACAGATAGTGCAGTAGATGCAAAAGGGTGACATACTCCAACCACGCTGGAATCGTGAGAGGAGGAAGAACAAATCCCAAACACGCTGAAATCGTGTGCAGAAAGGAACACTCTAACCACGCTGAAATCGTGAGAAGAGGTCCGAAAAAAACCACTCAGGGGCGCGTTCTACGCAACCTGAGATAAATTCCAAACAAGCTGAAATCGTGTGAGGAAAAGAACACTCTAACCACGCTGACATCGTGAGAAGAGGTCCGAAAAATGCAATCAGGGGCGCGTTCTACGCATCCTGAGATAAATTCCAAACACGCTGAAATCCAAACACGCTGAAATCGTGTGAGGAAAGGGACACTCTAATCACGCCGAAATTGTGAGAAGAGATCCAAAGACAACTACTCAGGGGCGTGTTCCATGCAACCTGAGATAAAGTCCAAACATGCTAAAATCGTGTGAGGAAATGAGCACTCTAATCACGCTGAAATCGTGAGAAAAGGTCCAAAGAAAAGCTGTCAGGAGCGCATTCCACGCATCCTGAGATAAATTCCAAACACGCTGAAATCGTGTAAGGAAAGGGATACTCTAATCACGCCGAAATCATGAGAAAAGGTCCTAGGAAATGCATGCAGAGGCGCGTTCCACACGTCCTGAGATAAATTCCAAACACGCTGAAATCGTGTGAGGAAAGGAACACTCTAACCACGCTGAAATCGTGAGAAGAGATCCGAAAACAACTACTCAGGGGCGCGTTCCACGCAACCTGAGATAAATTCCAAATACACTGGAATCGTGTGAGGAAAGGGACACTCTAATCACGCCGAAATCGTGAGAAAAGGTTTGAAAACAACTACTCAGGGGCGCGTTCCATGCAACCTGAGATAGCCTCGGGGGACAACGATCCTAAACGCTGCACAGTGTGAAAGGATAAATGATACAAGATAACACAAGATGCAAATAAATGCAATATATGCGATGATATGATACATTTTTCAAGCAATGTAGTGCATGATGCTTAGGGAATGCAATAAACAAACAAAGCGACGCTTTAAAAAGCACCTCATGGGGTGAGTGGTGATGAACCGCTCTATTCTGACGAGGATCTCCCTCTTGTGTTCTTCGAACTCTTACCTTCAACACACAGTTCAAAGGTTCTCAAATGCTAACACCGGGGTAACCTCTGCATGTAGAAGCCATGGATGCCGTTTGTCTTCCTGATCATATGCACAATTTTCCCTATTCTCCAACGGGGTGACAGACTAGGTTGGTTCAGTATCCAGAATTGAGGCACACACATGCTATCTCAATCTATGGGGCTGCCATACAGATTTCAAGCCGGGGATACACCCTTGGGTATTCAAACTAGACTTTAGTCTCGAAAATTCCAAACCTTTATGTTTTAGGCATCGCCATTCGAACTCTAGTTTCTACCGTCACAATTGGTCTCCTAGGAACTCATTGCAAACATAGCCAAGATGTCTCTAGCAGGGAAATGGTACTCAGGGAGAGTACTTCTGATCGCCATTCTGGCTTAAAGCAGGCTTGAGGTAAGGGCACACTCATACTTTGGAGCATTGACAAGACCTGAGGAGGTACATCCGGAATGCAATCTCGGAACTTTTTGAAGTTGAAACAAACTCAGATGCCCCACATTTTCCCTCTTTTCTTTTGCTTTGCAGTCTGGAACCTATATAGGTTCAGTTAGGTCCTTGTTCTATTGTTCTCACATGACCTGGGTTGAACCTTGCAGTTTTATGAAAGAACAAATCATGTTTTGCATATTTGTGGAGAACGACACAACACTCTGAGCACAAAACGATTTATTTTTGAAATTGAAATTGAGAAATGAGTTTTTAATCGGGTATTGAGCCTACAACTGACTATAACACACCACGACTCAACAAAGGAAAACAAAGGTAAAATAACCTAAACACATCTATTGGCACTCGAAACTACTCGAAACGACTCAAAACAAGAATCGAGACAAACAAAAACAACAAACGCAACACTCGAATACTTTGCTATCCATCAGTGGGAAACCACTCGATTCACGAGGAGCCTGTTTCTTCGGATATTGTTTCCCACTCTTTCTCATTTGTGATTCTCACATCACTTTGGCACTCAATCTCATTTTCTCTGAAAAGCCTTTTCCTCACTTTTCTCTTAGCGCACATCTCTCTATTGTTCAATCTCTCTTATTTTTTATTCCTCCCCTGGGTGGTTGATGGATAAGTAGGAAGTTATGGGCTCTTGCCCCTAGCATTCTGCTAGATTCCCCTTCTTTCGCTCACAACTAGTGAGCTTTCCCACAGAGAGGTTGTGGTGCGACCGAATGTGTAGCAGATCTGCAATTAACATTGGTTGACGATGCCCTTCGCTTAACTTAACCGAGATAAGTTACAACATGTCCCACCGGCCAGGCATACAATTGATTGGTCTCACATATTGTGTTTTCTACGTTCCCATTCCGGGTCAGACGCCAATTTGAACGTGATTATCCAGATGAGGGAACCGAATATCTAGCTTCATTTTCATTTTGTGCTTTGCACTTGGCTTGATACCTCACTGCTTGGAGGATGAGAAAGTCTTTTGGCCTCTATTGTTAGCTTCAGTTGTGCCCTTTCTGGCAAGTATGGTGCTTTTTTTGGCAAGTATGGTGCCTTTTCTGGCAAGTATGGTGCCAACGGGAAAAAGACAGAAAACCTGACTTAACTGTACCCGTAGTTCAGCATTTGACCATTTTTTTTGTTTTGGCTTTCTACTAAAACAACTTTGACCAATATGAGAGTTAGATTAGCATGCTTGTTCAACTTTCTGCTTTGAAATCATGCAAGTCAGGTTGTGTGTACTGAAAATTTTCCTTTCTTTGGGTCCAAGAAATGGTCTTGAGAGGGAATAAAAATAACCGCAAGAATTATGTGGGTCCAGGCATTGCCACGTGGCATGGTTATGGATTATCATGTATATGACAATTATCAAATTCTTATCAAACACTGCATTAGTGTTTTATGTCATGCAAAACTTATCAGGATATGAAATCTTATTGATATGGAAGTCCTGAACAACCAGAGATTGTTAGGGATAGGCCTTCTGGAACATTCAAATTACTTGAGAGGTAAGTCATTGGATATTATAAATAGGCAACACCCTTATGGGTTGAGGTACGCAATTTCTTTCCAAGAATTAGTCCATTAAATATTTTGATAATATTAGAGGACTGACTTGGGTGTCTGAGGGCCCCCGACTACGGTTGGGGGTGTTTTGTCTTACAGATAGCGATAGCGTGGTGGTGCTGATTCATCTTCTTCGTTGGATTTTTTTATTAACAAGTACGCGATTTTTCTTTGCCCGTACAATTGGCGCCGTCTGTGGGAATCAATGAAATTCATAGAAGAAGACAAAATTAATCCTGTTCGTGTGACCTTATTGTGGATGATTCGTTTCCAATAATACAACCCAAAGTTGTACATTATAAGCCAAGTAAGCATCAACCACTTAACCATGGCTGCAAGACTTTCACGTGAAAATATATGGTATGCATTGAATGGTTTTGTGATACTTTATGGGCTATAAACCACGAAAGGCCTTTGCTTTTTATTTCTTCGATGCTACCATTATGGGCGTAAAAGGAAGATTTTATCTTTGTTTGAAGAAACTAACTTGGTCCCCCCCAATCATGACCCAATTCGAAGAACATAGTCTTGACTAGGAAATATCGTGAGCCCATAAGCATCCGGAACATAGTCAATAAGATCCTAAATCTTATGACAGAGGTGGATGCAACGGTTCGTATCATGACCGTGCTGTTGATGATAGGCACAGTATTTAGCTGGGTCATATCTTGGTGGAAGAAGATTTGGAAGGGGTTGAGGTTCTAGGAGCTCTAGGTACCCTTCTTCTTGCAGAATTTTCAAAGCTTGAGAGAGACTCATGTAAAGAGGATGGAAATTTCGGGCGTGGGGCCAATTTGAGGTGGTTGGCTTTTGGCCATTGAGGGGAGTGGTGATAGTGTCTACTTCTGAGCATTTAGCAGCTGTGCTACCATTAGTAGTAGTATTGGAACTGCGAACAACGTTCTTCTTCAAAGACTCATTATCTTCCACAAAGATCCCTTATCTGATGGCATCCTCGATTTGAACCCCCATTTCATGAAGGTCTGGAAAGGTAAACAGAGGTAGAATGATCATCTTCTACAGTAACTTGCCATGCAGATTCCGAACAATCATCCTGATCTGATCTTTGTCGGAAGGCCTTTTAGTCATTATTGAGGCCTTCGCTCTCCATCTCGTCACAAACTCTGAGAAACCCTTCTTTAGCTTTTGGCGAGTGGTTTCGAGATCACGAGTTGTGACCTCGATCTGTGTGTTGTAGGAGTATTGGGCGATAAAGGCCTCAGCTATCTCTTCTCAGTTCTATTTCACAGAGTCCTTCAATATCGCATACCAGATTACGGCTATCCCAGACATGGTTCGGCCAAAGAGAGACAACTTCTAGGCTGGGGTCAGACCCATTGGCCTCAAGATATCAGAAAATAGACGGAGATGCATCATTGGGTCTTCAGAGCCATCGAAGCGGTCGATATGCGGCATTTTAAACCGCTCCGGTAAGGTAACTGCAGATTCAGTATACATGTCCTCTAAATCCGGGATGGAGTTCACTCATTGTGCTCGTTTGAATAACTTCTCCAGTTTATTGACCTTAAGTGCAGTTGGGTCAACCTCAAATTCAAACAGAGCTTCGGTTTGATAGACAGGAGCTTTAGAGGCTTGTTCTGGGATTGGCTCCGCCGGATTGCCCTGAGTCTCATAGACATTAGCAGTATGGGCAGGGGCTCTGGGTATCAGGTTAACCATAGGAGGTGTATGAGATGCAGAAGCCGTGGCTGGCTATGGCTGTTGTTGTTGTAGTCGGGTTATCATTTCGACCTAATAAGCCGTGACTTCAGCCTGACGGACTGCGTCCTGCTGCAGTGTTTCGATTGTCTGTTGCAGGTGCTGTATCTGTTCTTCCACACTAGCTGAGGGATACTGAGCCATGGGAATGGGTGATTGATCTCGTGCTGAGCTGAATGCAGACAACTGTTCCCAGACTAGACTAGACCTGGGTGAACTGAGGGGTGACTGTTGTAGAAACTGCACCGGTGAATTCTGCCTGAACCTCCTTCGTCTTGTAACCGGTGAGGGTGAGGTAAACACAGGTTGCTTCTGAACCAATTCCGACCTGACAAAGTCTATCGATAGAAGTCTAGAGTACTTGAGGGATATTGGAGCTTTCTGAAGCTATGGTTCTAGGACTACCTTACAAAAAAGAAAACAGACAGCATCTCAGCCTGATTTCACTAGAACAGATATGATCACAGCTGAATGACTGTGCTCTCTACTGAATTCTGCCCCAAAACAGATACCAACTTTGCAACTGATATGCACGTTCCTGTAGAGTTTCACTCTCAAAGCACATACCAATTAAGTGAGAGCCAAAACACCCCTATGAGGGGCTAAGGTTACCCTATCCAAGTTTTGTTAGGAGCTAGGGTTTCACTATGCACGACAAGTGGCTTCAAACAATCCTGCATTCGGGTAGGCAACCTATCCTAGTTCGAAACAGTCTCTATAGCTTCCGATATGTAACTAGGTCAATTGGTCAAAAAAGGTACCTCAGTAAGACTACCTAATATACTTCTTACACCTAACACCGAGAAGTGAAAGGAGGATCAAACGGTACAGCGGTAGTCCAGATCCAAGGGTTGTGTTCCTATCATGGCAGAGCCTGCAAGCGGTCAGCCTTTTGGCAAGCTTTTCCAAGTAAGCCTCCGGCAAACCGCTCAGGAATAATAGATGGCAAACACTGTGATTTAAGCGCACCAATGCAAATGCAAATGCAAATGCAAAGAAACATATAAGTGTAAATAAAACAACATATCATGAGTTCCAGCTAAGTTCTGTAAATACCCAGCAGAGTCGCCAGAAACTGTGGGCTATCCTTTTCTTGCACCCCCGCCTTTCAGAAAGGGTTTGAAATGAAGGCCTCACATTTTAGACTCTACTTGTGGTTCTGAATCTAGTCTCACAAGTGCAATGTGAAACTGATAAACACCAAAGAGTCCAATCCGGCAAATCATTTTGAAAAATCGATTTTAAATCAAATAATGCCAAAATTGGATTGCTTTGCCAAATTACAGGTCGCCACCTAAATATTTTGTGTTTGGGAAAATTTAGGAAACCCTGACCCGTGCCAAAGGTCACGTGTCCATTATCACCAAAGTTGTCTCGGCTCAAGAACTTGGGTACGAGAGGGGAAGGTCCTGAAATGAGCACCCCCGCTCGCCCGATCAAAGGATCGGTCTCTACTAATCATGATATGTTCTTTTATAAACCTTATGTGTCCTTATTCCGGTTATTAGCTAACTTTACTATGTGATGTGCACAAGCAAGTATAGACTATGTCGCAAGAATTGGAACAAATTCAATTCATGTTTGTTTTTCGAAAATGGTTTGAATTTGCCACCTGCATGTGGGCTTTAAAAATGCAGATTTGGCACCTCAAGTGGGCTTAAAACATGATTTGCCACTTCGCAAAGCAGGCTTAAAACATACATTTGTTGAATCGTTCCAATTCAAACAACAAGCCTTCATCCACAGGCATTCATGCAGTTTAGCATTTAAGCACATAACCTCCTGGCAAGCATGCGAAACATGGCAATATGGCAATCACACTTATGCGAGTATGCTAAAGCATAAAACTCACCGAGTACTCCAAGCCAAAACAAAAACTAGTTAAAAAGATGCATGATCCTAACTATACAAGATGCCTAATGCAACACATGCAATATGAAATTAATAGGCTCGGCTACTAATATGGCATTTGCAACACTTTGATAGCATGTTTCAAAACACATATTCAAAGAAGTATTGAAATTACAATGTAGTTTGAATGATGCGCCGAGCCTCGGTGCATGCAAGACAAAATGAATGGATGCAAACATGCAATCATAAGGTATGTTAATTCAAAATGTCCCTAATCTAACCATCGAAAGCGGATAAATAAAAGAGAGAAAGACGCGGGGATGGAAGACATGCACACACACGCACACACTTATTACAACATTATGCCCTCACGAAGGAGGGTCCGAATGAATAAGCTAACTAGCTACGCTAATTAAGCTAACTATTAAAACACAAAACTAATTAACTATTCTAAGCTAATTATTACAACATTTAAAACAAATAACTAACTTATTCTAAGCTAATTAAATATTACAAACCAGAATTGATTAACTAGCTAATTAAGCAATTAAATGGCCTCGAGGGATGAGGGATGCATGCATGCTCGGTTGGTTTCCTCCCGAAAATCCATCGCCTTGCCATTGCAGCCTCTGTTTGCACATGGTTGAACATCAACAGTGTTGCCAACTTCCAAAATGCCTCTGCTTCAACTCAGGAACACACTTATGCAAAATTTCATTTCTGGCCGGTCGGCTACCAATGGTGGCTGTCGGCTACCATTGGTGGCTGATTGGCTATTGTTGGTGGCTAGTCAGCCACTACTGGTGGTCGGTCGGCCACCCCTTTCTTGAACTTCCTTTTTTGCTGCAACAGAGATCAAACAGAGGCAAAGCAGTGTATTCTCAAGGAGTGTATGTACTGCTACCCTTCTTATCATTACACAAGCTCAAAGGAGTGTAGCTCTTGGTCCTCAAACCATCAACCAAGCATTTCCATGCATGATGACTAAGGAACCAAGCTTGTACAAGCTTAATAAATGCACAAACAAGACTCAAAAGACCACCACTCTATTATGCATGATCAAGGGTGATGGTGACCAAGGAAAATGGCACGTTTTATCACTTTGAGTATGAAACGTCCTATTCACCTCGTGTTCGAATTAACGTCTGATTCGAACATATGCAATGCAACATGAAAGATGCCTCATCTTGCCTCTTTTACTTGTCAAATTTATTTACTCATTTTAGCTTACCAATCCATTCTTTAATTGATTAGTTTGAAAGTGAGTATCCTCTAATGGCAGAGGTGTCAACCATGGGATGATTTAAGGCAAGGGAGAGGTCATGCCTTTGGTTAGTAGAAACCCCCAAAAGAGGATTAAAACCATTAAGCACAAACCTCGATCTCAAGCTTAAACACAACCTGAAGGTTAACCAATCCTCAAAGCAAATGAAAAAGTGAAGAAATGAGGGAGGTTGCAGAGATGTTAAGTGCTGGAATGGAGTGCAAAACAACACTAAAACATGCTTCCAAGACACCCAAATGATGCTCAAAGCCCAAAAACACTAGGCTAGTGAAGAAATTAACACTACAACTATGCCATACAAGGCTCAAAAACAACAACCAGCCCAAAACAGATGCAAAATAGCCCAAAATGTAGCTTAAAACATTCTAAAATTAGGCTAACACAAGCTAGAATAATAGGCTAAAATATGAAGCATGCTAGACTAGTAAGCAAGACACAAGGAGGGGAGGCTAACCCCTCCAATTTTGGACTTCAAAACATGTTTTTAGCCACTGAAATAGCTCGAAAACCAGTGTTTAAAAGCTTTGAAAAAGATGATGCAAGGGTGGGAAACACAAGGGCAAAGGCCTCCAAAACAAGGTACAAAGAAGGGCTATCAACCCCTCAACCTTTAATAGCCTTTGGACCCAAGCTTTAGCCAAAAAACACAGAGTTTTTATAGCCCACAATCAATTGAAAGACATGCTAGAATGAAGACAAAACTAGCTAAGACAGTAAGCTAAAACATGGGGTTACACCACAACTATGTAAAAGACTACTCATACAACAAAAATAGCCCAAAACAGAGCTAAAGCAGTCCAAATCAGAGGCAAAAACATGCTGGAAATAAACTGAGTTAAGCTACAAAAACATGCTAACATATGAAGCTAGCTAGGTATGCAAACAAGATACAAGGAGGGGAGTGTAGACATCCCATTTTTGACCGCCTTTAAGACTTGGGCGTTACTGATGGTTTACTTGGTGCTAAAAGGTGTGCAGGGCAAAGGTTCAATTTCTTCGGCAAGGAGAGAGACAAATCTCAACTTCACACCCCATTTTGGACCAAAGCTATTTTGACTGGTTTTTAGACCTTAAAACCCTCTCTTTCAAAACTTTTTTGAAATAAAGTTTCTACGATGTTTCGAGGCTCGCATTTTGTCAAACGTTGTGCTTTTCGATAAACCGAGCAAGAACAAAGTGGAAATGAATGAAAGAGAGATGAAATCTTTGAAAAATCTTTCAAAACACCTTTCTTAGGGGTTTGAAGTTGAAGAAAAGGGGAAAGGAGAGAAGAAACCAAGTTGGAGAAGAAAATAGGCAAGAATCGCTAAGAGAGAGACGAGCAGTCCTCGCTAAATCAATCTTATCTGTCTATACACTTGGAGTTAAGCTATGAGGCCACCACCGTTGGAAAGAAGACTTCCAGTGCTTCATTTTTCATCCAAGAATCTCTTAAATCCGAGTCCGGAGGGCGGAGATATGATTGGTTGAAGCTGGGCATCATCCCGGTTGGACCGAAACTGAGCAGCCTTCACCAAAACAAGCATAACTTTTAGCACACATGGAATTTTGAGGTAAGGCTGACAAATTTGGAAAGAAAACTTCCGGGGCTACAGTTTAGGCTCAAGAATGACCTGAAACGGCATCCAGATGAAGGAATTAGGCTTTCTTCAAGTTAGGGACTAGCATTGATTTTTGCCACCGGCCTCCATGGAGGTCCACCGGCCACAATTTGACCTCTGCAGCTATATGTCAGCCAAAAGTGAACCTTACCGGCCAAAAATGATGGCTGGTCGGCACCAAAGATGGCCGGCTGGCCAAAAGTGCCCAAAACTCAGATTTTTGACAGATATTTATCATCCAGCTGTTATACACTGCATCAGATATTTTCAATTGAGATATTTCAACCAAAAGCTCCTATTTTGCTATATATAGAGCCTTATATCTCATATTTGAGGGGTTAGAACATTAAAGCAAGTTTTGGGGAGCTTCTTACTCTAAAAAAAAACCCCTCTCTCTCTAGAAATTCCAGAGCCAAATCTCAACTCTCTCTCTCTCTTCCTATATTGTGTGTATAGAAGCATATAAGTGCCCAAAAGTGAGTGTTCTTCCCATTTCTTGAGCCTCCACCCTTGATCAAACTTGCCTATCTTGAAGAGGTGATCCTTGGAGGTGTATTTTGAGCTCCTAAGGCTGATTTTGGTCCAAGAAGGACTTGTTTTGGTGCAGAGCTTCAAGGGTAAGCTCCTACTTTTCTCAAGCTTGATTTTGTGCACTTGTATAGCTACCTTTGCATGCTTCTTTTGGCTTGGTTTTCAACTGTCAAAATCTCTGTTTTTATGTGTTAAAAGTGGTGGATTGAAGTCCTTGTGAGTTAAGGGGTGTCCTCCCTTTGTTTGCTCCTTGTTTTGTGAGATTGTGATCCACCTTTGAGCTCTTTTAAGCAAACCTCTTTTGGGCCTAAAAACAACCTTTTTTTCAGAGGTTTTTCAGTGATCAAAAACTAGTTTTGAGGTCTCAAATAGGAGGGGTTAGCCCCTTCTCCTTGTAGCTAGTTGTTATGCCTTGTTAGGCTTGTAAAGTAGCATCTTTTTGTGGCTTGTTTTAGCTTAAGCCAAGCATGTTTTAGGCTCTGTTTTGCCATGTTTCAGATCTGTTTTGGTCCGGTTGGGGGCTTGGTTGCTTGCTTCATACACTTGTAGTGTAATTTTGCTCCCTAGCCTAGCTTGTTTCATGCTTTAGCCTATCTTCCTAACATGTGCTAGCTTAACTTTGGCCTGCAATAGTTCATATTTTGCTGTGATTAAGCTCTGTTTTGAGGTGTTAAGGTAGCTTGTGCATTGCTTTGCATGGTTGTGGTTTAAATGCTTAGAATGGTCTAAAGGAGAGCATGCTTTTCTAGTTTGTTTTGGCTATTTTCCAGCATGTTTTAGGCCCTAAATTAACATGTAGAAATTCTGTTTTGGGCTGGATAAAACTCTCATGCATTGCATTACATAGTTGTAGTTCATGTGCTTCAAGAGCCCATTGTTTGGGCATATTGTTTGAGCTTGTTTTGGTGCATGATCATGGCATTTTCAGCATGGTTTTGGCATGTAAAAACACTGTTTTGAGGTGGTTGAGACCTGCATGCATTGTACCATATAGCTATGGTTTATGTGCTTCATTGGCCTCTTGCATGAGCATGCTTCATTGACTTGTTTTGGCCTTTGTTCCATGCACTTTAGCCACTGTTTGAGGCTGCATAACTCTGTTTCGAGTTGATTTTGTTGTTTAAGGCTTGCCTTGTGTGGTTATGGTGTAATGCTCTTGCATGCCTAGTTGATTAGTCCATTTGAGCATGAGTGCTTGAACCATTTGCATGTTGTAGTAGTGTCTTGCACACAATTTTAGAGTGTACTTCATGCCATTCATGCCACTTCCTTACATGTTTCACTTTCATTGCTTTGAAAGTAGCCTTGAGCCTCTTGTCAGTTTGAGCATGAAGTTAAGACGTTCATGCTTAATGGCTTTAATCCTCTTGAGGGTTTCTACTAGCCAACGGCATGAGGTCTTCTTCATGCTCAAGGCACTTGAGGCTTAGGCCCTCTTTCCCATTAGAGGACTCTCATTTGGACTTAATCAATTAAAGGATGAATTGGTAATGCTAAAATGAGTAAATAAAATTGACCAAGTAAAACGGCAAGATAAGCATAACATGTGTTTGTATTGCATATGTCAAGTGTTCGATCGGACGTAATATCGAACACAAGGCGGATTAGTCCATTTCATACTCAAAGTGATGAAATGAGCTAATCTCCTTTGTCGCCAACACACTTGATCATGCATGATAGGGTGGTGGCACTTTGTGTGTATTTGTGCATTCGTGTCATATTGAAACGTGCAATTCGACCCTCGGCCATCATGCATTGAAATGCGTGATTGATGGCCCGAGGGTCGAGGGCCATGCTCCCTTGAGTCCATTGCATGATAGGGAGTGTGTCCATGCATACATTTGCTTGAAAATTCCATGCCATAACACTGCTTGCCCTCTGCTGCTGTCAATTGCAGGTTTCAGCAGGAAGATTTGGGCTGGTCGGCAGTGTTGAGTGCCGACCGGCAGAACATATTTGGCCCGAGAGCACCAGATTTGGCCGATGATCCCATTCCCATGGCCGGTGGTACTTTGCTCTGGCCGGTGAGGCAGAACATATTTGGCCGAGAGCACCAGATTTGGCCGATGATCCCATTCCCATGGCCGGTGGTACTTTGCTCTGGCCGGTGACAATCCGGGGACTCAGGGAGTGATTCAAAGCAGTTCTGGAAATTTTTGTGATCCTCAGAGGGGCAGGGCAGTGTAAACAGAGGCAACAGTGCTATGGCAGCGAGTTTCCGGGCGAGACGGATCAAGCATGCACCATCCACGCATCCCGAGGCAGGGCTGCGGCCACCTTCTTTCTGCATTTATTTTGTTAATTAATTAAGGGTCTGTAATAATTAATTAGCTAGGATAGTTGATTTGTTATTTGGCCTGTATATTCTTTTGGTCCCTCCGAGCGAGGGCGCAATTGTGTAATAAGCGTGTGTGAGTGTGTGCATGTCTTCCACCCACGTCTTTCTTCTCTTTCTTCCCTTTTATTTACCTGCTTATGATGGTAGACTAGGGCATATTTAAGTTGGCATACCTTATGCTATGCATGCGTGCATCCATACATTTGTCTTACATGCACCGGGCTCGGCACATCATGCTAACTGCACTTGTATTTCAATTCCGAGTTGAATACTTGTTAATTGTAGCATTTCACATGCCATCTTTAGAATAGCCGAGCCTGCTATAGTTGCATTTTTGCATGTGTTGCATTAAGCTCTCTGTATAGTTAGGATCATGCATGGATTTCTAACATAGCTTTTGTTTTGGCTTGGAGTACTCGGTAAGTCTTATGCTTTAGCATCTTGCATGTGTTGAGTGACGCGCCATGATAGCATGCTTACCATGAGGATATATGCTTATGTGATATAACTGCCTGCCTGAGTGCCTGTGGGTGAAGGTTGGGTTATGGATTGGAACAATGCATCGACCCTGAGTTTTAAGCCTACTTGCGAGTAGCAAACCATCTTTCAAAACAAACATGAAATGTTTTGTTCCAATTCAGGCGACCTGGTCTATACTTGTATGCTGTATACGCATCACAAAGTAAATCTAGGCTAATAACCGGAATAAGAACGCATAATGTTTTTCAAAACAAGATATCATGGTTAGTAGAGGCCGATCTTCGGATCGGGCGAGAGGGGGTGCTCATAGTTGACCTTCCCCAATCGTACCAAGTTCCCGAGCCGAGGCAACTTTGGTGATGACGCGACACGTGGCCTTTGGCACCGAGTCAGGGTTTCCTAAATTCCCTCCAAAAATATTTAGGTGGCGACTCTGTATCTGGCAAAGCAGTCCATGTTTGGCACTTCTTTACAAAAATCTGTTTTCCAAAACGATTTGCCGGATTTTGGACTCTTGGTTCAAGATTAAGAACAGTAACAAAACGAGTCCGAACTGTAGCATTGAGGTCCCTCGTGGACATTTACAGTTTCTGGCGACTCTGCTGGGGATTTAGAGAGCTTGACTCGAACTCATGATATCCTGTTTTGATTTCACTTTTGTGTTTCTTTGCATTCATGCCATAAGGCTGACTGGTTGCGGGCTCTGCCAGTATGGAAACACAAACCCCGGTTTTACCGGGGCACCCTTTTCGACCATTCGAGCTAGTGCATATCGAAATCTATAGTGACCATTCCAAACTAGGACAGGTTGCTTACCCAATGTTATGTTGTTTGAAACTACTGCATGCGTAGTGAAACCCTAGCTCCTGACAAAATAAGACGGGGAAACCCTACCCCAACATAAGGGTGTTTTGGCTCTCCTTTACGTGCTATGTGCTTTTAGAGTATATCTCTACAGGGAACGCGCATATCAGTTTGCAAGTTTGAGTATCAGGCCTGAGGGCACCAGTATCAGTATTTGTGAAAATCAGTTTTACCTGAGGGTATCAGTTTTGGGACAGATATTTGGGGAACAGTGATCAGTATTGAGCACAGTCATTCCGCTATGCTCATATCCGTTCCAGTGAAATTGAGCTAAGATGCTGTCTGTTTTCTCTTTTGCTAGGTAGTCCTGGAACCATAGCTTCAAAAGGCTCCACTGTCCCCCGAGTACATTGGACTAGCGCTGATAGACTTTCTTAGGTCAGAAATTCAATTCAAGGGCAACCAGTGTTCTTTCGCTGAGGCAAGCAAAGAAAGGCCAGTCAGGGCTCACCAGTTCATCTGATCCGTCAGTCGCCAGTCACATCACCTTTGTTCGAACTCAGCAGACCGTGATGGCACAGGGTTTGGAAGAATTTGTGGCCGTGATAGCAGCGTTAAATCAGGGAACTGCCACGCAGGCTGAGACCAGTATTGAAACGCAGTGCCCATCTGGGGCATCTGCCTCACATCCAGCTTTGGGACCCCAGCCGAACTTTGACCCTTCCGCCAATTGAAGATTTGCGGAGCAGTGTCCGAATCCTCGAGAAAGGTTGACTCAAGCTCAGGTGCTCAGACCCCTGGTGTAGCCTAATGAGAGGCTTTATTCCCTTGATGTTAATGAGTTCAATCCGACTGCAGTGAAAATTGTGAACCTTGAGAAGCAATTCAAAAGGGCATAGGGCCTTAACTCCATTCCCGACATTGAGGATGGGCACACTGAGTCTGCCGTACGGCTCCCAGACAGATGGGTCTAGAGATCCAATGGTACATATCCGACTTTTCTTGGATGTCCTGAAGCCGATAGGTCTGACTAAGCCACAGAAACTCTCTCTGTATGGAAGAACCCTGTTGGGTGTAGCAGCCACTTGGTACGCTAAGTTGGAAGATAAAGTGAAGCAAAACTGGGAAGAACTGGCTGAGGCCTTTGTCGATCAGTATTCGTACAACACCCAAGTTGAAATGACCATGCAGGAACTTGAAGCAACCCGCCAGAACCCAAAAGAGCCTTTTGTGGAGCCTTTTGTGGAATTTGTTGCAAGGTGGAGAGCAAAGGCAGCACAGATGACAGATCGGCCTTCGAGAGGATCAAGTGCAGATGATGGTGCGAAACCTCGAGCATGATATGTTGCAAAAGTTGATAGTCGCTCCGCTATTCACTTTCAAGAGTTTGCATGAACTGGGGGTTTAGGTCGAGAATGCGTTCAACACAGGGATCATTCCCAGAATAAGTGAACCAACAAGAAGGGTGATTTCCAGGAGTACCAATGCTGGAAGCAGCACTATTCCGGAACCCACTAAAATCAATACAGTCGCCATAGCCAACCCTTTTGCCAAACCAAGCCTACAAACAGCCGGCCCAGCCCGAGCTCAGGGCAGAACTTTCACCCCCCTCTATATGAGCCTGACTAGCGCACTAAAAGCCTTGATGGAAAGAGGGTATCTCAAACCCCTCGACCCTCAGCCTCTGCCTGACCCACTTCCAGCCAGACATAACCCCTCCAAGTACTGTGTGTACCATCAGCAACGCGGTCATGGCACCGACCATTGCTACCGCCTTCGTCATGAGATCCAAAATCTCATCGACAACCGGACGATAGCTCCACCTTCAGCCCCCAATGACCAAACACCTCATCCACATCTCAACCTAATCCATACACTGGCCGTCCTTTACGACCCCAGCGTATACATCACCCCAGTCCATCTACCCAAGCCTAATGTGTCTATCCCAGAGAGCCTGGACTTATGCATGATGGGTGCATCTGAACCCCAATCATCTCAAACCCATGAACCCACTACTTCTGAGCTGATGAAAATGATTGAAGACCTTTAGAGAACTGTGGCAGATCTGGCCTTCGGGGTTTTGGCCCCATCATCGACCACATCACGTACCAGGGAGTTCATATCTAAAGGCTCCCCAACCTTGGGACGGGTTGCATTGGAAGAAGGCCAATCCCTTGACAAAGTGGAAGTAAGTGGAAAGAACAAGGTAGGGGCAGGCATCGGTCCCCATGAACACCTTCGGTGGGATATTGAGGCTTTGAAAGCTGAAGGACTGAACAAAGAGCAAGTCCTCGCGGTTGTTGCAAAGGCTGTGGATGACACTTTCGCCACTCAAGTTAGGGGCAGTTTGAATCAAGGGGCAAGCTGGGAAAAAGGCCTTTGTACCAGGAATGTTCCTTTCAGCTCTAGTCCCGTGTTCGGAAGAGATCAGCAAACCCGGTCAGCGCCTGTCAATCCCTTTGCTGGTGCATCCAGCAAAAAGCCACAAACCTCAAAACACCCACCTCGGGTCCAGAGGGTGTTCACCCCACTGTACATGTCTCTATCAGCGGCCTTGAGGGTCCTAATTAGAAAGGGGGATCTGAAACTCCTAGAGCTGCGGCCACTGCCAGGTAAACTTCCCCCCTCCCATGATCCGGCCAAGTACTGCACCTTCCATCAACAAGTTGGCCACGTCACTGATAGTTGTTACCGTCTTCGCCATGAAATACAAGATCTGATTGACAACAAGATCATCACCGTACTAGTCTTGCAAAGTCTATCGGCACTTGATCAGTGAACTTGTGGGGGATAATGTGACTATGTGATCGGGGGATGAACCACCTGCGGATGGCGCTCGATTTACTCCAGATGTGGCGTTTGGCACGCACTGTTTTGAGCATTTGCGAATGCTAGTTTTGTACTTTCTGACTTGGGTATTGGGTCAGTCTTGTCATTTTGTATTGAGTCAGTCTTTTCATGCTGAGTCAGTCGGGTCTGTCTTGTTATATCGAGTCAGTCCTGTTGTATAAGGTCGGGTGATTCCGGGGGTGTTACCTCGGACACCACTATCTTGTTTTGTGTTTGTCTTTTTGCTTTCTTTTGAGTCTGTTTCTACCTTGGAGCCAGTTATGCCAACAGATCTGAATGGAACAGCGGTGATTTTCACACTCTTGTGTTTGCTTCTGCCGTGTGCCAGTTGTGCCAGAAATTCTAAATGAGATGACAGTATTTGACTAAGAACTCTGTCTTTTCTGTGCCTTGAAGTCATTATAATGACTTGAGTTTTTCAAAACTTTTTGAACATTGTGTTGAAAACAAAGAGGAAGGAATTCCTCGGGATTTGCAAAATTTGATCAAACTGAGAGAAAGAGAGGCGTGCTAAGCCCTTAATGAATGAAATCATGCTTGTTAATGTGAGTACTGAGAAGGATCCTGGCTTGATCCAGATTGGCTCCACACTGTCTTCAGCGCGAGCGATTTGTCGCTTTCTTAAAAGATTTCAAAAAATGTTTTGCGCCGTCCTGCGAAGACCTGTGTGGAATCGCTCTTGAGATTGTGCAGCTTAGGATCGCTCTCAGCCTCGAGACTCGACCCCTCATTTTTAAACCTTGGACCTCGATTCAGAATGTTCAATGGTCAACCACAATGGGAAGCCTGTGTGGCCAGATTCAAAGCAGCCCTCGAACAAGAGGCAAGAAAGTCAGATCAAGAAGATCAGCTGTGATCGAAAGAAGCTTGCAGAGCTAGATTAGAAGCACCCCTGGAACTAGGGGCAAAGAATTTCAAATGTGCTCGAAGAGTCAAAGATAAAGACTGGCAAGAATGTCAAATCCTAGAAGGGAAGGAAGAAGAAAGTATTGCTGAAGAAAAACTGAGTTCCTATCCACAACACTAGGGGCAAATTCGGCCCCCCATTGGATGGACTCCTGCACCGTCAGCGAACAGCAGCCATTCTCCTGGATTCAGATGACTTCAGGATCTCAAAACTATTTGGCATGGACCAAGCTACACTTTTACCCTTGAGAGGCTCGTTGGGCCGAAAACCCGGAAATGCGACCCAGGCAAAAGTTAGAGCAAGAAAAAGATAGAAAAAGAAAAAAAGAAAAAAAAGAAAACAAATGCAAAAAAAAAAAAAAAGAGGAAAAGAAGAAAACTGAAGAAAATGAAAAGAAAAGATAAAAAAAGAAAAGAAGAAAAGAAATGAAAAGAAAAGAAAAAGAAGCTCGCAAGGTCGAAAACCTGCAACGGGCGCCTTGGCAAAAGTTAGAGCGCAAAAGGAGAGGTTAATACCCAAGTGTACCTTAACCGGAACTACGTAAGGCTTGATTCCCATGTTTGGGATACGTAGGGAACTTCATTCTGAAGTCCAGCCGTAAAACACTTCAAATTCGAGTGTGTCCATGTAATGGTTTTGATCATCTTTGTCTTCTCTGTGTCCGAGAATTTGGCTGTGTTCGTCACTCTGAGGACTGACTACAATGCGCTGCGGTGCTATTTAAACAAGGGGCAACTTTCCGTTGCCATTCAACGCACTGCGGTGCGTTCAAACAAGGGGCAACTTTCCGTTGCCATGCAGCCCTCTTCGAACAAGGGGCAATTTACCTTCGGATCCGAGGTTGTGCATTTCAGGAATAGGTTTCGTGCTCGTTGAGCAGTAGCTGTTTGCAAAAATAGTTTTTGAGAATTTTTACTATGGTTGACTAATTTTCTCGAAAATTATTTCATTTTCCAAAAGTGGACCATTTTCTTGGACCCAAAAAAGGAAAATTTTCAGTGCTCATAGCCTGACTTGCATGATTTCAAATCAAAAATCGAACAAGCATGTTAATCTAACTCTCATTTTGGTCAAAATTGTTTTAGTAGAAAGCAAAAAAAAAAAATGTGGTCAAAATGATGAACTAGGGGCATAGTTGAGTCAGGTGTTTTGTCTTTTCCCCTTTGTCAAAATACTTGCCAAAAAAGGGCACCATACTTGCCAAGAAGGGCACTCTACCTGCCAGGAAAAAGGGCACCACTGAAGCTAACCGCAAAAGGGCTAAAAGCTCTATCACCCTCTAAGCAGCGAGGTATTGAGCCAAGTGTGAAGCACGAACTGGAATGGGGCAAGATATTCCACTCCATCATCTGGATAGATCTGATCATGTCCAAACTCCCTAGCAGAGCATCATCAACCGATGCCAATTGCAGACCTGCTGCACATCCAGCCGCATCATAACCCCTCTGTGGGAGAAGTTCACTGTTGTGAGTAGAAGAAAGAGAATCTAGCAGAATGCTAGGGGCAAGAGCCCGCAACTTCTTGTCTACCCATCAACCACCCAAGGGAGGGATAAAAAAATGAGAGATTGAAGAATAGAGAGATGTGCGTTGAGAGGAAAAGTGAGAAAAGGGCTTTTTCAGAAAACTAGAGATTGAGTGCCAAGTGATGTGAGAATCACAAGTGAGAAAGGGTGGGAAACAATACCCGGTGAAACAGGCTCCCTGTGCACGTCTGAGTGTCGTGTCTTTTTGTTTTATCTCGATTCTTGTTTTGGGTCGTTTCGAGTGTTACTCGATGTGTTTAGGTTGTTTACCTTTTGTTTTCCATTGTTGAGTCTTTTTCGCTGTGTTCAGTCGTAGGCTCAATACTCGGTTAAGAACTCATTTCTTAATTTAAAAAAAAAATAAAAATAAAATCTTTTTGTGCTCAGAGTGCTATGCCATTCTCCACATTTGTACAAAACAAGATTCCTTCTTTCATAAACTGCAGGGTCCACCCCCGATAAGTGTGAACAGTAAAATAAGGACCTATCTGAAGCTATGTGGGTTCCAGACTGCAAAGCAAAAGAAAAAAAGGGAAAATTTGGAACATCTTAGTGTGTTTCAACTTTGACAAATTCTGAGATTGTTTTCCGGATGTACCTCTTCAGACCTTGTCAGTGTTCCAAAGAATGAGCGTGCCTCTACTTCAAGTGTAAGCCTGCTTCAAGTCAAAATGGCAGTCCAAGCAGCACCCGAGGGTTTCACATGCAGATGTTACCTCTCGCCAATATAGACAGGGTGTCCCCTTTTGAGCTGAGTATGTTGCAAAGTCCTCTAAGAGGTAAATCAGAGGCACCAGAGTACATGTTTGATGCCCCTCTATTGCATAGAATGTGCACTTTCATATAAACTTCTGTTACATGTGTGCCGCGCATCGTTATGATTCATGCATAGAATATGCTTGCTTTCGATTCCGTATAGAATATCCTTTGCTTTCAATGTTGCATAGAATATGCCTGTCTCATGCATAGAAAATGCATTCTTCCATACTTGCATAGAAAATGCTCATATCTTTTGCATAGAAAATGCATTCTTCCTCACTTGCATAGAACATGCATTTTATCGCACTTTCTTGTGCATTGTATCTCACTTGCACTATTTTGTACACTTACACTTTGTATCTCACTCGCACTGTCTTGTGCATCTTGTGGTTGTGTTTCACTTGCACTATCTCGTGCATCGCATTTCAATCGCGCTGTTTAGCGTATCGCACTGTTTAGTGCATTTCAAATCACTCGCGCTCTTTAGCGTATCGCACTATTTTGTGCAGATTATATTCGCGCTGTTTTGCGCATCGCACTATTCTGTGCAGGTTCAGGTTCGCGCTATTTTGCGCATTGCATTGCCTTGTGCACTTTCACATTTCTAATCACACGCGCTTTCTTGCGCATCGCACTGTTTTGTGCAGTTTACACTCGCGCTATTTTGCGCATCGCACTGTTTTGTGCAATTCATCATTCGCGCTAGTTTGCGCATCGCACTATTTTGTGCACCTTACTTGCGTTTTGCATGCATTCAATCGCGCTATTTTGCGCATCGCACTGTCTTGTGCATTACATTTCATTCGAGCTATTTTGTGCATCGCGCTATTTTGTGTATCTCATTGCATTTTGCATGCATTCAATCGTGCTATTTTGCCCATCGCACTGTCTTGTGCATTACATTTCATTCGCGCTATTTTACGCATCGCGCTATTTTGCATATCTGATTGCATTTTGCATGCATTCAATCGCACTATTTTGGATTTCAAAAGTTGGTTTTTACTACTGAAAAACCTCTGAGATTTATTGGTTAAAAGGCCCAAAAGAGTTGGTTTGAAAGTGATGAAAAAATGACACAAAAGCTTAACAAGCAAAGGAGCAAGAAGAGTGGACAATCCCTTAACTCAAAATAGCCTCAAACCAACACTTTTAACCCACAAAAACAGAGGTTTTTACAGTTCAAAACCACCTGAAAAACAGTACAAAGAGATGGCAAAAACAAGTATGAAAAACAAACTTAAAGGGTAAATGTTATACCTCTTGAAGCCAAGCACACTTTAGGCACAAATGAGGCACCAAATCAAGCTAAAATCACATTCTAAAGCTCAAAGAAGGTCCCAAGGAATTTCAGCCCAAAGATGAGCAACTTTGGTTAAAGGTTGATAGGCAAATTAGAAGTATATCTCTACTTGTATGCACAAAAGGGCAAGAGAGAGAGAGAAATCTAGAGAGAGAGAGAATTGTAGAGAGAGAAGCTCCCAAAATTTTTCCAACCTTGCAATATGAGAGATATGGCCTTTATATATAGAAAAAAGAGAGCCTTGGTAAAAAATATCAATTCAGAAATATCTGGAGCAGTGTGGAACAGCTGGAGGGGAAATATCTGCAAAATATCTGAGTTTTGGACACCAGTGGCCGGCCACTAATTATGGCTGACAAACCTCACTTCTGGCCGACCGGCCACCACTGGTGGCCGACCACAAAAATCTGCTTTTCGGGCCCGACTTCAAACAAGCATATCTCCTTCGTCTGGACTCCTTTGCAGGTCATTCTTGTTCCTAAATTGAATCCCTGAAAGTATTCTTTCCAATGGTAGCAGCCTCATATCAAAATTCCAAGTGTGCCAAAAGATATGCCTCTTTTAGTGAAGACTGTTCAGTTTTGGTCCTAACCGGATTGATGCCCAACTTCAACCAACCATATCTCCCTCATCCGGACTCGGTTTTAGGAGATTCTTGAGTGGAAAATGAAGCCCCGGAAGTCCACTTTCCAACGATGGTGGCATCATAGCTGAAATCTAAGTGTACAAACGGATAGGTCTGATTTAGCGAGGGCTGCTCGAATCTCTCTTAACGGTTCATGTCCAACTTCTTCCCCAACTTGGTTTCTTCTCTCTCCTCCAATTTTCTTCAACTCCAAACCTCTAACAAAGATGTTTTAAAAGATTTTTTTCAAAGAGTTAACCTCTCTTTCATGCATTTTCACTTTGTCCTTGCTCGGTTTACCGAAAAGTGCAACATTTAACGAAATGTGAGGCTCAGAACATCGTAGAATCATTTTCAAAAATATTTTGAAAGAGAGTGTTTTTAAGGTCTAAAAATCATTTTGGTCAAAAGGCTTGGTCCAAAATGGGGTGTGAGGTTGGGATTTGACGCTCCTTTTGTCGAAGAAATCGAATCTTTGCGCAGCATAGCCTTCACCATCAAGTAAGCAATCAGTGGCACTCATGTCTTAAGGGCGATCAAAAATGGGGTGTCTACAGGTTGTCTGAAAGATAATGAAATTGGTTCACGAATTGAGATGAAATGAATTTACTTGAAATGAATGGAAATAAAAAGGATTGAGATATGAACTTTGGTACTTTAAGACTAAACAGAATATGAATATTTTACTACTGGCATTGTAAATGCAAATTATGCTTATATTTTCATTAAATCTCATATATTATGTTAGATTGTTCTTACTAGGTTTTGGCTTACCCTATTTGAAAAAAACCATTTTCAAGTGTTAGTGATATGCCTCCGCCAAGGCAATAGCTTGGGGGAACTTCGGAGCAAGAGCATCCTTTTTGTTGTATTTCCTTTTGTATAGCCAAGGGCTCTATTTGTATTGAGTTAGTCTCACTTTTGTTGTAACTAAGTAACGATTTGGAAAGATGTAAGCCCTAAGGTATTTGAATATCTGTTCAACTTTCATCTTTTGTCTACTTGTAATACATGCTGTAGATTTAGAATAGACTATTTATGAATGTATATCGCATGTGTTATCTTTTGTATATCAAACTCTGATGAATGAAAGTAAGTTAATTCAATTACATTTTCGCTTATGAGATGAACTTGTTGTATTTATTTTTGGGGCGTTACATATGCTCCCTCTGTCCTTGTTCAAAGGTCTATTTAATTTGCATTGGTTGTATTAATGAATTTATATCGTATTGGTTATGTTTAAGTTTAAGTTGAATTTAAATGTTATATTTAATTTGCATTGGTTGTATTAATGAATTTTTGTGTTTAATTTGAGTTTAATTTGCATTGGTTGTATTAATGAATTTTTGTGTTTTATTTAAATGTTAAAAACTTATTTATTTTAATTATTTATTGTAGATTGATTCACTTATTTTTAATATAGTGCAACCACGGTTTCAATCCGAACCAATCCGAGTTACATTAGGTAGAGTGTAGGATTGGTTTGGTTTTGAGTCAAAAAATGTAGAACCAGTTATGATTGGATTTATTCTAAATTTATTATCAAACTGAACCAAACCGATCTATGAGCAACTCTACTACTAACTGTTGGGGTTGGTGTACACCTTGTTTGGGAACAAATTAAATTAGTCAAATGGTGAATTTTTTTTTTAAAAAAAATTTCATATATTTTCATGAAAAATTATTTAAAAACTCAATTTGCAAATGAACTCTTAATAAGGTTGTTAGTTTTATATTTTGTTTGTTATATTATTTTGTTTTCTACACTTTCAATTGGTTAAATTTTTATCCTTAATTTTAGTTTTTATATCAATTTGGTGCAATTGATAACATCATTATGATTTTTAACAAAAATTAATCATTAAGTTGGCTGAGATTAACTTACCGAGATAATTTATAATTTTCCCTCTAAAAGAATGACATGTGCCACTTATGTGTATATTTTTCATAATAAGTTGGTTGAGATTAACTCACTGAGTTAATTAAGTTTACAATTTTCCCTCTAAAAGAATGACATGTGCCACTTATGTGTATATTTTTCATAAAAAAATAATAATAAAAATTATAAACAATTGGATCAAATTGAGACAAAATCATAAATTTATAGTCAAAACCGAGTCAATTGAAATTACAAATACCACAATAATATGATGACCAAAATGTAAGAACTACCGGTATAATTTACTATTTTTCTACAATGAAAACACCAATCTGGATCGTTGAGCAAACGGGAAAAAAACGGGGTCAATGGTCACTAGTTCAACCATTGGCCCGACTGTTATGTTATAATTGTCTCATAAATTATTAAATATTATATAAAAATCAATTATAAAGGTAATATAATTACAAAAGTTATGTAAAAACCTAACATTCTTTGATTTGGTTTTCAAAATATGTTTTTTGGATTTTTAAGAAAAAATAAAAATTAGTTTGACAAAAATAAATACTGAAAAGATAATTTTGTCTAAAAAATCTATATGAAAACTATCAATGTTTTTATTTAGGGAAATTTTTTTAAGGTTCATAATATTAAAATTTTATAAGATAAAGAATATACAATATTTTCATAGTAATTGGGGTCCGTCAACATTTTCACAGAGAAATTTCGCCCCGACGTAGAGAAATTTCGTCCCGACACAAACAAATTTCAATTTTTATAGAGAAATTTATCTAATATGATCACAGAGAAATTTCATCGATATGATCACAGAAAAATTTCATCAAAGAACCTCAACTAATAAAAAAAAAAGATTGGACCTCTCCTATTACCTAAAGTTGGATAGGAATGTTTCACTAATTTTTCCTTTTATTTATTTTTTATTAAACTACTTTTTAATCTTTTATGCAATAAAAAAAAAAAAACATATTTTGAAAATGAAACTGAAATGGAAGTTTTTACAATATGTATGTATGTAATAAATTTTTTTTTTTTTTGAAAAATGATAATAAAAATGAAGTTTTTACTAAAAATATTTTTTAATTATTTTTGTTATTAAAAAGGCATAAAATGAACAATGCCAATTGATGATAAAAAATGATATACACTTGAGTTGGGGAAAAAACTTGGTCATGCAACTTATTCAATTTATTCACTTGTCATGGTAGAACAAACCCCCCCCCCCCTAAAAAAAAAAAAAAAAAAAACCCTCTCTTTTTTCCTCTTTTTTTTTTTTTTGGATTTTGTTTTTTTATTTTTTGTATTCTTTTTGTTTTTATACAAGAAAATACTTTTCCACCACGGGATGATCGGTATTGGACTAGAGTAGTTGGAAGTAGTAGGATGGGGTGGGAATCTTGTGGTGGTTTTTGGATTCTATTGGTGTTTTTGTTAATTTATTATCTCAAAATAATTCTTAATTAAAATTACCTATATAGAAATATTAATTATTTTTTCTCCACAAGTTAAATTTTATAAAACTAATTATACAAGTTGAAATTATTAAAAAATATTTAATTTTAACTTAATTCTATTTTTTTAATTTAAAAATAAACTTATTTATTATTTTTTTAGAAAAAATTGATGACAAGTCTACTTTATTATTATTATTATTTTTATAGTTATATATGACATTAAGTTCAATGATTATTTTGTTTTGGTGTTAAGGATCCTTTTAATAAAATATATTAGTGAGACGTAAAAATCATTATTTTACATTTTGTTTTTTTTGGTTCTTTTTAAACTTTTATATTGACCTCTTTTAGGAGGTGGGTTATAATCCACTTTTCAAATTATAACCTATTTCTTCTCTCACAAAAAAATTACTTATAAATAACTTTTAACTAAAAAACTGATTATAACCATCTTCCTATATTGTTGGTCTTACATACTATTGTCAATCATTGGCCATTGTTGGTTAGTGGAGACTTGCCAAAATATTAATCATTATAGGAAATGTGATAGCGTTAGAGGTTAGTGGCGACCAATGGTGGTAAATAGAAGTAATGTGGTTTTAAATTGCTGTTGTCTATGACCAAAATAAAATAAAATAATAGGGATTGAGAGGATCGCTTCAAAAATTTTAAATTTAGATTTCTGACCCAAGTGTCCTATTTTTATTATTACATTGACTTTAAAATAATAAGGAAAAAGATTACATTTATCTGAAATAGAAAACAAATACCCACCCAAAAAAAATAGAAAACAAAAAAACTAATAAATTGATCCTACAGTTCTGTTTTACAAAATTTTTATTCATATTGACATGAATAGGCCCACAAAGGCCATGAACCACTATAAACAACCCAAGCCCATCAATCGGAGCCCAATACATAACCCAGCTGGTGAAGTCCAGAACAGCTGGAATCCAACATGGCATAAAGAGCCAATGACATTCAGACACATGGTAGGTGAAGGACGAACCACATCAGCAAACAAAGATCTACAAAGTTATTGCCACTGCACATCACCATTAATGCAGCCCATCATAGCATTTATTACGACAACACCTCTCCGTCGGAACAGGACTCTCTTACCCTGAATAAGGTAAGCTACAGCATAGACTTTCGACGAAAAGGGGCAGGTCGGAAAAGACAGCGAAATGATTACGAAAGGATATAAGCAAACGTTGAGGACAAGAAGAAGGTTAAGCTTTCTATCTCCCATCTCTCTCTCTCTCTATACTCTCTACTTCCTCTACTAATTTGCTCGTCGGAGGGTTCACTAGGGGACTACCCCGTTCCCCGTTGAACTTGTTTGCAGGTTACTTGGTGGGCTTGACCATTTGGGCTTGAGCTCGAAGAACTTGGATCAGTCCGACCCATCCACCAAGAACAAACAGTATCATCAGTTGGCGCCGTCTGTGGGAACTGGTTTGTCTGTGCGCCAGTTGTGTTCATTGTCGCTGGAGACCCTGTCCCAGTAACCTTTTCCTCTCACCCATCAAAGTGTATGGTCACGACTAGATCCATGGCTTCTCACCATAATGTTGCCGATCATCAAATCGACCTTCCCAATCCAAACAACCCACCACAGTATTTCATCGAACTTACCAACAGCATTAACCGCATGGCCGAGCAAAACCAGGCCCTGATCAATGCTTTACTCTAAAGAAACATCCCCATGCCTCCTCCTTCATCTCCAGATATTCCACCCAACCAAGAACGAGCCCCGGGCGATACTGTCCCGCAACCCTATCCACCCAACCTGGAAGGTTTGCAACCCCCTCCCCACATATAAATCCACCTCCTCCACTCCCACATCCATCGATCATAGCACCAGCCCCAGAAGCGGAAGCCAGCAGCGTCCAGCCCCTGTTTCCTTCCGGGGGTGACAATGTTCCCCTCTGGGACGCTGAACTCCGAGTCATGAAGCTCCAACTCCAAGGGGTCATGCAGAACATCCAACATAAACCCTCTACCACAGCAAACTCACCATTTGTTGCTTCCATCCGGGACAAGCCTCTGCCCGCCAAGTTCAAAATGCCCACCATTGATTCTTTTGAAGGTACGACGGACCCAGTCGACTATCTGGAGACCATACCGAACCCTCATGATCCTCCATGCTTTTCCTGACGAGATCATGTGTCGAGCTTTCCCCGTGACACTGAAGGGGTCAGCTCGACTGTGGTTCAGCTAGTTACTGGCAGACTCCGTCTCCACTTTCCAACATCTCAGTGACTCTTTCCTGAGCCATTTCATTGGAGCCCAGCGCCAGCGACGCCTGGCCACCCAACTCCTCAACATTCGCCAGTCCGAGGGGGAATCGCTGCGCAGCTTCGTTACCCGCTTCAACACCGAAGCCCTGCAAGTAGCAGAAAACGACGACAAGGTCATCCTCACGGCTTTCATGGCCGGTCTGCGGTCGTCCGATTTCCTTTTCTCCCTCTCTAAAAACCCCCCGACCTCCATGGCCGCCCTACTCTCCAAAGCCCAAAAATACATGAATGCCGAAGATTCACTGGCCGCTCGGCAGGATCCAGTAACTAAAAACCCGACTCCCAGAGACAAGAGAAAAGACTCAGAACCCAGAAGCGCCCAGTATAATAGCCAAACACCCCATTATACAGACCGACCCCCCCGTGCAGACCGGTCGGCACCAGCCCGACCGCCCGGTCGGTTCGAGCGGTACACCCCCATTAATTCTCCCATAGAACAAGTACTCAACCAGATCCAACGGGACTACCCTCTCAAATGGCCCTACCTTCACGGACCCCTTCCAATCGAAAAGATCAGTCCAAGTATTGCCGTTTCCATCAGGACCATGGCCATAACACTGATGACTGCATCAACCTCAAGGATCAGGTCGAGGCCCTAATACGTCAGGGCGTCTCAGCCGCTTCACGGACACCCGCCCACAGCAGAGGCAAAGAACCGAACCCCCCAGAAACAACCGCCGGTGCACCCCACCCAGGCAGCCAGCTCAACCTAACCAAGGCCATGATCCCCACCCACAACAGCCTCGCCCGCCAGGTAATCCCCCTCCACCAGTTGGAGAGATCAGAGTTATTTCAGGCGGCCTTGCTTGTGGCGGACCATCCCGCTCAGCTCAGAAGGCAGAACTAAGAAAAATAAGGCAAGGCTCAGACAAAGCAGTGGCAACGGTGGACCGACCCTCTAAACAGCCGAAACAGTGGACCAAACCTATCACCTTCACAGACGCCGACTGTACAGGCATCCGTTATCCACATAATGACCCTCTTGTCATCTCTGTCATCCTCTCCAACTATAAGGTCAGACGAGTTCTCATCGACAACGGCAGCTCTTCAGATATCATCTTCCTCAATTGCTTCCGCCAGCTCAAGATTGGGGAAGAAAGTTTGTCTCCTCTCCAAACTCCTCTGGTCGGCTTCACTGGCGATCGTGTGACCTCCATCGGTTCCATCGATCTCCCTATCACGATCGGCGAATACCTACGGCAGACCACGAAGTTGCTCACCTTCCTTGTGGTCGACTGCCCATCCGCCTACAACATCATCCTTGGCCGCACTGCCCTAAATGCCTTCCAAGCCATCACATCCACCTATCACCTTGCCATCAAATTTCCTACCGATCTCGGGGTCGGAACGGTCAGAGGAGAGCAAACCATGGCCAGGGAGTGTTATATTGCCTCACTCAAAGAAGTCAAGCTAAAGGAGGCAATGATCATCGAAGGATTTGACGTCCGAGATGAGGACGAGTTGGTCAGAGGAGAACCTGTGGAGGAGCTCGTTGAGGTTCCCATCGACCCCACCAACCCAACCAAAACTACTAAGATCGGCAGCCAACTATCCCCCCAAGCCAAGGCCGACCTCACTGCCCTCCTAACCGAGCACAATGATGTATTCGCCTGGACTCACTCAGACATGCCAGGCATTGACCCCTCCTTCATAACTCACCGCCTCAGCATTGAACCTCATTTCCGACCTTACCGCCAAAAGCAGCGTATTTTTCATCCGGAGCGCAATACTCTTATAGCCGCAGAAGTTGACAAACTCCTTGAGGCTCAATTCATCAAAAACGTGGACTACCTTAAATGGTTGTCAAACGTGGTCCTAGTCCGCAAGAACAATGGCAAATGGCGACTCTGTGTCGATTACTCCGACCTGAACCGAGCCTGCCCCAAAGACAGCTACCCTCTTCCCCGCATAGATCTGCTGGTCGACGTCACGGCCGGTCATCAGATGCTCAGCTTCATGGATGCTTTCTCTGGCTACAACCAAATCCTATGCACCCGTCCGATCGGGAACATACATCCTTTATTACTGACCGAGGCACCTACCACTACCGTGTGATGCCATTCGGTTTGAAGAACGCTGGGCCACCTACCAACGGTTGGTCAATGCCGTTTTCCATCACCAGATAGGTCGGAATATAGAAGTATATGTCGACGACATGTTGGTCAAGAGCAAACTCTCCACTGACCATCTGACCGATCTGCGAGAAACCTTCGCCACCCTCCGCAAGTACCAAATGAAGCTCAACCCAGAGAAGTGCGCCTTCGGCGTAGGATCTGGAAAGTTTTTGGGTTTTATGGTCAGCTAGCGCGGCATTGAAGCAAACCCCGAAAAGATCAAGGCCTTGATTGAGATGCAGTCACCCAGAACGGTTAAGGAGGTTCAAAGGCTCACTGGCCGAGTTGCAGCCCTCAACCGCTTCATTTCCCGCGCAACAGACAACTACCTAACATTCTTCAAAGTCCTCCGCCAAACTTTTGAATGGACAACTGAATCCGAAGAGGCTTTTCAGCAGTTGAAGCAGTGCATGGCCAACCCCCCTCTCATTTCACAGGCAATCACGGGCGAGCCCCTTTTCCTCTATTTAGCCGTGTCAAGCACCGCAGTCAGTGCGACTCTTATCAGGGAAGACGGTTATGTCCAACGGCTGGTCTGCTACATCAATCGAGCTCTCAGGGGAGCGGAGCAGAATTATCCACTGTTAGAAAAATTGTCCTTGGCATTGGTCACCGCCTCCAGACGGCTCCGTCCTTACTTCCAAGCCTATTCCATAGTAGTTCTCACCGACCAACCCTTGAAGAAGGTCATGCAGCAACCAGAACTCTTCGGCAGACTCATGTAGTGGTCAGTTGAACTCAGCCAGTTTGACATCACCTACCGGCCGCGAACAGCAATTAAGGGACAGGCTGTCACAGATTTTATCCTGGAATTCACTAACCCCATCCCAACCACTGCCCCTCCACCCCCACCAGCTCCTATCGAACCAGAAGACCCTCATTCTTGGACTCTTAACGTCGACGGATCATCCCACAGGGAAGGTAGTGGAGCTGGCCTCATCCTCACCGCCTCTGAGGGCGGTTATTTCAAATGCGCTCTCCGTTTCCTGTTTGAGGCTAGTAACAATGAGGTCGAATATGAGGCATTGATTGCCGATCTTCGCCTAGCCAGGGATATTGGTGTCAGCCACATCCGAGTGTTCAGCGACTCCCAGCTCATCGTCGGACAGATCACAGGAGAATTCGATGCCAATGAGGACACAATGCGGGCTTACAGGGACATTGCACTTCCCCTTGTTCGCCTCTTCAATACCTTCCACATCAAGCACATCCCTCGGGCAGAAAACTCCAAGGCAGACGAGATGGCTCAGTTGGCTTCCGCAGATCAGTCCGACCTCAGCCACGGTGTCCACCTCGAATACCTGTCCCACCCTGCCATTTCCCCTGATCAGCAAGAAGTACAGTTCCTCCAGAACGAGCCCATCCCTTCGGCGTCGGACATCTTTCTATTTCTCACAACGGGGAACTTCCAGACGACCCACAGTAAGCCGCCAAAGTCAGGGCCCGGTCGTCCAATTACATCCTCGTCAGTGGCATCTTGTACAAACGTGGCTTCTCACGCCCGTATCTGCGATGCCTCAATTCGGATCAAGCAACCTATGTAATGCAGGAAATCCATGAGGGAGTTTGTGGTAATCATTCGGGCGGCAGGTCTCTAGCCCACAAAATACTCCGTACTGGTTATTTCTGGCCAACTCTCAATCAAGATGCGACAGATTTCGTGCTCAAATGTGATAAGTGTCAACGTTTTGCCAACATCCCCCATGCTCCTCCTACAGAGTTGATCACACTTTGCAGTCCTTATCCATTCGCCAAATGGGGAATCGACTTGGTCGGTCCACTTCCCACCGGCCGAGGCCAGACCAAGTTCGCGATTGTCGCCATTGATTACTTCACCAAGTGGGTAGAGGCAGAACCCCTTGCCACCATTACCGAGCGGAACACAACCAAGTTTATCTGGCAATCGATCGTTTGCAGGTTTGGCATCCCTCAGGCCATCGTCTCCGACAACGGCAAACAATTCGACAACGCCAAGTACAGGAAGTTCTGTGCAGACCTCCAGATTCAACCATGCTTCTCTTCCCCCGGTCATCCCCAAGCCAATGGCCAAGTTGAGGTCACCAACCGTTCTCTTCTGAAGATCATCAAAACTAAGCTAGAAGCTGCTAAGGGACTTTGGGCTGAGGAATTACCGAATGTACTCTGGGCTTACCGAACTACAGCTCGGACTCCCACTGGGGAAACCCCTTTCCGCTTAACATACGGCGTGAGGCGGTTATTCCGGTGGAAGTCGGTCTGCCTACTCCTAGGGTTTTACATCCGGATCCAGCACTAACCGAAGAGCTCCATCGGGCAGACCTGGACCTAATTGAAGAGCTCAGAGAGACCGCTGCTGTCAGATTGGCCTCATACCAACAGAAAATGAGAACACACTACAACCGCAAAGTCCGACCAAGGGAGTTCGCTGAAGGGGACCTTGTCTTGAGAGAAGCAACTCTTGCCACCAAAAATCCGACCGAGGGTAAACTGGCGGCCAAATGGGAGGGACCTTACGTTGTGAAAGCCCGACCACGTCCAGGCACTTACCGACTTCAGGACATGGAAGGTCGAGACCTCCCCACCCCTGGAACGCTGAACACTTGAAGCGCTACTATCAATGAATTCCTACTTTTGTATTGCTCAGTTGTTGTATTTTCTTTTTGATGCATAATATAAATTTTGATCGATCGGACTACACTGTCCATGACAAGCATTTTATATCTCAGCTATCTGCGTGTTGTCTCAATAACATCTTTATCTGCAGCACTTATCAAAAGTCTCAGCCAGACTGAGCACAAAAAGCCTCAGCCAGACTGAGCATCAAAAGCCTCAGCCAGACTGAGCACAGGAGCATCAAAAAGCCTCAGCCAGACTGAGCATAAAAGCCTCAGCCAGACTGAGCACTAAAAAAAGCCTCAGCCAGACTGAGCACTAAAAAGCCTCAGCCAGACTGAGCACAAAAAGCCTCAGCCAGACTGAGCATCAAAAGCCTCAGCCAGACTAGGCATCAGGAGCATCAAAAGCCTCAGCCAGACTGAGCATCAAAAGCCTCAGCCAAACTGAGCATCAGGAGTATCAAAAACCTCAGCCAGACTGAGCATTAAAAGCCTCAGCCAGACTGAGCACTAAAAAGCCTCGGCCAGACTGAGCACTTAAAAGCCTAGCCAGACTGAGCACTAAAAAAGCCTCAGCCAAACCGAGCACCAAAAGCCTCGGCCAGACGAGCGCTAAGAGCCTCTGCCAGACAGAGCATGAAGCACTCGGCTTGCCTAACAAGTTTAGCCAGACCGAGCGCCACAGTTTCAGGGTCAGACTCAGTTTATTCTTTCTCAATCAAACTCTCACAAGTCAACCTTCCTCCTAACAAGCCAAGCCTCACTCCATGAACCACTAACCTACTTAAGCAATGTGGCAAATGCAAACTTGCAATTTTACTTACATTTTAAATTTCACTCTGCATTGAGGAGTTCCTAACTTTACTCTGCATTGAGTTTTTATTACAAGTTCAACTTCACTCTGCATTGTCACAAGTTCAATTTCACTCTGCATTAAGGAGTTCCTAACTTTACTCTGCATTGAGTTTTTTACAAGTCCAATTTTACTCTGCATTAAGGAGTCCTTAACTTTATTTTTATTACAATTTCAATCCCACTCTGTCTTAAGGAATTCCTAAATCCAGTTTTTATCACAAATTTTAATCACAAGTTTTCATCCACTTCAGACAATCAAGCAAACACAGCCAAATGCAAAGCACAACTGAAATTTTATTTATTCATAACTTTGTACATAAGCTCATTACAGCAATAAATAAATAAAAAAGAAAGAAAGAAAACAACCAACACAAAACAAAAACAATGTCTGCACAAAGTCATCTTCTTCTCCAGTTACTTCTCCTCACTGGAAATGAGGTCTGCTTCTTCAATGCCCTCATCCAGGGGGGTTTGGGCCACATCGTCCTCACCAATTGTCACACTACTGAGGTCTAAGTCTGGGAACAGTTCCTCAGCTTTACGTTTGAACATCTTCCAGCCACTGTCCCAGAACTCAGCCATTTCGTGCTTGTAGAAGTCTGACTGCTGGAAGCTCTCAATAACCTCTACTTCAGTTCTGCCTCCAGCAGTCGTCCCTGATGAGCCCGTCCGCCCCCAGATTCTTGCCTAGCCAAGCTGCTGGCGACGGCGGCATCAACTGCCATCTGAAACTCAGCAGACCCTTTGAATTGCTCCACTGCTGCGACGCACAGATCGGGATAAGCCGCCTCTCAGAGGCTGCCCTCGCCCTCTCTTCGTCATGCTCCTTCTGCAGGATTGCCCTTTCAGACGCAGTTTTTGCCCTTTCCTCCTCCAATTCCTTCCTCAGGCTCTCCTTCTCCGCCGTCGCCTTTGCTCTCTCTGCCTCAAACTCCTTCTGCAGCCTCCCCCTCTCATCCACTGCGTTGGCCCGCTCGCCCTCCAGTTCCTTCTGCAGATCGCCAATCTTGACATCTGCCTCATCTTTCTGCCTGACCAGCTCTTCATTGCTGCTCATTGCTTCGTCATGGCGTTCGACTGCAACTGCGCAGGCTTTTTAGCCCTCATCCACCATCTTCTGCTCGCCAGCCAGTTGGAACTCGAGCGACACAACCTGGCGGCGTGTGTTCTCTAGCTCCACCTTGACTATTTGCAGATCAGCGTGGGCAGTCTCCCAGCTTGCACTCTCCTTCTTCAACTTGGCTAGCTGAGCCTTGGCCTCATCAGCTTTGAGTTTGGCAACCCCCGCCTTCCTCAGCAGAGCCCCTGCTAAGGTGGTTACCTCAATTTGGGAAGAGTATAACCCCCTCAGCAGTTCAGCTTCATTGAATCTGGATGCCGAGCGCAAGGCTGCCTCTTCTACAATCCCCACCAAGCGGTCTGCCCCTGCTCTGGCTGGGCCTTCTTCTCCCTCCAGCCGCCCGCCACCGCCCGAGCGTGGTAGATTGCTGTGGCCAGACCGACTCCCCCTCCTTGGGGTGCAGGACCTCCCTGGGGCTGTTCTTCCCTTCTTGGCCCAGGGCCACTTGCCCCATCTTCTACTTGCCCTTCAGGGGCGGCCCTCGCGACCCCTGCGGCGATCGCCGCCACTACTGGCACCACTTCCATGACCCCTGAGGCAATGTCCACCACTTCTGGCACAGTCACTCTTCCTGAGGTCTCCTCCACTTCTCTCTCTTCAGCTCGCTTGGCAGTACTGGTTTCCTTTACACTTGTCTTCCTCATCCTCTTCTGGGCAGGCTCTTCTTCACTCCGCCTCACCCTCTTCTTCTTCTTTCCCACCCCTAATGCCTCCATCTCCTTCAAAGACCTCTCCTTCAAAGGGTCTTTTGGGAGCGGTCGTGGCACAAACTCGCCTAAGTTTTTCTCTCCCAAGGGTTTGGGGCGAGGGCGAATCCTCTCCCTTGCAACCGGTTTTGGTGGTCGGTCGGCCTGGGACTCTTTGAATTTTTGGGCTTTGGCAAAGATAGTCTGATCCTCCGCCTCTTGAGCCCTTCTCCTCGCCTCCTACTCCGCTCGGTCGAGGTCCCCACCGCTCGGCTGTGGACCCAACCCTACCTCAAACAATGCAGACGGCTGAACGAGCTCGTCCCATTTGGCCTTTTCTTTCTCCCTCCACTCCTTTACCCTCTTCACCATCTCCTCTGCTGCTGCCCCCAGCTTTGGCTCCACAGACCTGATGGGTACTTTCCAAATGGTGCGCACTCCAACCCCCCCGTTGGCAGACACATAGAACCATCGTGGTCGCCACCCCTTGATCGACGACGGCAGCCCAGCCACCAACCCTTCCCCGCTGCTGCCTGCAGAGTCACCCACGTCTCTTGCTGCCCTGAGGCCTTATAACATCCAAAGAATTCGTCTACTGTCATGGCCTCTCCTTCATTCGCCTTCGGCTACGCACTTGCACAGGCCAGCAAGATCTTACATGCATTGGGCATTAGTTGGCCCGGTGCTACCTCCAGACGGTTGAGCACATCCACCACCACTTGCGACAGTGGCAATCTCAGTCCTCCCTTCAGAGCTTCCTCATAAAGGGAAAACTCCCCTGGCCTGGCGTCAGACGGCCTTTCCGTTGATGTCGGTAGCAATAACTCTACTTCCACAGGGATTTGGTATTTTTTGCGGATAGCCTCCAACTCTGCCGTAGTAATCGTGGATTTGTCAGCCTTCGTGTGCCAATGATCTGGTTCCGCCTGGCTGATTGGTTTTGGAGCCGCTATCATGGTGGAACCATGGGATCGTACCACAAACTCCCCCACCCTCTCTATCCTATACTGCGCCGCTAGGTCCACTGCATCATCATCACCAAGTGGATCCACCCTCACATTCACAGCTTCTTCTTGGGCCATTTCTATGGTGTGTCTGCGAATCGCTTCTGATACAGGTGCAAGGAAATTAAAAAAAGTGTTGCAGAAGTGTATCGTGAGCAACGAAGGAATCAACACTTGGAATGTTTTGAGTTTTTGCAAACAAGTAGGTGAATCGAATGATGCCAAAAGCCTATGGTTTGCCCGTATTCCAAGGATCCCAATTAATTTTCGCCAGTTTGAAAACTTTTCAAATCATCCGCCAAAACTGTCTTTTCAACACCCATAATGACTTATCGTTTCATTTCTGCTCCAACGCCTAACCTCCCCCCCCCCAAGATATTGCCACGTGTACGACCACGATGCACTGTCTCCTCCCCTTGCCCTGTCTTTTCCACTTTAAATCATCACCTGACACGCCACCTCTTGAGCTCCGCACCCCTCCACTTGGCTTTCGCGCGCAGTCGCCCCTCCTCACGGTCGGCCCTTCCGCTCGGTCTTCGCGCGGCCAGCCCTCCTCACGATCTTCCTTTCCGCTCGGCCTTCGTGCGGTCAGCCCTCCTCACGGTCGGCCCTTTCGCTCGGTCTTCGCGCGGTCAGCCCTCCTCACGGTCTTCCTTTCCACTCGGCTTCCCCCGCGGTCGGCACACCTCATGGTCGGCCCTCCCGCTCGGTCCCCCTTTTCACGGTCGGACCATCTCACGCTCGGCCCACCAACTCGGTCGCCCATCTCGGTCGGACTCATCTTCCTCATAAATATTCCCGTCGTTGGATTGAAGCTGCACTCGGGAATGAGGGACTACTGACATGGATAGGCCCACAAAGGCCATGAACCACTATAAACAACCCAAGCCCATCAATCGGAGCCCAATACATAACCCAGCTGGTGAAGTCCAGAACAGCTGGAATCCAACATGGCATAAAGAGCCAATGGCATTCAGACACATGACAGGTGAAGGACGAACCACATCAGCAGACAAAGATCTGCAAAGTTATTGCCACTGCACATCACCATTAATGCAGCCCATCACAGCATTTATTACGACAACACCTCCCCGTCGGAACAGGAACCCCTTACCCTGAACAAGGTAAGCTACAGTATAGACTTTCGGCAAAAAGGGGTAGGTCGGAAAAGACAGCGAAATGATTACGAAAGAATATAAGCAAATGTTGAGGACAAGAAGAAGGTTTAGCTTTCTATCTCCCATCTCTCTCTCTCTCTATATATTCTCTACTTCCTCTACTAATTTGCTCGTCGGAGGGTTCACTGGGGGACTACCCCGTTCCCCGTTGAACTTGTTTGCAGGTTACTTGGTGGGCTTGACCATTTGGGCTTGAGCTCGAAGAATTTGGATCAGTCCAACCCATCCACCAAGAACGAATAGTATCATCACATATTAATAAACTTACATAAGAAATTTAAACATGACAATTTTTAATAAAAATAATAAGAGAAATTACAGGAAAAAAAAACTCAGAGTTTGACCCTTTTTACAAAATAAATTATGAGTTTTTAAATTTAACAATTTAAACTCAAATCTTTTAATTTATTTTCAATCTAAACCCAAATTTTTTTGATTTATTTCAATTTAAAGCAATAGTCTATTTTCATTGAGTAAAACAAACAAAAAAGGTATTTTAGTCATTATACTCAATGCAATTGTACATAAAATGTCTAAAATATCATTTTGTCGTTGAAGTTAATAACGAAAATATTACTCTTTTCATCGGTTTTACTTGACGGAAATAGAAAGATAGTTTAGATTAGAAACAAATTAAAGTTTAGAGTTCAAATTGATAAAATTAAAAATTTAGAATTTATTTTGTTAAAATGGTCAAATCTTAAGTTTTTTTTTTTTTTCAAAATAATATTAAAAAGTGTTATTAATTTTTTTATTAAAATGTTAAATTTGGATTCATAAAAAAGAGTCAATTCCAACCCTTTAAATTTATGTATGCTTGGTCCCATATTAATGTATCGTATGGGAAATCCAAACCCCTACTTCGTGGACATTAGTTCAATTTTGCACTCCTTTGTTTTTGGGAGAAATATGACATCAATGATATTTTGAAAAATAATTACAAATTAATGAAATTTTTTATATATATTTATAATTAAAATTATAAATTTCTTTATATATATATATATATATATATATTTTTTTTTAACACCCAATCAGGTTGTAATTACACTTTTTTCTTCATCTTGAAAGTGACTAATATCATTGACTAATGGCAAGAAAATCAGAGTCAAAGCACTAATAATTAGGAGCATCTCCAATGAATGCTTAAATTCATATATTAAAGAGTTATTTTTTTATTTTTTTAATAAAAGTAATACAAATAAGAATACAACGCTGCTACCTACACTCACTGGGGTCGACCCCCAGTGAGGTGGCGCGCAGCAATTGGCCCGTTTTCTTTTTTTTTTTTTTTTTTTTCTTCCAATCCCGCAGTGCCACGTGGCACTGGGGGGTAGTGGGGGTGCCCAGTCACTGGGTGTATGCCGCATTTTCCATAAGAATAAAGGTTGGGTATCTTTTAAGTTAATTATCTCAATTTAAGAGTTTGTTGGGATTTGATAGGTTTATTTTGAGATTAATTTTGATAATTCAAAACATTTACTTATTATAAATCATTGAGTAGAATATTTATGTAAAAAATAAGATGATAAGATATAATCGATCATCTTATTTTTGTATTAATATTATACTCAATGAGTTTTAAAAAATAAACTGTTTGGATCATGGAAAATGGTTCTAAAACGGGTTTACCAGGTCCAAACACTTTCTCAAGTTAAGATGATAACGAGAGAAACCAAACCCTAAAAATAATGTTTAATTCTATTTGTTAAATATTTGTTAGTTAGAGAGTGAGTGAATGTGATATTAGGGTTTGTTTGGGAGTGGGTTGTTTTTTAACTTTTGACTTTTTGGTTATTTTAGCTTGGGGTTAAAAAGTTTGGTTTGGGAAGAATTTTTTGACTTTTTTGACTTTTTGTGAGAGAAAGAATGTAATGATTATGGGTTGGATGTGATATTTTGTCTTATTGACTAAAAAACCTATTTTATTTTTTTATAACTATTTTAATAAAAAAATCCAAAATCTCAACTTCCCAAACCAGCTTTTAATATAGTTAAAATATATTTTAAATATTGTTATGCAAGAGTAAGACCCTCGTAAATATATAAGGAAAAAGCTAAGAAGCCAGATTTGCAATTCTAGAATTTCCCCATAATCAATTTATGTGGTGAAGATCAATTTGTTGAAATGTGGAATCTATGAGTAAAATGAATTGCAACCATTGATTATTATTTTTAAGTAAATTTTGAATAAAAATTTCTAAGTTTGTACTCCTTCTCAATATATAAATATACCAAATAAAATAATTTTAAAAAAAAGAGTAACATGGCCCCACCTTGCTAGTTCAATGTGTCTATTTCTTAAGAAGTTAATTGGTACTTCTGGTACATGGTCTGGTGGTGTCTCAGGAGTATTTTGATCGGTGAAAAAAAAGTAAGACTTACGCTTTTGTGTTGAATCATAAGAGAAAAAAGTCAAGGAGCAAAATATTTGGTGATTGGTGAGATGCATTGTCAGGGGTGCTTGTACCACCAATTTTTTTTTCCTGTTTCTTTCCTTTGCTGACTGTCTATCCCTACAGCGAGCAAGGCAGTAAACAATTTTCTTAGTTAGCTAAACAACTACGCATTATTTTTATTTTATAATTCAGGGGATTTTCTATCCAGCCTAGTTTAATTAAATCTCAGTTACCTCATATCTGGACCTAAATAGCTATGCAGTGCATTGGTGGAGAAACGAAAAAGTGAGTTTGCTAACACAGTTATATTCTTACATAAAGGACTTATGTGGATTCATTGGAGATACTCTAATATTATGCTTGTATCATAAATTTGAGCCTGGAAAGAAAAAAATATAGGTAAAATACAAGTAAAATGTAATTAATGTTTTTTTTTACGTTTCACCTTTTTTTTTTTCCTCTTTTAAATGTCTTTCTAAGTTCATAATTCAAACACAATTTAAGAGAGAGATTGTGGGTGTTTGGAATAATCTAAATAGGTATATTTTTTTAACTTTTTATGAAAAGATATGTAAAAAAATAAAGAAGTTATATAACTTAAAAATATAAAAAGATAAAAAAATATGCTAATATAAGGATGCCAAATAGAAGTCAAGGCATGTTGTTATTTATGCCAGTAATACTGTACCAGAAAATGTGATGTTTAATGATGTTTGGGATTTACCACGAGGGTGGTGGCCTGATGGTGAAGGAAACTTATTCTGTAAGAGGGAGTTAGGTTCGACTCCTAAGGAGTGCAAATATACTGGGTTATCCAATTGGCTTTCTGCGGAGATCTCGTACTATACTCCTATCGACACTTGACCTCTTCTGGGCGTGTGGCTGAGTTTCATTGGTGTTTCGATTGTGGGTATTTTTTTATGAGTTGAGTTAAATTAGGTTAACAACTGATTACCCTAGAACCTGTACTCACAGATGCAGTAATAACACCTCAAAATATCTTTTTCCATGTTAAAAAAAAAAATAATGTTTGGGATTGAGATAGGGACAAAAATTGCTTTCTCAATCAAGCGAGAGACACTACGTGAAGCTATTGATTAAAACCCCCCAAGTTTGGACAACAACCAATATTAATTAATTAAGGTATTATTAAATGTTGAGTTTTATCGAACATGTCATGTCTCACTTAGAGAGATAGGTATAGAGCAGGCCAACGACTATAACAAGAAGTGAACTACCAATCCTCCAACAGCATTTACAATGCGGTGGTTAAAAGGAAAAAATATTTGTTAATCGGAAAAATTATTGATAAATTTTATTTAGAAGTGTTTTAATTTAAGAAATTTATAAAGGAATTTTTTAGCTCATTTAGTCCCATGTATGTATAGTTTTATTCCATAAAGCCATTTTTCTTGATTTATACTATTTTCTTGGACACTTATGCCCTTATATTTAATTTTGATACCCTTATAAATATTTTTTGAATGGTTGGCAATTTTATGATATGAACATTCATATTTTAAAATTCACATTGGTAAGAATGTAAAATTGGCCCGTGGGCGGCTCGAAACCCGCCCGCGAGCCGGGGCGAGCTCGGCCCGTTGACAATGTGAATAATCACATTGACATGTTAACATTCACATTAATAGGAGTGTAAAATTGGCCCGCGTTCCGTGGCGGCGCAAAATCCGCCCGTGGCCCATGGGCGGCCCGGGGCGGGTCCGGTCCGGCCCGTTGACAATGTGAATATTTACATTGACATGTTAACATTCACATTGATAAGAGTATAAAATTGGCCCGCGGCCCATGGGCGGCCAAAAGCCCGCCCGCGGCTCGGGGCGGGCTCGGCCTGGCCCGTTGACAATGTGAATATTCACATTAACATGTTAAAATTCATATTGATAGGAGTGTAAAATTAGCCCGCGCCCCGTGGCTGCCCGAAACCCGCCCACGGCCCGTGGACGGTCCGGGGCGGGCCCGGCCCGGCCTGTTAACAATGTGAATATTCACATTGACATGTTAACATTCACATTGATAAGAGTGTAAAATTGGACCGCAGCCCATGGGTGGCCCGAAGCTCGACCGCAGCCCGAGGCAGGCTTGGCCCGACCTGTGACATTGTGAATATTCACATTGACATGTTAACATTAACATTGATAGGAGTGTAAAATTTGCCCGCTGCCTGAAGCTTACCCGCGGCCCGGGGTAGGCCCAGCCCAGCCCATTAACAATGTGAATATTCACATTGACATATTAACATGCACATTGATAGGAATGTAGAATTGGCCCGCGGCCCGTGGGCTGCCCAAAGCCTGCCCACGGCCCGGGGCAGGCTCGTTTAGGTCCGGGCCCGAGCCGGTGGGTCGAGCCTCGGGTCAGGCCGATGGGCCTAGGCCTAGCCTCAGGCTTGGGCGGGCCTGGCCATTTTTTTTTAATTCTTTTTAATTTTTTCTACCAAAATTTTATTATTTTCCACAAAAAAAGACACTAGGCCTCGGCACGGGCCGGGCCTCGGACCAAGCCTTGAATGGTCCTTAATCGGGCCGATGGGCCGGGCCGGGCTTCAAAGTGATGGCCCAGGCCCTAGCCTAGGGTCTCGGACTAGGCTCGAGCCCGAGCCCAAACGAGCCTTTCTTGGGCCGCGGGCGGGCTTCAGGCAGCCTACGTTCTTTTTGACTATTCGATTAAGTTCTATTTGAGGTAAGAAGACCAAAATACCATTTTCATCTACTTATATTCTATTTAGTCCACATTATTTTCCTATGTTTCAATAAGTCTTATGGGAGACATAATTACCAAAATACCCATAATGTGAATGTTCATATCATCAATGCGTAGAGGCTCGGGCCGACCCATATCAAGCCTCGTGGGTGTCCGAAAAAATTCGGGCTGGCCCGGCCCGGCCCACGGGCCAAAAAATTAGGCCCAGGCCCTAGCCCTGGCACAAGGGTATTCGGGCTTTGGACGGGCCGATGGATCGAGCCTCGGGTCGAGCCGGTGGGCCTAGGCTTGGCCTCAAGCTTAGGCCGGGCTTGGGCTGGCCTGGTCATTTTTTTTTAATTCTTTTTAATTTTTTTCTACCAAAATTTTATTATTTTTCACAAAAAAAGACATTGCGCCTCGGGCTGGCTAGGCCTCGGACCAAGCCTTGAATGGGCCTTAAGCGGGCTGATGGGCCAGGCCGGGCCTCAAAGTGATGGCCTAGCCCTAGTCTAGGGTCTCGGACATGCTCAGGCCCGGACCTAAACGAGCCTGCCCCGGGCCGTGGGCAGGCTTTGGGCAGCCCACGGGCCGCGGGCCAATTCTATATTTCTATCAATGTGTATGTTAACATGTCAATGTGAATATTCACATTGTCAACGGGCCGGGCCGGGCTAGGCCTACCCCGGGCCGTGGGCAAGCTTCGGGCAGCGGACAAATTTTACACTCCTATCAATGTTAATGTTAACATGTCAATGTGAATATTCACATTGTCACGGGTTGGGCCAAACCTGCCTCGGGCTGCAGTCGGGCTTCGGGCCGCCCACAAGCTGTGGGCCAATTTTACACTCTTATCAATGTGAATGTTAACATGTCAATGTGAATATTCACATTGTCAACAGGCTGGGTCGGGCCCGCCCTGGGCCGCCCACGGGCCGTGGGCGGGTTTCGGGCAGCCACGAGACACAGGCTAATTTTACACTCCTATCAATGTGAATATTAACATGTCAATATCAATATTCACATTGTCAACGGGTCGGGCTGGGTCGGGCCCGGCCCGGGCCGCGAGCGGGCTTTTGGCCGCCTATGGGCCGCGGGCCAATTTTATACTCTTATCAATGTGAATGTTAATATGTCAATATGAATATTCATATTGTCAACATGCTGGGCTGGGCCCGTCCCGGGCCGCCCACGGGCCGTGGGCGGGTTTCAAGCAGCCACGAGGCGCAGGCTAATTTTACACTCCTATCAATGTAAATGTTAACATGTCAATGTGAATATTCACATTGTCAACGGACCGGGCGGGCTTGCCCCGGGCCGCAGGCGGGCTTTTAGCCGCCCATGGGCCGCGGACCAATTTTATACTCTCATCAATGTGAATGTTAACATGTTAATGTGAATATTCACATTGTCAATGGGCTGGATCAGGCCCGCCCCGGGCCGTGGGCGGGTTTTGCGCTGCCACGGAACGCGGGGCAATTTTACACTCCTATTAATGTGAATGTTAACATGTCAATGTCGGGCCCGCTCCGGGCCATGGGCGGGTTTCGCGCCGCCACGGGACGCGGGCCAATTTTACACTCCTATTAATGTGAATGTTAACATGTCAATGTGAATATTCACATTGTCAACGGGCCGGGCCGGGCTGGGCCGAGCCGGGCCCGCCCCCGGGCCGCGAGCGGGCTTTTGGCCGCCCATGGGCCGCGACCCAATTTTATACTCTTATCAATGTGAATGTTAACATGTCAATGTGAATATTCACATTGTTAGCAGGCCGGACCGGGCCCGCCCCAGGCCACCCACGGGCCGTGGGCGGGTTTCGGGCAGCCACGAGGCGCGGGCTAATTTTACACTCCTATCAATGTTAATGTTAACATGTCAATGTAAATATTCACATTATCGCCTTGGGCCGCGGGCGGGCTTTTGGCCGCCAATGGGCCGCGGGCCAATTTTATACTCTTTTCAATGTGAATGTTAACATGTCAATGTGAATATTCATATTGTCAACGGGCCGGACCGGGTCCGCCCCGGGTCGCCCATGGGCCGTGGGCGGGTCTTGCGCTGCCACGGGACGCGAGCCAATTTTACACTCCTATTAATGTGAATGTTAACATGTCAATGTGAATATTCACATTGTCAACGGGCCGGACCCGCCCGGCCTGACTCGAATTTTTCCGGGCACCCACGAGGATCGACATGGGCCGGGCCCCTACACATTGACGATATGAACATTCACATTGACGGTGTGAATATTCACATTATGGGTATTTTGGTAATTATGTCACCCATAGGACTTATTGAAACATAAGAAAATAATGTGAACTAAATGGAACATAAGTAGATGAAAAGGGTATTTTGGTCTTCTTATCTCAAATAGGACCTAATGAAATAGTCAAAAAGAATATAGGTTGAATAGAATAAAGCTCTTAGAAAGTGGATTTATCAAAAAAGCTCTTTTGTTAATCAAGAGGTATGTGCTGAATAATCATAAATTATCATATATATATTTTTTTATTTTTTAATTATTTAATACAAAATCGTGACTCTCATCTCTTTTACTAATTACAACATACATAAGATATTATGTGGTGCTGTCTCACGATAACTAAATAACTTCTCAGTTAAAAGAGTGCTGTATGATAAAAAGTAATAAAAATGATACTCCCTCCGTCCCAAAATAATGGTCCCTTTTGGGAAATTCAACTTTTTTTGGTAGTACAATTATTGCATTTGAAAAAAGTTGATTTTCCAAAATTATCCTTTTGATAGTACTTTTTTTTGGAATATCAATGTCATAATTGTACTTTTTATATTATTTATTAATTTAAAAGAAGGGCAAAATAGGAAATTTATATTATTTTTGTACTTGATTTTTGAAGAGAGACTAATATTTTGAGACAATGAAAAATAGAATAAGGGACTAATATTTTGGGACGGAGGGAGTATTTATTTTTATGCCATGAGATTTTTTAATTTAGACATGGGAGCCTTTTTAAGAAACTCATTCTTAAGATTTATGGAACATCTAAACACTCAAAACAAAAGTGAAAATCGACTAAGCACATAAAAAATAAATATCATTTTTATGTGATTTATTTTATGTGTGTAGATGTGTTTAATAAATCGATTGTTACTATTGAACAATCGAAATAGTCGACTTTCTGCGCTTCTTTCTATTTTGAAATTAATATACAACAAAAAAATAACAATCAGTGTATTTGATTTGAGTTTTTTGGATTAAGTTTTTTAAAAACTGAGTTTTTTGGTTTTCGTGTTTCTTTTTGTTTTTAGTGAATATTTTTAACATTTTTTTACTTTTTTAGATGCACCTTACTTAGATGTATCTAAAAAGTAAAAAATTTGTGAAAAAATAAATAAATACATAAAAATACAAAAAATATACTGAATTCTCGTATTTTGTTTTTATATTTTTGGTATTTAGTGAATTTTTAAAAGGTTTTTTGCACAAATTTTTTTACTTTTTAGATATATTTATGTTAGGTATGTCTAAAAATTTAAAAAAATTGCTTAAAATATTAAAAAAATTCAGTAAAAACAAAAAAACACGAAAAACAAGAAAGTAGAATTTTATGAAAAGTGTTTTTAGAAAACTTTAACCAAGCAAAATTTTTTATTCCATAGAGAAAATCTCTCATTACTTTAGGGAGAAAATCACTCCCTTATTCTATGAAGAAAAACTATCCCTCATTCTAGGAGAAAAAAATCTCTCCATTATTCCACAGAAAAAATCTCTTACATTCTCAAAATCCTAAATCGTGTAACTTCTGAAAATCTCTCACTAAATGTTGATATGAACTTTCACATTATAAATGCATGCTGATAAATAACGTCTTATGGAACCATGCACACAATCAATGTTATATGAGTGTAGGAACATTAACATTGGATGTGACTACTTATTTGTATTACAAAATTAGTGTAAACATTCACATCTCTATGTACACACTATGTTTCTGCTAGTATGACTACTAATAAACAACTAACATTTGAAAAAATAAAATACATACCAAAGTACAATATTAATATTCATAATAAATAACAAACATATAACTAATCTTTAAAAAAATAAAACTCATATCAAAATACAATATGAATATTTACAGTTTACAATTAACATACTATCCTTAAAACACTACACTCATACCAATGTGAACATTCACAATACACCGTGAAAACATAAAATAAAAGTGAAAATCGACTATTTCGATTGTTCAATGATAACAAAAATGATTGTTCAACCAATAAGTATAGTAATAAAAATAACAAATATACAACTAACTTTCGAAAAAAAAATCCATACTAAAATATAATGTGAATGTTCACAGTTTACAATTAAAATATAATTAGCCTTAAAAAAAAAAAAAACTAAACAATACCAATGTAAACATTTACACTGCAACGTAAAAATACGAACAAAATTTTAAAAAGTAAAAATTGACTATTTCGATTGTTCAATGACAATAAAAATGATTGCTCAACCAAAAAGCATAGTAACAATCAATATACAACAAATCATCAAAAAATATAAAATAGTTCATATATATTGATGCACCTTTTTAGAAAAATTTGTATGTAGTTAACTCCAGCATAATACCGGTGAATAAACTACACAATATTGATGACTACACAAACTGACGAAGAGACTATAGTTTATGTATAACAATGGCAAAAAAAGATTGTTCATCGCCGGTTTACCATCATCTTTGTTGCAAGTCCATCATTATCTCTATCATTGGCCTATATGTATAATTAACCTTTTCTTCCAAATGTTCTTCCATGACAGGACCTGATTGTTAAATAATAGTGAAAGAAGATCTTTGATCAAGTGAATCCCTCACATTGAAGCAAAAACAGTACTAAAAATAATAATCTTCTATATTTTATATACAATATTTTATATATATCATAAATAAAATATATTTAAAAATAATTTTCTCTCTCCTAAATATATGGTATAATAGTCCACATAATACTTCTAATATGGAAAAAATGACCTATTAGAATACAAATTCGAATGTATGGTACGATGCAGAACTGACATTTTCGAATTCTCTTCAACCGCCGTTCTAGAGCCCCCTCTTACCTTCACTTCTCTACTGCTACCACCTCCTCTAACCTTAACCCTAATCCTAATGTCAAACAAAAAGATGATGAAGAACAAGAATAAGAAGATGCTCATCCTCAGTCGGGTCCAGCAAACATTACTATTACTCATCATAAAGATGAAGGAAATTTGAAGGAAGAAAGAGTTCACGTAGAATAAGTCAACGATCAGAAAGAATCGGATGGTGGTGATGGCTCTGATGCATCACCAGATGCGAAACCGCCGTCTGAAGTTTCTCAAACCGCCATCTGAAGTTCCTTAGATCTATGCTTAAATTGAACAGATTTGTGTGTATATATCTTTGTCAAATTCTCTCTCTCTCTCTCTACATATATATATATATATATTTACAGATTTTTTTGGGGATAATTGTTGATCCATTCTGGTTGTTGTCGTTGATTATGAAATAGATCTATAATATCATTGAAACAGATCTGTAATGACTCAGATTTGTACAAATATCACACAGATAAAAAGTACATTGAGGGCTCGAATTTGCATACAGATTAGATCACTATATGGAAAATAATTTGAACATATAGATTTCAACAGATAGGGTAAATTAGGCAAGAATTTCAATAGATGGCATTTCATACGGATAGATTTTGAACAGATTGAATCAAAATTTAAACAGATAGAATTTTGACAAATTGAATTTAGGAAAAAAATTGAACAGGTAGCAAAATTTTAAACAGATAAGGGAAAAAATTGAACAGATAGTCAAAAAATTTGAACAAATAGATATAAATTTGAACAGATAGAAAAAAAATTGAACGGGTAGTTAACGAAAAGTCAATAGATAAAAAAAAGTCAATATATAAATTAAAGGGTAAAATTAGAAATCAAATGTCATACACAATCAACAAAAGGATTTATCATTAAACTATTTCACAAATGATGGACCTCTCACCAATAAAAAATATTCACTAGACCTAATACTTTATACCCTCCTTACTTAGGATTTTTCAATAATTTTCTCTATAAAAAATGAATAATTCTACATATATTAACAATCTTGCCAAAAATATAAAAGGTCAAATGTGATTAGTTGTAAAAAAACAATGACATTTAATCATTCAATGATGTTTGGACATATATATTTTTAATAAAATTGTTAGTAAAAATTTAAGTAAACGTAGCATTATAAAAAAATTAAAATTTCTATTATAAGAAAATTTTAAAGTTTCTTGGTGGACTTAGGAAAATGTCTCGTAGCTCAAATTTTGTGGCTCAAAAGTGGCTCAAATGGCCAAAACGACGTCGTTTTGACCATTTTTATGTTGTTCTGTACTCAAAACGACGTCGTTTTGGCCATTTGAGCCACTTTTGAGCCACAAAATTTGAGCTACGTAGCATTGCCGGTGGACTTAACCATTGAACTATCTCTTCTTATCCAATCAAGAGATCAAGATTCGTACGAGAAAGAAACAAAGGTCAAAATTCATCCATCTATTTGATGTTTTCTTTTTCTTTCTTCTCCTTGTTTTCCGAAACAAAAATAATAAAAAAATTAAAATTACAAATTTTTTATATTTGTGCAAAAACAAATTTCAATAACTCAAAATTTTTTTTTTTTTTTGTTGATATTTTCTAAAATGTGAGATGTTTTTAGGGGAAAAAAAAACACTTTACCATACAAGTTTTATATATTTTCTATAAAAATGAAAAAAAAAAACAACCAAACAGAGAAGCTGGTCTGGTGAGAAGCCGAGGATAAGGCTGCTAGCTTGTTCAAAAAATTAGGCCCAGAAAATCTGCTGTGGCCCAGTGGGGTGGGGTGTATAGCTTTTGGACTATATTCCATGGCCTAAACTTGATACTGGGTTGGGTTATGGATCGAGGAAGATTAGATTAGCTGTTAAGTGTTTGGGAATTGACTTTCTTGAAAACTTTTTTCTTGGCTTTTTATTTCTTTATTTCTTTATTTATTTTAACTTTAGACTTTTAAGTCCTGTTTGACTGAACGAACCATAAAAGTTTTTTTTTTGTTGAAAAAAGAGTAAAAATATTTGATTTTTGAACCCTTTTTTTTTTTTTTGGTCTTTACTATTTTTTTTTTTTGGATTTTTAATTTAATTATTATTATTTACTTTTTAGATTTCTTTACACTAGTAACGTTGAACCCAACATGGCCAAGTTTTAAACTTGCCATGGTTTGCCAAAGCTTTAAACCCCTTTCTGAGTTAGTTGAGTGAGCGGTACTGTAATTTTTGAGAAATCTTTAATAAACTTTTGGTAATAACCTGCCAAATTCATACAGTTTCGAACTTCGGTCACATGAGTTGGCTTGGGCCAATTGACAATGGTTTTTATTTTCTGTGGATCAACTAAAATACTATCTTAATTAATAACATAACCTAAAAATATAACACATGTCCAACCAAAATTCATACTTCTTTAGTTTGGCATACAACTTCTTTTCTCTAAGGGTTTGGAGAATAATCCCCAAATGTTATTCATGTTCATCCTTAGTCTTGAAATAAATCAAAATATCATCAATAAAGATAATGACAAAAACATTTAAATAGGGTTTGAAAACCCGGTTCATCAAATCCATAAAGGTAGCAGGTGCATTAGTAATACCAAAAGGCATAACAAAAAATTCATAATGGTCATATCTTGTTCAAAAAGCCGTCTTCTCCACATCTTCGGCTTTAACTTTTAGTTGGTGATAATCAGATCTAAGATCAATATTTGAAAATATTCGTGCTCCCTATAATTGGTCAAATAAATCATCAATTCGGGATAGAGAATATTTATTCCTAATTGTAACTTTATTTAGTTCCCGGTAGTCAATACATAGCTAGAGTGTTCCATCTTTTTTTTTTTAACAAACAGAACTGGTGCACCCCAAGGTGATGTACTAGGTTGAATAAACCGTTTGTCTAAGAACTTCTGTAATTGAACTTTCAACTCTGCAGGCGACGTTTCGTATGGAATCTTTGAAATAGGTTGAGTATATGGCACTACATCAACGGTAAACTCAATTTCTTTGTCTATGACACCCCCTAGTAAATCATCTGGAAATACATCCACAAATTCCTGAACCATTGGTATGTTGTCTAGGCTAACATCTCATGTCTGTGTATCCAAAATATTGCACAAATAACATCTACATCCTTTCTTGACCAATTTGCAAGCTTTCATTGAAAAAATGAGGTAAGGTGGGGGAACAATTCCATTACCATCAAACGAAAATTCAATCTTTATTTATTTGTTTTTTTAATAATCAAAAACTCTACGTAGGCATAATCTTTTGGGCCCATGTTACGTAAATTTGGGATTCAAAAACCACTACCGTCTTGAGTTCAAAAAAATAAAAATAAAAGACCACTGCCGCCTAATAGGGGTGTACAAATCTCGGGCCAGACTTTTACTACATAGTAAGAGGAGAAGTGTCATCCCAAACCTAGCCCAGTCGAAGATTGATCCTAATCTAACCATCCCAAGCCCAGTTCTAAAAAATTTCAAATCCCAAACCTGCCCATTTAACATAATAAATATAAACTATTAATTTCTTATTTTTGTCTTTAATAAATATTAAATTATTTAGATTCTTTTATTTAGGGCAAATTACATAAATAGTCCTTGTACTTTACCTCGTGTGTCATTTTGGTCCTTGACATTTCAATTTGCTCGATTTAGCCCCTCAATTTAGTGAGGTGTGTCAATTTCGTCCAATAATTAACGTCCGTTTGAAATTATGGACGGAAAGCCATCACCTGCCTCTTACGTGCTCCCTCTAGCAATTACTCGTCTTTTCACTTCAATTCTTAGGTTACCTCCCGCCAAAACCATATCTGTTGTCTCTATCTCCATTATATACACATACAAACTCCAAAATTGATAGAAGACGAATGACGAAAGAAGATGATGAATCATGTACTATGTCGATGCAGAATGGAAGCTCAATTGATGACTTCCTGGACGAAGAGCAACCCTGGACGAAGGTTTTTGGGATGTTTTCAATATGGTGTAAGTGTAGATGGAAAAAAATTAGGATGTCCTTTTCTTATACTTTTTGCAAAGCCAACTGAGGTGTTTAAGAAAAAAATATTACAGAGCAGACATGCATGTGGATTCTTTCTAGGGTGGATCCTCCATTGTGTCCTCGCACTCGAGAGATCATACCTGGGTTGCTTCGAAGAACCACCATACATGAAGAGCAATTGAAGATGCACATAGCAAGACAAAGGAAGTTGATTACTTTGATGGCATTGTCATGGCTTATTTTTTAGTGTTGGAACATGATTGGACATGGTTCTGCAGCTGCTTCTTTTTCAAGCACTGGGAATGATGGAAATTGAAGCTTCTGGATTAGGAATGAAGTGCGATTTTTCCCCCTCCCCCCTTGTTATTGAAGCTTCTGGACTGGGAATGGAGTCTAGGGTTTGATTTTGTTATGTCCAATGTTATGTAATTGGCGTTTATTATGTATGAATGTTATGAGTGTCCAAACATGTTTTGAGTGACACTACATCAATGTTGAATTAAGCTGTATCAATGTTTTTTAATCAACTTTTGAATCAATGTTGAATTTTTGAATAAATGTTGAATGAAGTTGTTTTTGTTTATCAATTTTTTCAATCACAATGTATCATGGTTTTGTTTCACTTTTGCTGCATTGGTTTGTTTCACTTTTAGCAAACATGATGCAACCTATAACAAGACATTGAAATAAACATTCCAGTCATAGTTGATACAAACAAAAAAAACATGGTCCAAACATGTTCCAATACAAAAAACAAATACTTGAAATAACACAAAGGCCAATCAGTTTACCATGTGCCAACAAAATACAAGTGGCAAATCCAACAAAACATTACCACGTGCCAACAAAACATAAGGCTAAATCCAACAAAACATAATGCATAACAATCCACAAAAATACTGTTGTCTACTATTAAAGTGTTAGCCAACTACTCCTTCAACATTGAATTTGTTCCATGTTCTGGTATTGAAGACAAGGTCACAAACCTTTGCTCCTTTGACACATATGTTATTGAACTCTCATATGGACCTTCAGATGGGTTTGGCTCAATGAATGTGCTTGTTCTATTGAACCCTGGTGGAGGTCCCCTGATGTTCACCCCCCACAATGCTACTCTAAAGTTTAAGCTTGGTTGACTACCACTTGCTAAACTTGAGACTGGTTTGTTGTTCTTGGGAAGTGGTTGACTGTTTGCCTTAGGCCTTGCTGAACTGCTTAGTTGAGTGGTTGCTCTAGGTTTAGGCCTTGCTTTAGGCCTTCCTGAAATGCTTACCCTACTGCCTTGTTGACTGGTGGCTTCAGTGATTGCTTGGTCTCTTGGTTGACTACTGGGTTGTGTAGGTAGCTGATTGCTTGTCTGACTGCTTCTCTGGGTGCTTGACTGGTTCTTCGTCACCTGCAAATTGTTAGTAAATAATTGTATGGAGAGCCTCTAATAAATGAATTCAATTTATGAAGATGTAGCAAATTGTGTGTAGGCTAACCTTTGGTGCAATAGGCTCGCCTTTGCATTCTCTTTTGTTGTGCTCAAGCTTACCACATAAGCTGCATGTAGTTATTGTGTTTCCTTTGTGCAACTTATGAGGATTCTTAAGCTCATCTACTTGCATTTTTCTCAACTTTCTTGGCCTACCAGGTTGCTTCTTCACTTTTGGAGGCAATAATCTAGGCAACACAGACTTTGGCCACATTTCAAAACCATTTATTAGGTATATCATTGGCTCATAGCTGGTCAAGTATGTTTCCTTCTTATACCAATGAGTCAAATAATCTTCAGGTTGTTCATGTTTGTCATATATGGATGAAATGGCATGACAACATGGTATGCCAGTTAGATCCCATTTTCTGTATGAACAGGTTGAATCACCCAAATCAACTACAAATTGTTGCCCATTGAAGCAATTGATTTGGCACCTCAGACCTCCTGCCCACATAGCAATACAATTGCTTGCATCTTCTTTTCTTTTATCTAGTGCTTGTTGTATATTAGGACAAATAGGTCCTGGGTAAGCCCTCATTACTTCCTTTCTCACCTGCAGCTTCTTCATCAAGATACACCTAATGTCCTCTAACAAAGGGATTTTTGTTTTTGCTCTAGCTTCTAGGATCAAGCTATTAAAGCTTTTACACATGTCGTTGTCTAAGATATTAGACTTAACAAATGGTGTGAAATGAGATCTAGAACAAGTGCTTGGGGGGTTTTTCAACTAACTAATTAAATGCATCTTCATCAACTTCCTTCAACTCTTCTATATGAGCCTCAAATGCTTGTACATAAGAAGCCTTTGCAGCTTTGAACACAATGTCCTTTAGGTGCACCCCCTTGAAGCCATCTCTAAAATTGGTGTAAAGATGTCTGATGCAGAACCTATGCTCTACCATGGGTGCAACCTCTACAAGTACTGGACACAATCCCTATATTTGCAGGGGGAAAAAAAAAGTTACACACATTAAATGAACTAAATAATAAAAATAAATGCACGAAACTTGAAATAAGCATTTACTTCTTGCTTGTCTGACATGAAGGTCACTCCTTGCTTGTTGAACCACCCAACAGTGTCACACAATATTTCAAAAAACCATTTCCATGAACTCTTTGTTTCTTCTTCAACAACTGCAAAGGCCAATGTATAGCTGTTGTTATTCCCATCTAAACCAATAGTTTGCAACAGTTGTCCCTTGTATGGCCCTTTCAAATGGTACGCATCAATCCCAATGAATGGCCTATATCCTGCCAGAAAACCTTGCTTGCAACCTCTAAAGCATACAAAAATCCTTTAAAACCTAGGCTTGGTTTCATCTATTTCATGTTCTTCATTTTCTGATTCTTTATCATCTTCCTTGACTATGATTGTTGTCCCTAGATTAGTTCTTTTTATCTCTTCACAGTAATCCCATAATTTGGCATATTGTTCCATGAGGCTTCCCTCTATCAATTCTTGTGCTTTTCTCTTTGTCCTATACACTTGGTTCCTAGATATCCCATCCTTGTGATCCTTTTGCACAGCTTGCTTGAAGGGCTGCACTGGAATAGATGGATTGGACTTTAATGTCTCAAAGTACTTCTTAGATAGCCAGGTAGAATTCACTTGTCTATTATAAAAAATTCTGCCATAATTGTGAGTGGGGACGTATGTCTTTATCTGGAATGATGGTTGTCCTTAACAGTAGCTTTGAATATTTTGGCAGTGCCAAAAACCATGCCAACCTTGAATTGTGGGTCTACCATGTCTGTGTTTGGATTAAACTCTGGGTATCTAACCTTGTTGCTTCCAGCCTCTTCATCAGAAGATCCATTAATGCTCTTGAGGTCATCAGATGTAGCATCAGGCTCTGGGCAGTCAATGTGAGGCCCGACTCTTTCATTATTATGCTTCTACCTTCCTAACCCACCCCATTCAACATTCCTATCAACGTTAGCATCAAATAGTATGTCATCCTCATTGAAATCATAGTCAATATCCTCAAACTCCTCTAGATCTGTAGAATAGTTGGATGAATCACGACTCTGCCTTTTAACATCAACCTGACCCTCACCCTCCACATTACTTGTGCCATTTCTAATTTTCTCAATGACAACTGATACATGGTGAAAGGAATTAAACTCTTCAAGGTCAAGCAACTAATCATCAGGGATGTGCTCTAAATACACTTTAATTATCCTACTTACATGCACCCATTTCACCATATCCATTACATCACTATCATTTCTAAGTGGCCTTAATCTATAATTTAAGTCCCTACCTGGCACTCGATAATGGTATGAAATGAATTCAATATAACCTAACTTTTGAGCCATATCCCCTATCTCTGTCAACCTCATTTTGTCAGCATCACAGTTGTCCCAAAATGATAATTTCCCCTCCACGTAAGCCCTATTTACTAAAGACTTAAAACCTCCCCATGCTGCATTTTGATAGTGAAATAATCACCACATGGATCTGAAATAAAAGATAACATATTTATTGTATGATCCACAGTACAGGACAAGGGGGACCACAACACATTATATATACATAAATTATAGATATTTATTTGTTTTTTTTTTTGGTTAGTGTGTAGTTGTGTAGGTGTGTTGACATGTGTGAATATATAAACATATATTCACCTTGTCACTTTCAAACGAAGCAAAGCAAGAGTAGATTCTTTGACCCACCCACTGATTCAACTTGCACATAGATAAAATAAAGAAAAAAAGAAAAAGAAAAAGAAAGGTAAGAGTACTTTTTTGCTTACCATAATTTGGTATTTCATCACCAATCCTCACAATCGCCATGTTCGTCTTTTCACCTCGTCAATCGTTTTCTTCTCTATCGACGCCAATTTCAGCAGATTTACAATCAAACAAGTTTTTGGTAACTCAAAACCCTAGAAACGATTCGATTGTGTAGAGAGAGAATGGAATTGCTGATTTGGGGAAGATGCAAGTATTGGGATGATGGAGGTAACCTAGGGTTTGAAGTGAAAAGACGAGTGTGCCCCTTAGTAATCGCTAGAGGGAGCACGTGAGGGGTAGGTGATGGCTTTCCGTCCATAATTTCAAACGGGTGTCAATTATTGGACGAAATTGACACACCTCGTTAAATTGAGGGACGAAATCGAGCAAATTGAAACATCATGGACCAAAATGACACACGGGGTAAAGTACAGGACTATTTGTGTAATTTGTCCACCGCCTTGAGTTCAAAAAAATAAAATAAAAGACCACCGCCGCCTAACAGGGGTGTACAAATCTCGGGCAGGACTTGTATTGCATAATAAGAGGAGAAGTGTCATCCCAAACCTAGCGCAGTTGAAGATCGATCCTAATCTAACCATCCCAAGCCCAATTCTAGAAAATTTCAAATCCCAAACCTGTCCATTTAACCCAATAAATATAAACTATTAATTTCTTATTTTTGTTTTTAATAAATATTAAATTATTTAGATTCTTTTATTTATTATTTGAATTTGGAATGTTAACACAATTCAATGGTAAAATAAATATGATTTAACAAATGTTATTTGAGTAAATTACAAATGCACCTCCAAAGTTTGCTTAAAATACAAATCGCTCTCTATGGTTTTAAAAATTACATCACACCCCTTAAAGTTTCAAATTTCATAACAAATAATCATTTTTATTAATAAATCATCAAGTCAATTAATAATTTTTAATGATGTCAAAAATTTATTTTAATTAATAATGCAGGTAATTTTATTATTGTATAGGAGAACAGTTAAAAATTTTATTTTTTCAATTAATTCTATTAAATAAAAAATTCTAACAATCGAGTACTTGTAATTTTTTGAATCACATAAGACAATCCATATTTTAAGCGAATCTCAAGAGTTGTATTTGTAATTTACCCTTTAATTTGAGTCTTAGAAACAAGTACACATATACTTTTTTGTCTTATATATATTTTTCGCTTTATTTTATAATTAAAATAATATAAAATTATAATTGATATTGTATAAATGGGCAGGCCAGGTTGGATTGGGTTAGAACTCTTTATCCTAAGCCCAACTCGAATATTAAATGGGCACAAAGTCTTAGCCCAGCCCAACCCTTTGGACAAAATAATTTTTTCAAATTCTAAAAATATCGAACTGGACTGGGTGAATTGGGTAGGTCAGCGGGCCGTAAACCGCCCCTACCGCCTAAGCCTATTAACCGAACAAGCGAGAGAATTTGAATCTTAAACCTCTTAAATGAAAATTTGGACGACTAACCATTCAAAATACCCCTCTTGATATCATAGTTTTAACCTTGGTTGCTAGTTTTTGTGTATTGAGTTACTAGCCTTTATGGTGTCGTTTGGTGTAGTTTATTTGAGTCATTTTATAATATATTTTTTTTCAAAGAATGTGTTAATGAGTTTGGTATAGTTTTTGCTTATAATTTATTAAATAAAAATAGTTAAATAAATTGATTTTTTTTTTAAATTTTCTAAAATCTGGAAGAGTGTTTTGTAACTTTTCTTTCTTATTATCAATTTTAACTTACAATAATATGTATCAAACAAATCTTATAACTGCTAGTGTAGTGACATGTGGTGGGTGAAGTTACTTATCTCTTTACTTGAATTAAATTTTTTTATTACTATGGTTCACAATTTATTTTTAACAGGAAACTAAAATTATAAAATGAATGACTAAAATTGGAATATGTGGGGACATAATTTTTGGATAAACAACACGTGGCCGAGGTGTCACCAAAGTGCCAGCCGGGGTGCCACGTGTCCTGGACATGATGCCGAGGTAATCTCGGCTAGGCCGAGGTTATTTGCGAGAATACCGGAATCCGGGATAAGCGGATAAGGGACAAGTGTCCTAGAATGGGAGAGGACTTCAGTTTGGGTAAAGATAAGACTCTTAGAGAGTTTATCCCAATCCTACTGGGAGTCCAAGATTAGCAGTAATCCTAAGTCCATTGAAGCTAGGCTTCTATTGAGATTAGGTTAGTGTTGGCTATAAAAGAGAGGCACTCTCGTGGGTCTAAGGTATGTTTTTTATGCTCTGAATAGTGAGTTAAGCACTTTTGCTATCTTTAAGAGATAACTGACTTGATCGTCGGAGTGCCCCCCGGGTAGACGAACCACTGTCGGAATCTCTTCTTTTTGTGACAGGTCGTTCGGGCTTAATCAATTCTGCCAGTGTTTCTCCAGCCGAGTTCTAATTTGGCAGTGTGGTCGGAAATTGACACACACAATTTGGCGCCGTCTGTGGAAAAGAAAGGAGAATAGATGGCCAACGACGGAAAGAAAGAGAAGGTTGGGAACGACTTCCCTACTGGGAGTGGGAAACATATTGCCCTTGACGTCGAAGAAGATAATTGCAACGAGGAAACTCAAGATCAGAGTAACAGCGAGAAAGACGTCATCCAGGAGGGCGGCGTACCAAAGAAATCAGACCGAAGCAAGTATTACAACGAGGACAACCTCCAGGTATGGAAAGATAGATGCTTGCGGAGGGATGAAGAGATGAAGGGGATGGCGGACAAATTGGCGGACCTGCAAACGGTCGTCAATTTCATGATGCAAAACAATGTCATGCAGCCACCGTTCTCGCTGCAAGACACGCCAATTCCAGCGGCCAAGAACAATGCCCAGAAGGGAGGGCAGAAAACAGTCCCTGTAGCCCCCCAGCACACCAGGACCAAGGAACACTCTCACTGACCTTCAAGGGAGGTCGGGCGAGGAGAGTCAGTGAAAGGAGATTCACGGAGGACGCATCGTACCAAAGAGGCCGACCCCAAGGAACATCGGCATGTTCAGGGGAAGGAACTCTGTTTCGACGCAACTAACGGAGAGAGATCCAAGAGGACCCGCAATGACACCGAAAGCAGCGCACCGAAACGGCTGAAATCTGGAGATAGCCGAGCTCCTAGACGGAGTAAGGAAGATCTGAGGGATTACCTCCAGAGGAAGCAACAAAATGCCGAGGTAACCTCCCCGGTTAAGCCAAGAATGCCATTCTCGGTAGAGTTGGACAAATTTGAGGCCCCGAAAAGGTTAAGTATGCGGAGGTTCCAGATATACGACAGTAAGTCGGACCCCAACTTTCACGTCGGTTTGTACCTGAACGCGATGGCATTGTACACAGGGAACGAGCTGTTGCTTTGCAAAGTGTTCCCTTCATCCTTCGGGGAAATTGCATCGGACTGGTTTCACAAGTTGCCGAAAAGAACTGTGAAAATCTGGGAAGGTCTGGCCGAGATGTTTGTGGCCAGGTTCGTGACAAACAAACTACAGCCATTGAGGGTAGACACCCTGATGGCCCTGAAAATTAGCGAGGATGAAAGCCTGAGGGATTATGCCAAAAGGTATTATGAGGTATTCAACCGAATACCAGAATGCAACCAAGAGGTGACCGTCGTATCGTTTAAGAACGGCCTCAAAGATGATTGCCTGCTCCGAAAATCACTAGCAAAGACATTTCCAAAAAGCATGGAGGAACTTATGGCCAGGATAGAAAAGTATGCTAGGGCCGAGGAGGACACGCCGGGGACAAAGGCGCTGAAACCAGAGAGGAAAAACGGCGAGGAAAAACAGCTCGCCGAAGCGAGGCTGAGGTGATGGAGGATACAACAAACCGGAGACAAGATTAAGGGCTGCACATGCAGTCACAACCATATTTCGAATCCCAATTTACAAAGTCTTGGATAAAATCCGAAATCAGCCCTATTACAGAGCACTAATAAGGGTTCCTGGTGAATTTATAGGCAAAAGCCTTGGCAAGCACTGTGCTTACCACAACGAAGATGGGCACATGACTCAGGGTTGCAGAGCCCTGAAAGCACATCTTGAAGACCTGGTAAGACAAGGTCATCTGAGGGACCTTATAGACGAGGCTAGAACAAGGGAAGAGCAAGCAAGACTGCCTCAGGCACCGGCAGCACCACCTCCTCCAGCACCACAACCGTAGGCAGGTGGGCCTCGGGTGATCAATGTAATCCACTCGAAGGTCAATGAGAATGAAATACGTAGGGAGACACAGAAGGTAAAACACTTGCAACATGTGTACCAGGTCAGACAGAAAAGACCTAGGGCAGACGATTGCCAGGGACAAGTGGTATCCTTCACTGAAGCCGACCTAGAGATGGTGTAGCATCCACACAACGATGCCTTAGTAGTATCCCTCCAGATTGAAGAGTGCCAAGTAAAACGCATCCTAATTGACTAGGGTAGCTCTTGTGACATCATGTATGTCAGATGTTACAAAGAGCTTAGCCTTCACCAAGACGATCTGGAGTAGTCCAATGGCCCAATGGTTGGGTTCAATGGAATGCCGACATGACCCCTGGGAGCAGCAAGTTTAGAGGTGCAGGCTGGCACCAAGAAGGTGAAAACTGAGTTCACCATAATTGACACCTCCTCCCCTTACAATGCCATCTTGGGAAGGCCATGGCTGCATGCAATGGGGGCGGTCCCCTCAACATTGCACTAGCTGTTGCGGTTCCCAACAGAGCATGGAATAGAGGAGGTCAGAGGAGATCAGGTGCAGGCAAAGAATTGCTCAATGGAAGCAATGAAATCTACCTGCAATGTACAAAAAGCAGAATCAGCTGAGATTGAAGATGAGGACATGGAAATCCTGGAAGACGTCGGCAAAGAGCCAGCCGAGAAGAGTAAGGAAGCCCTAAAGAAAGTCTTCGTCCAGCAAGGGGATGAAGACCGCTACTTCCTTCTCGGCTTGGGCTTGGCCGAGGAAGAAGAAAAAGAGCTAAAGGCGTTCTTGAGAACAAACATTGAAGTATTTGCCTAGACGCCGTACGACATGCCTGGCATTGACCCTGAGGTCACTTGCCGTAGACTGAATGTGGACAGGTCGGCTAAACCTGTCATCTAACGAGCAAGAAGGCCGACGTTGATGCATGTCGAGGCAGTAGAAGAGGAAGTGGATAGACTTCTGGAGGCCAGAGCCATTCGAGAGGTAAATTACCCGACATGGCTATCAAACACAGTGGTTGTGAAGAAAAAGAACGGTAAGTGGAGAGTCTACGTGGACTTCACCAGCCTGAACAAGGCTTGTCCCAAAGACAGTTTCCCATTACCCAAAATTGACCAATTGGTGGATGCCACTTCAGGGCATGGAAGGATGAGCTTCCTGGATGCCTACAGGGGGTACCATTAGATAGTTATGTACCCCCCAGATGAGGAAAAGACGGCGTTCATAACCCCAAAAGGGCTATACTGCTACAGGGTAATGCCCTTTGGATTGAAAAATGCAGGAGCAACTTACCAGAGATTGGCAAGACAGTGGAGGTATACATCGACGACATGGTCACGAAGACCAAGGAGCCCAAGGATCATCTGAAAGACTTAAAGGCAGTCTTTGATATCCTTAAAACATATCGGCTTCGACTCAATGCATCAAAGTGTGCATTTGGAGTTGGGTCTGGTAAGTTCTTAGGATATTTGGTGACTAGAAGGGGCATTGAGGCAAGCCCAGATCAGATCAAGGCTATCTTAGAACTGAAGAGTCCAACATTGGCAAAACAAGTGCAGATGCTAACTGGAAGGGCTGCAGGCCTGAACAGATTCATAAGCAGAAGTTCTGATCAGTGTAAGCCTTTCTTCAGCTTAGTAAAGAAAGCCACAGACTTCTTATAGACCGAAGAATGCGAAGCCGCCTTGGCCGACTTAAAGAAGTATTTGACCACAGCTCCAGTCCTCTCAAATCTAGTACCTGGAGAGGAGCTGTTCTTATACTTGGCAGTTTCTGAGCACGCAGTAAGTGCAGTAATAGTCAGAGAAGAAAAAGGAGAGAAAATGATAGTTTACTACGTGAGTAAAACCCTGGCAGACACAGAAACTAGATACTTACCCTTGGAGAAGTTAATACTGGCTTTAGTAATGGCTTCTAAGAAGCTGAATCATTACTTTCAAGTCCACAAAATTGTGGTGCTAACTGAACATTCTTTAAGGTCACTGTTGCAACAAGGAGATCTAATAGGCAGAATAGCCAAATGGACAGTGGCCTTAGGCCAATATGACCTGGAATTCAGACCCAGGACAACAATCAAAGGCCAAGTCTTAGCCGACTTTGTGGTCGAGTTCACACCAGACGCCGTCATACATCGGGCTCCGTTGAGCCGAGGTATACAACTTTCGAATGAGCAAGAAAAAACCCAGCGGGGGACAACAGAACAAAGGAACAAAGAGAAACTCAGGCCCTGCAGTATTTACATCGGTGAATCCTTCCGGTTGTTTATTGATAGGAGTTCAATTCGACAAGAAGCGGGGGCAGGAGTAGTGTTAGTATCGCCAGATGGGCAGATACTGGAACAATCCATCCGTTTGGGGTTTAAGGCCTCAAACAATGAAGCAGAATATGAAGCGCTAATCACAGGGCTAAAGCTGACAGCAGCCATGGAAGCCGACGAGGTAATAGTCTTCTGTGACTCCCAACTTATAGTCAACCAGGCAACATGCGAATATGTAGTCCGAGATGAAAGGATGTCCGCCTATGCAAAGGAAGTGAGCAGATTGGTAACCTTATTTCAAAATTGTCGACTATATCAGGTAAGCCGAGATGACAACAGCCATGCCGATGCTCTGGCCAACCTGGCTAGTGCAATGAAGCCTGGAGAGGCAAGAACGATAATGGTTGACTACTTGTCAGGTCCAAGCATAGAAGCACTGAACACAGAGCGTGAAGCAATGTATGTGGAGATGGGACCAAGTTGGATAGATGCAATAATAGTATTCCTTAGAGATGGGAAGCTGCCAGATGACCGAAAAAAAACGCAACAGATTAGACTGAAGTCGGCAAGATTCAGTTTGACCGCAGAAGGACATCTCTACAAAAGATCTTTTACTGGACCCCTTTTAAGGTGTGTACATCCTTTACAAATTGAAGACTTCTTGTATGAGATACATGAAGGAGTATGTGGAAGCCACACAAGGGGCAGATCACTTGCTCATAGGGCCATAACTCAGGGGTACTAGTGGCCCTATATGCAGAAAGATGCTGAAGCCTATGTCAGAAAATGTGAGAAGTGTCAAAGGTTTGCACCTCTGATACATCAACCAGCAGTAGACTTGAACCCAGTGTCCAGTCCTTGGCCATTTCTTGTTGGACAATTGCCTCAAGCAACCGGACAAAGAAAGTACTTGCTAGTGGCAACTGATTACTTCACCAAATGGGTGGAAGCTGAGCCCCTTGCAAAAATTTGTGATGTTGATGTAAAGAACTTCATATGGAAGAATATCATCACCAGGTTTGGAATTCCAAGAGCAATAGTAGCAGACAATGGTACACAGTTTGACAGTAAGTTAATCAAGAGCTTCTGTGCAAAGTACAAAATCAAGAACTACTATTCCACTCCAAGCTTCCCTCAGAGCAGTGGACAAGCAGAAGCATCAAACAAAACAATCCTAGATGGGATCAAGAAGAGGCTAGAAGCAGCAAAGGGAAAGTGGGTGGATGAGTTGCCTAGTGTACTTTGGGCATATCGGACCACGCCGAGAAGATCAACCGGGGAATCCCCATTTGCCATGGCTTTTGGCACAGAGGCAGTAATCCCATTAGAGGTCGGCATCCCAGGGATCAGAACCCAGGGAGTGGAAAATAGGACTAATGATGTATTCTTAGCCCGAGATCTAGATCTGCTAGAAGAGAGAAGAGAGAAAGCATCAATTCAGCTGGGGGCATACCAGCAGCAGCTTACCAAGACTTATAATAAGAAGGTCAATCCAAGAGAGTTCCAAGTTGGGGACCTCGTCCTGAGAAAGGTTGTTAGCAATAAGAAGGATCCCAGGGAGGGCAAGCTTGGCCCAAATTGGGAGGGACCCTATAGAATCATCTCGGTATTGGGCAATGGGGCATATCGGCTTGAAGATAGTGAAGGCAAAGAGTTGCCAAGGCCCTGGAATACTTGCAATCTGAAGTTTTTCTATCTTTAGATTTTCTTGTTCCTTGTTATTAGCCGAAGTAATAATAGAGTTTTAGCTTGATTTTTTACATTTGTGTAATATGACTGATAAGATACTTGACGACGTTTCTGATTGAAACATGACAAAATACTTAGACTTATTATATGGCAGAGTTCCTACTTGCATACAATAGAGTTGAACTAAGTGGATTTAACCTGGACTGGCCATGTCGGTAGAGTCAAACACAGACTGGAACTCAGTATCTGCCAATATTTTCACATGCTTAAATGCGAATCCAAGTGAAGCTTAGGTTCACATTAGGGGGCAGAGAGTTGGAGAATGATGCCTGGGAGCCGGAATCTGCAGGCTGAGACTAGTTTAACGCTTGTTGAAATTTAAATTTACAAGTTGAAGTTAAACCGAGGTCATGTTTAACGCTTGTTGAAATTTTTTATAAAAATTTACAAGTTGAAGTTAAACCGAGGTCATGTTTGACGCTTGTTGAAATTTAAATTTACAAGTTGAAGTTAAACCAAGATCATGTTTGACGCTTTTTGAAATTTTAAGTTTACAAGTTGAAGTTAAACCGAGATCATGTTTGATGCTTGTTGAAATTTAAATTTACAAGTTGAAGTTAAACTGAGGTCATGTTTAACGCTTGTTGAAATTTTAAATTTACAAGTTGAAGTTAAACTGAGGTTATATTAAAGGAAGATTGATTTAAACACTTGTTGAAATTTTTTATAAAAATTTACAAGTTAAGGTTGTAATAAAAGAAGTACTTACGTACTTGCCGAGATAAAAACATTTCTTTTCTTTGACCGAGGTACATCACCCCAAGAAGATTGCACAGATTAAGGTGTATGTTGAAGACATCCAAATTATTCTAAGTATAGAGTCATATAGAGAAGACAAACATACAAGCATTCAAAAGAGGAAGTTGTATTTACATTCAAAAGAAGGCACATCGGCTAAATAGAGAGCTTACATTGTTTCAAAGAAAGAAAAAAGTACAAGGTACAGAAAAAGAGAAGAACACATCAAACTAAGACTCTTCGGCGTCTCTAGCTAATTGGGTCTGGAGTTCAGAAGACAGCTGAAAAGACATCTCGGTGGCCCTCTTAGCCGCGAGCTCGGCATCGATTTCTTGAAGAGTTTGGTCGAGACTCTTGTCGGCAATAGGCGTGTCCGATGTTGCCTTCTCAGGAGTAGCGTCTTTGGAGACCTCACCCTTCTCATCCTGAGTCAAGTCCAAGACTTGCTCATTTAGAGTAGGGGACTTGGCCCCAGCAACTTCCTTCTTCTTCCTGACCAAAGCTTCCTCATCGGACTCGGAATCGTCTTCGGATTGGCTTGGAGTAGGAGGAAATGACAGGGGGAGGTCGCTGGCATTCTTGAGGGGAGAGTCCTCGGGGACATCTAGCTTTTTTAGGGCAGCCATCTAACCAAGGGTGAAACCCTTGTTGCATGCCTGCCTCACTTGCTTCTTGTAGTCCTCCTTGATGTCGGCCGCCCCCTCGGCGTACGCCTTTTCACCAGCAGCCTTGATCTCGGCCTCTTTGGTGGCCAAGGCGTCTTGAAGTTCTTTCTGGGCCTTGGTCATTTTTGCCTCTGCCTCCTTCTTTTTGGCCGCAAGGACCTTGGCAATGGCATCGGCAGCGTCTGCTTTTTCCTCGGCCATATCTTTAGCTTTAATGGCTGCCGCGGCTTGATCTGACAAGGTCTTCAGTTTTGCCTCGGCCTTTTTGATGGTCTTCTGTAAACCACCAACCTCCCTAATCTTGTTGGCCAACTCCTTTCTCATCTCAAAAGATTGCATTGAGAAGGAGTGGGCGTGCTGGATCGCCTGAAAGAAAATGGACAGAACAGAAGTTAGTAGAAATTCTCTAAGTACGGAAAAATAGAGAAAGAAAAATACCAAGTGTAAGGAACTTACTTGAACGGAATGCTGCAGCATCAAAGCAAAATTTTTGTATTCGCTCATCTTGGCGTTACGATTAAGGTCTTTGGGAAGAAGCAATGTGGTGGAGAGGGCAACGCCGACCTCAATATCGTTGGCGATGTCACCAGCCCTGACTGGCTTGTCCTCGTTGTCTATTGACATTTGATTGGCCTATTAAAAATAATACAAAGGAGAAAAAAGAATGAATCATTTATTTACTCACAGGAGGCAGTTGTTTGATGGAGTCTAACTTGAGTCTATTTTTATCATTTAAACCATTTAAACCATTCATTTTCTCATATTTGTTGACAAAATTATCTATACAAAAAATAAAGTAAATTGAATAGCAATAGGCACAGGATTTGATTTGTTTTGGAAAAATGAAAAATTTATTCCCCAAGTTATCACTATATAAAATGTGCCTTTATTGTTTTTGTAAAGTAGTAACAAAGTAGTCTTTCAACCTCTTAATCCCATGACCACCGAGGGTGGTGGCACAGTGGGGAAGGCATTGCCTTCCCACAGCCATAAGTCAAGTTCGACTCTTGGGGGGTGCAAAAATCCTGGATTTTCTAGTGGCTCTCTTCGGAGACCTCGCGCTATACTTCGATCGAAACTTGGCCTTGGCTGGGGCAGTTGATGAGCTCCACTGGTGCCTCGGTAGTGAGTCCCTTCTTATGGGTTGGGTCAAATCAGACCGGTAACTGGTAGACCCGGGGCTTGGGCCCACGAATGTCGTGATGAGACCTCAGAGCATCTTTTTTTCTTGTTTAAAAAAAAAAAAAAAAAAACCTCTTAATCCTATGAAATACAGGATTAGTAATATTACTTTTTATGGAAGAGCAATACAACAAATCCAGAATTATCTATTTAGAATTTACCTTGAAACAATAATCAATGGTTTAAATTCATTTCACTCGTGGACCCCATATTTCATCAATTTAATCTCTATCACACATATTCATTCTAGATAAAATCTGGAATCTTAGACTTTTCCTTATGACTTAGTTTGTTTAGGATGAAATAGGTAGAAAGTGAGGGAAAGAGAAAAAAATTTAACTTTTATGAGTTTATTTAACTTGAAAGTTGTGAAAAATATAAGTAAATAATTTTCTTGTACAATCTATATTAGTATTGTAACTAATTTTTAATTTCTTGAAAAAAACATAAGAAAAATTGAATGTGAGTTATTTATAACTAAACTTTTGATTTTTTTTGATTTTATATTTTTCTCACAAAATTTTCATTTTAATCAAATGTTTACATGAAAATATATTTTATTTTTCTATTTTTTTCTTTTATTTTATTTTATTTTCCTTAATTTTCATTTTTTACTAAATTTTCTTTCTAACGAAACGAAACCTATGGGAATATTAATCTCACCTATTTTATAGATTTACCACGGGACAAAGACTCTACTTAATTGGGGTATATTTCTTTTAGGTATGTAACGCTCCGAAATAAATGCAATAACCTATCCACAACATTAATAAATAACAATAATGGTAAAGTAATTATCTCCCATTAGTTTCCAGTTAAGTCTACGAAAGAGTAACATATGCAGATATACATTCATAAGCCTATCCCTCAATCTATAGCATATGTTACATAATAAAATGAACATCAGACAAGTAAGAAATTCCTTAAGGGCTTGCAGCTTTCCAAGGCAGTGCTTGGTTACAACAAAATGGATTTAAATCCAATACAGTTAAAGTCCTAGACTTGTACAATTAAATACAACAAAATAAATAAAATGAAGCCCTTGCTTCCAAGTCCTCCCAAACTATTGCCCTGGCAGAGGCACGCCATCAATACCTGAAAATGGTTGTTCACATAGGGTAAGCCAAAGCCTAGTAGAAATAATTCAACACAACATATGAATTTTAACAAAGATATAAGGGTGAAATGCATATGTAATGCTCGTGACAAAACATTTTATATCCTTTTTCTGAAACCATCCAATGCCACATTCATACCACAATTCATTAATCATTTATTTTACATTAGAAAATAGGGGAGTGAATCACAACTTTGGAAATCTCAAGACAAGTATCACATTTTATGGAAATTTCATCCGTGGGAAATCGTAAACTGGCACCCATGTAAACGTAGGCTATACAAGCGCTACTATTGCCATTTTAAGGATATTTTGTTTGCGGGATCCACACGCATGTATACACGCATTTTTTGGGACTTTCACCGTAGACACACAAGCTAACTTATTTAATGTAACAACAACTTTCTTCTAGATTCACCCCTTTTTCAACACAAGATACATTTTCAATGAAATAAGTATGTACCAATGCTCAATGCAAATGGATGAGAAATTAATTCTCATGCAATTTCTACAACATTCATAGCTATCCTCCACTGATAGCCCAAAACAAATATCTCTAAATAAATAGATAATTTCAATAAAGATAAACTTTCCAAATTCCAAGATGTGAGTGATAATACATATCTAACTCCACCATTCTCATCCATAACAACTCAATTTCACCATTTCAATATCAATTCCATTTATCAATACAAAATCAACATTTGAGATTTCTAGGGCAAAAATCCTCTTCTCTTTATATATCATTTTCCAAGGTAAAACGCATCATTTCAACATATCTCATAAGTAAATATCCATCCATAACCATTCCCAATAAACCATTTGAAAACTCCTTTCTTTGATTTTCGAACCAACACCTAAGATTTTGCTCAAAATCCACTTTTTCACAATGATGTTTCATAAAAACAAATAACTAAGTTAAAAATCATAAAGAAGTCCGGAGAATCCCTACCTCAAGCTCAGAAGGTGGGAGAGAAGAACTCGGAGAAACTCAATGACAATGAAATTACGAACCACATGGATAAAAAAGAAAAAGCAAAAGAAAAAAAAAGAGAGCTCTTGACACAATCTACAATCTATTTCAAAGGACCAAGATGAGAAAGTACCTCTAGGTGAGTAGATAGGAAGATCTAGGTGAGAAAAGTTGGGTTCTGAGAGAAAAGAGAGAAGTCACAGTTCAAAGAGAGAAGAGAGAAAGAGAAAGGAAAAGTGAGTGAGAAAAATATGTTTGGGGCCTATTTATAGTGACAGAATAATAGTCCTAAAGTCAAAGGAAAGAATAGGTCAAACCTCCAAAAAGTAGGGTCCAATACTGAACCAAAATCTGGAAAAAGACTCACAGGGGTCGACCCTCGGGAAAGTGGTGTTGACCCTCAAGAAGAAAAGCTAAGACACTAATGTTTTGCAGCAGACGAGGGTCGACCCTAGGAGACAGTGGCATCGACCCCATTTTTCAGAATGCAACCCAGAACAAAACAACAAGAGGAGGGTTGACCCTCAGAACCCATGGTGTCGACCCTTTATTTCAGGAGCAATTTCCAAGATTAAGCAGCAAGACAATGTCGATGCCCCCCCCAGCCTGGTGTTGACCCCAGAGGCCAATAACAGGACAAGAGTCAACACCACTAAGATTGGTGTCGACTCCAAATTTCAGTAGCCACACTAAGAGCATAGCAAGAAGGTGGTGTCGACACCACCAAGGCTAGTGTCGACTCTTTTATCAAAATCCAACAAGAGAAGAGGGAAGGACGATCACTACGGATATGGTTACCCGGGTTCCAAAGCAATAAATGGGTCGAGTCTAAGCCCGGATCGCTATAGGGTAAATTACAAAGATACCCCTGAGGTTTGATTAAAATATGAATCGCCCTCTGTGGTTATGGAAATTACATTCCATCCCTTGAGGTTTCTAATTTCATAACAAATTGCCTCTTTTATGAATAAATCATCAAGTCAATTAACAGTTTTAAATGATGTTAGAAATATGTTTCAATTAATAATTTAGGTAATTTTATTATTATATAGGAGAGCCATTATGAATTTCATTTTTTTAGTTAATTCTGTTAAATAAAAAATTCTAATAGGGGATATTTGTGATTTTCCAAACTACAAGGGGTAATCTGTACTTTAAGCAAACGTTGGGAGGTGTATTTGTAATTTATCCTATTCTTTTTGACCGTGTATAAGAAAGCAAAGAAAAACTTGTAGGCTTCTATGTTTTTTCACTTTTTTAATATCCTTTGTTTGATTATCGTTAGTATATTATATCATCGGAAAGAACAGTATATCTATACAGTATTATATAAGAGGGAGTTGATTATGCTACAGTGTTTGTGGCTCTTATTTTCATTTGCCTGTTTTGCCCCTTTACTTTGTTTTATTTTCCTAGCTAGTTCATGGTTCTTCTACTGTAATTTGTGAGAAGTAGCTATGTCGCCTTTTGATACAGTTTTTGGTGAGTGAGAGTGAGCCACGTCTTCATATTTTCTCAATCAGTTATCTCAGAATTCTTTGTTTCTATCTCAAACTCTCACAGCCCATCTCTCTCAACGACAATTGACGGTGTCAAATAGCTCTCGCTCTGGGCCACCATTATCACAGGTAACAAAACTTCCATTCTTTTTCATAATTGTTAAGATTTTTTTCCCCAATTTTTGTTTTCCATATTAATACGAATTCTTTCTTTTCTATTTTCTGGGACATGTTTTGGTAAGATCTGCTTCGAGGCTTTTCATCTTCAATTGAAGCCCTTGATCCTCATTAAAGCTTATTTGAGATCAAATATGTCCTTGTTAGTGATAGCAATAGAGGTCCTCTTATCAACTCAACCTCTCTACTTTTGAAATAGGTATCAAATGAATTTTTGCTTTCTTTACAACAATTTTCTTGTTATTTATTTATTTGTTTATTTCTTCTTCATATGGTTTGTCCATCTTCTTGGTGATTTGTTTTTTGAAAGTAAGTTTTTTTTTATAAGTTCAAGTAAAGATTTTCTTTTTGTTGTTTTTACAACTCTGCAATTTCAGCATAATATTGGACCTACTGTGAAGGAAAGTGATTTTCAATCTTTGTAGAGTAAAGGTATCTTCTTCTTCTTCTTCTTCCCTTTTTTTTTTTTTTTTTTAAATGTGTTCCTTGTTTATCCCTTTTTTTTTTTTGGTTGCATGCTTAATTTTCTTTCTTGCTTTTTTATTTTTTATTTTTTCAGGTTTGCCAATATATATAATATTATTACATTTTTGGGGTGTTTTTTTTTTGGTTGCCTATGTGTCTATTCTATTTTGTACCTCATTTTGTTTTTTGTTTTTTACTTGATTTAGTTTTTGTTATAGTTTTCTTAGAAAGTTCTATGTGATTCATGGAGAAATGTCCCAGGAAGTTAGAATTTGTAACTCTTGGAAATTTATAAGTTCATATGTGTAATCCATTGAGTTTGAAGGTGCTTACTATTTTTGTTTTATTCCAATGTAAGGCAATTGTTTGTTTATGACATTAAAAATGGCAACAATTCTGTCTGATAAAACCAATATCATCATTCCAGTCCTTTAGTCTTCGTGAACAAAGTGTCTGACAACCACAGTAATCCTGCAGAACATCAATCGGTTCCATTTTTTTTGTTTTTGCTCATTGTTTGTAGACACCCCATTTTTGACCGTCCTCAAGACTTGGACGTCACCGTTTGAACACTCAGTGATCATCCTTGTTTGTGTTCGTCTTGAGTTCCTGGAGGTCTCGGCCGCGCGCCTTGCCTCAAGACCTCTCGACTCGACTGTTTTGTGTTTGGTTTTGCACCAAACACTTGTGTTTTGCTTTTGAGGGGCAGGGAATGGCTTGTTGGCCACCCCCACATCTCACCGGCCATGGCTTGAGGCCACCGGCCATTGCTTTGTTGCCATTGGCCAAATGTTTGGCCGGCCGGCATTCTTTGTGGCCGGCCGACCATTGTTTTGGTCAATTTGGCATTTTTGGCTGGCTGACCACTGTGCATCTGCTTTTGCAGATATTTTTATGCCAGCTGTGCTAGCTGGCATACACTTTGCACCCCCTCCATACACGTGTATGGAGGGATTTCACTCTTGCTTAGCTTGTTTTGTAAGCTTTGCAAGAGTGATCCTCTATAAGAGGAGGGCTTCTCCTCCCTCCTCAAGGTTACACAAAAAAAAGAGTTCCAGAGGTCTGAACTAGGGTTAGGTCATAGTGTATCTATCTATCTCTATTTCTCCTTCTCTTTTACCCTTTGTGTGTGTTTGTCCTTGGTTTTGCACTAGGACACCTAGCATTACACCTTACCTTGGTTGCTGAGGCACCAAAGGGGTGTTCTTGAAGTTTTTGAGTGGATTCAAGCTTGAGGAGGCTACTGGAGCTCAATTCTTGAAAGGGGTCTTCAAGGGTAAGAACCTTGCTCTTTATTCCCCATTTTTGCATAGTCTTTTAACCTACCTTGCATCTATTTTTAAGCTTAGTATATAACATATAAAAGTTCTGATTTTGTTTGTTTAAAATAGTTGTTTAAGGTTGCTTTGAGCTTTGGGGTTGTTTGACCCCTCTTAGGCCTTGTTTGGCCCCCATTTTGTGCTATTTTGGTGAGCTCCGGGACCACCTTGTTTAGGCCTCCTCACCACTGAAATCTTGAGGGATTTCAGTGGTGAGGATAGTGGTTTGAGGTCCTAAGAAGGAGAGGGCCATCCCCTCTCCTTGTTGTCTTCAAACTTGCCATTTTAAGCCTCATGTGTGAGCACCATTTTTGAGTTCATGTTGGCCATGTTTCAGTAGGTATTTGGTAGTATTTTGCCATATTTTACCTCTGTTTTAAGTTGGTTTAGACACACCATGCTTGCCTTACATACTTGTCTTGTAATGCCATATTTTGCCTTAACATGCTTCAGGCTTTGACCCTTGTTCTAGCATGATTTTGGCCAAGCTTTGTGAAGCTTTTGTATATGTTTTAGCATGCTTTAGCTTTGTTTTTAGTTTCTTCGGCCATGCTTGACATGTTTTGTATACCCACCTTGCATTTTGGCTTGTTAGCCTTAGGTGTGTGAGTGTTGAGTATGCATTGCTTAGCTTGTTTCAGTGGTTTGGCACCACTTATAGCATCATTTCAATCCCCATGGTATGCTTGTATGCTTGCATTTGATGCTCCTTTAATGCTTTAAAAGGGTGTTGTCCTATGCTCCATGTTTGACCTCTTTTGTATGCTTCCATGTGTAGGCCACTTAGATGCTATCTAGGTGTGTCCTCAGCTTTGTTTAGGTCTGCCTTGGGACTATTCTAAGTCCTCTTAGCCTTGTGAGGCTTGGTTGGCACGGCCATGGTTTAAGCCCCTTGGCTTACCTTGAGTCTTGGACATCATTGCATGCTATGCTTGTCTTGTTAAGTTGGTTTGGCACCCTTTTCTAACATGATTTTCAGAGCTTTCTATGCATGCCATTTGTCCATGTTTATCCTCTTTTAAGTGTGCTTAAAAGTTGCTCTTTGGTGCCTTAGTGTTGGACCTTGTATGCATGCATGTTTGTATGCACATTAGCCTTCATTCTTGAGCATGTTGGCCACTATTTTGGGCTTGTTTAGGAGCTATCCAAATTAGTTTAAGTCCCTCCTTTGCATATTGTTGCATGCTCACCTTGTGTGTTGTTGCATACTTGGCCTATCGCATGTGTTGCATGCTTGAATCATAGTGTATTTGGCATGCATTCTCATCTTTGTTTTGATTGCCCAACATGCCATATGTTTTGCATATTTGCATGTTGGCATTGCATCTTGCATGCTCAATTAGCTTGCATACATGCTATATGCTTTGCATGCTTATTGGCATTCCCATGTTGCATACTTGGTTTTCATGCTTAGGGTGCATTGCATTGAACATGCATGCCTTGCCTCTTGAAATCAAGTGATAGAGGTTGGGCCTTTATGTGCTTAATTGGTTTGCATTCCATTTGAAATCAAGATGCACAACTTGACTTCTTGGGCCATCACGCATCGAAATGCGCGATTGGTGGTCCGAGAATCAAGGGACATCCTCCTTTGAGTCATAAACATGATAAGGGGTGTGTTGGTGCAAACATTGCTTGAAATACATTGCCATGCCTTGTTTTGTCCTCTGCTGCTGTCAAAACAGGTTCTGCAGGAAGCTTTGGCCGGCCGGCCGACCTCATTCAGTGCCGACCGGCCATCCATTTATAGCCGATGGCTTCATTTGTGGTCGATGGCCACTTACCTTTGGCCGGTGGTGTTCCCACTTGGCCAGTGGTGTTCCACAGTGTTCAGAGAGTGTTCCTTGGGAATTGTGCCATTTTCAGAGGAGCAGAGCAGGGAAAACAGAGGCAGCTTGTGCATGGCATTGGATTTCCGGGCAAAGCCAATCCGAGCACGCGTGCATCCCTCTTCCCGAGGCCTTTTAATGCTTTCCTTAGCTTAATTGATTTGTTAATTAATTAGGTGGTCTGTAACTATTTAATTAGCTTGTTAGTTGATTAAATTGTATTATTCTTTTGGTCCCTCCGAGCGAGGGCAAATGTGTAATAAGTGTGCGTGCGTGTGTACATGTCTTCCAACCCCCACTTCTTTCTCCCTTTTACTTACCTGCTTTGATGGTTAGTATTAGGGCATGTTTAATTTTGCATACCTTATACTATGCATGCGTGCATCATTCATCAGTCTTGCATGCACCAGGCTCGGCGCATCATGCTAACCGCATAGTATTTCCATTCCAACTTGAATACGTGTATTGAGTTGTCGCATTCCACATGCCATACTAGGATTAGCCGAGCCTATTATAGTTGCATTCTGTATGCGATGCATTAGCCACTTAACATGGACTAGGATCATGCATGATTACTAACTAGTTCATTGTTTTGGCGCGGAGTACGATGTAAGCATTTATGCTTTAGCATCTCGCATGAGTGTGGATGTTAACATGACAGCATGCTTACCATGTGGCTATGTGCTTATGTGATATTACTGCCTAAATGCCTGTGGGTGAAGGTTGGATTGTTTGAGTTGGAACAACTCATTGAAATTCGTGTTTTAGCCTACTCGCGAGTAGCAAATTCCAAACCACTTTCCAAACGAGCGGATATGCAATGCTTTGTTCCAAATTAGGCGATCTAGTCTATACTTTTGTGTTGTGCGCATCACATAGTAAATCTAGGCTAATAACTGGAATAAGAGCACATAACATTTTCAAAACAAGATATCACGGTTAGTAGAGGCCGATCTTTGATCGGGCGAGCGGGGGTGCTCATAGCTGACCTTCCCCAATCGTACCCAAGTTCCCGAGCCGAGGCAACTTTGGTGATGACGGACACGTGGCCTTAGGCAAACGAGTCAGGGTTTCCTAAATTCCCCCTTAAAAATATTTAGGTGGCGACTCTGTATTTGGCAGAGCAGTCCATGTCTGGCACTTCTTTACAAAAATCTGTTTTCCAAAACGATTTGCCGGATTTGGACTCTTTGGTTCAGATTAAGAACCGTGACAAATCGAGTCCGAACTATAGCACGTGAGGCCCCACGCGGGCGCGTCTACAGTTAATTTTAATGTTCTTTGATAGCTGACTCCAAAATTAGGATTTTGTAGAGATAATTGGCCATTTTTTGGATAAATATAGGCTGATTTTGTTTTGTTTTGTTTTGTTTTTTTTGATATTTTCAAAATTTTTAGTTTGTTTCTCTATTTTAAATTCAAAAAAAGTTAAGAGCTTTGGTGGTAATGTGGTGTGGGTGTGGGTGTGGATGGGATATATGCAAAATAAGGGCATGTTGTGTGAAGTTGATTTTAGTCATTTGTGGGTTGATTTTAATCTCTTCAAAATTGTGCTATGTTTTCCCTTCTATTGGTGTGATTAGGTGATTCTTGTGGCTTTGGAAAGATGGATTTTGTTCTATTGAGGTAAGAAACGTCTTTTCTTCCTTTCTTATGCTTTTTCTTATATGTTGCTTGTCTTCACTTTTTTTTTTTTTTTGGGGGGGTATATATATTTATCCTTTTCTTAAATATAACAAAAAAAAAAAATGCTTTGTTTTTCTTGTTTTCCTTGTCCTTGGTAGGTTTATTTTATTGTTTTTTAGTTTGGTAGACAGATCTAGTTGATTTTGCCTTTGACCAAAGTCACAATAAGCAACTTGTTAATAATACTGATCTTTATTTGTTCTTATCTCTGTATGTATGCTATTCTCTATTTTTTTTTTTTGGTAGAGTTATGGTTTTATAAGTTTTTCAAATTTGTTGATTTTGAGTTTGTGTTGTTTGTGATTGATTTTTGTTTGATTACTCATGAGTTGGGTTCATAACAGTCTGTTTTGTAACTGTAAGGATTTCAAATGTACCACGTTCCTTCTCTTACTTAGAGCATGAAGGTTGCTACTTATGTGTTACTGGGTGACCCATATGATATGAATTAAATTATTTAGAAAAATAAAAAAACCATATAATTCAAATATTCCCTTGCAATGGGGGCAGGTGGATTTGACTGTTATTATGAATTGTTTTTATAGTGGTTCTCCATCTGTATGCCCCTTTATCTAATGAAGTTTTTCTCTTTTAAGTTTGTCTATTAATGCCTAGGCTTTTGCTTGTTTTGTAGCTATTTACATTATGCTTGGTTCATGGACTTAAGTAGGAAATTGAAAAGAGAAAGAGAAAATTATTTCTTACAAAATAATTTTTAAAATCATTTCTAAAATCATTGTTAGTAGACTGAGGCCTTTCTTGAACAAGATTGGGAGACCTAACTAAAGTAGTTTTATTCCTGGTAGAAACACGAGTGATAACATCATCATTACTCAAGAAATTATACACACTCTAAATCAAAAAAGAGGAAAGAAGGGTGGTATGGTTTTCAAAATCGACTTGGAAAAAGCCTATGATAACATCTCTTGGGTATTTTTAAAACAGACCCTGGAGGAATTTAAATTTGATAAGAATTTCATTGATCTTATTATGAGCTATGTCACCACTGTTAGCACTGCAGTTATCTGGGATAGTGAGCCTCTGGAGGAATTCACACCTTCTAGAGGGCTGAGGAAAGGAGATTCACTGTCTCCATATCTGTTTGTGCTGTGTTTAGAGAGATTATCCAACATGATCAATCTTAAGGCTGAGAATAAGAGTTGGAAATGGGTGGAGGTGACCAGAGGTGGTCCTAATCTCACCCATCTCTTTTTTGTTGATGATCTTATGCTCTTTGGGCAGGCTACTATGGCTAATTGTAGCACTATCATGAAAGTTATGGAGGAGTTTTGTGAGCTATCTGGGCTGAGAATAAATTCCCATAAGTCCAAGCTCTTTGTATCCCCTAATACTGAGAGGAGGAGAGCTAAAAAGCTTAGCACTAAGTGTGGTATTTCTCTAAATTCTGAGTTAAGAAAATACCTGGGTATCACGACCAAAACCCGCCCTATAGGTTTAGCGCCGTAACCAGCTAGTAATCCTAGGATTACCGAAGGCCTGTGAACAGAATAAACAAAATAAAAGGGCTAGCGGAAGCAAATATCAGAATATAAAACTTAATTTACATCATTATGACGTTATTCTCGCGTCACCACACATATATACAAATAAACAAAAGACATGTTCAGACTTTAACAGAAGAAATACAAAAGTCTTAAACATGGATCACAAAACTTGATCACTTCTCAAAACGGGAACCTCCTCGGGAGGCACAGTGGTTGGTTGACAAAACAGATCTCCAGGCAATATTTACTAAGCCTGGTCACTCGTCGGATCACCTACATACATAAATATAAATAATAAGCTGGAGCCTAGTGAATAATCTCATTGTAAGGAGGTTAAATAAATGAGTTCTATATATAAAAAAAGAACATTCTCATTACAAACGAAGCATTTATCAATGATATATATTTAGTAGACATAAGGTTCATCAAACCTTTCATTGTTAATTACATTTTGTGGTATAACCCAATGGTACTGAACATAATATTAGCAAAACGACCACAATAGACCGAGGACTTAGGCATAACGATCACAATTGATCGAGTTACGCAAAACGATCACAATTGATCGACTTAGGCATAACAATCACAATCGATCAACTTAGGCATAACAATCACAATTGATTGAATTAGGTATAACGATCACAATTGATTGACTTAGGCATAACGACCACAATTGATTAACTTAGGCATAACGACCACAACGGGTCGACGTGTACATAACGACCATAATGGATCGACATAAGCATAATAGAGATTTCCGTAAATCAAAGCATGTGTTCATGGATGTCACATTCGATAATCAAAAGGGATCTCATTCATTCTTATCAAACTGAAGTTTTCAGAAAACCTGTCATATCATAATTACTTCGAAATTCCATAGCATAACTTAACATTTCAGAAAATACTTATCACACTGGACATTTTGTAAACAAAACATAGATTTCATAAAACATTGTATAGTATAGCCATTTCAAAATGATTTATACGAAAATATGTTTACAAAGACGTTACTCACCTCGAATAGGTTGATGTTCTTCCACAATGTTCAAACCTACACAATTCACATATACACATATTAGAACACATTGTTCGAATCATATAATTTGTCTTCTCTTTCTAATTCAATCATTCATGTGGGTTTCTCAGTTATTAGTTCCTTATTGAGTCACAATTCATGCTTAGAAATGCTCCAGAGAAGATGAGAACCAAGATATGAACACATAAAGACTTGTCAAAATATGCTGAAACAGAGGTCTTCGCTCCAGCCAACTATTGGTCGTTCGAGCAATCACAGAGGTCTGCAAAAGTACTGGATGGGTCTAATCTACGCTCGAGCCAACACTTAGTCACTCGAGCGGTCCAACTATATACAATGGGTTCACTCGAGCGCACACTTGGTCACTTAAGCCATCTATAAAGACTACAAAAGTACTGGAAGCTCGTCAAGTTCACTCGAGCGTACACTTGGTCGCTCGAATGGTCTGCAGATTTTCTGGGTTTTCCAGATTGCTTTTTGAAGTTCAAAAATGCATCTCTCATGCTCAAAGCTTGCATGGCTTACTAGAAATATGTAGAAACTCATCATAATGCATAAATTCATGGAAATTATGAAACCACACACTCAAATCCCTTTCAATTTTCCAAAACAAAGTTCAAAACTCCATGTTCTTGACTTGCATGTAAAGAATTGACTTTCTTTCTTTTTTTAAACTATGAATTTGACAACTTTGAGCTCAAAGGCCCCATGTATGTACAAAATTCCTTTCTAAAACATGAATTTAGGAATCATCACATGATGGATGAAACATGCATGTACAAATTAACCCATAATTCAAGCTCAGCATGGTAAAACTCAACAATTTAGCACATGCATGTAAAGCTTCTTCACATTCTTGACTTCTCATATCAAACTACATGCAAATGGTCAAATATAAACCATGAACTCAACTCTAAATCACAATGTCTTCATGTATTGAGGGTTGAATTCTTACCTAGAGCCTTGAATCACACTTGCATTAGGCAATTCTTTGAGTTCTACTTCACAATTCTCCAATCTCCTTGAAATTCATCAAGTTCTTGCTTCCCTCTCTCTAAAATGGTGTTCTCTCCGTCTCTAAAGTTCTTCCTTAGCTTTGTGTAGATGATGAGCTCAAAGATTATAAGCCTAAGCACTAACTCATCACATATATATAGTGATTAGCTTAAACTAAGAAAACATGCTTAAGGTTAATTAATTACACTTAGTTTAATCAATTTATTCTAATTAATTTAATCCTAATCAATTTTTAATTAAACTTACCAAAGTGTTCTAAAAATTTCAAATAACTTATTCATGTGACCAATTTTAGTTTCAGATGCTAATAAGGCTTTTAAATTTTCATATCATAATAGAAATTACGATAGATATTTCTACAATGAACAAATAGACAATCAAAATCACGCCAATCACATAATCACATGCATAATTACCTCAGAATTTCACTTAAACACATGATTAATCACTGATTACTTAGTGGGGTTGTTACACTAGGTGTACCTCTTATCCATGGCAGAGTTACCAGAGGCCACTTTAATGAAATTATAGCCAAAATGAAAAAAAGATTGGCTGTGTGGAAAGCCAATACTCTATCCTTGGCTGGTAGAGCCACCCTCATCAAATTTGCCACTACTATTCCTTCCTCTACTATGCAGACTATGCTTTTGCCAAAAAAGACTCATACTTAAATTGACAGAATGAATTGAAATTATCTCTGGGGTGATACCCTGGAGAAAAAGAAAGTTCATATTGTAAAATGGGATGTGGTCTGCAATATGAAAAAGAATGATGGCCTGGGGATCAAGAAAGCTAGAGAACAAAATATAGCCTTGGTCTCTAAGCTGGCTTGGAATCTGATTAGTAATAAGGAAGGTCTGTGGTGTGATGTCCTAGAAAGGAAATATTTACAAAGAACTTCTAATCTTGATTGGAAGATTGGTGGTGTGGGAATACTTCTTTTGAGAAGAATGTATCCTGCATAAACTATATCAGCCAAATGAATGCTCCTAATGTTACCAGTGTGAGAGGCTTGCTGGGAGAGGATGAGAACTAGGATGAAATTGCGTTAATGTGAATTTTCCCTAAACCCTGGCTGCTCTTATTTTAAAAGAGCCACCCCATGGGAATCATGAGAGTGATACCCCTCTCTGGAAGGGGTCCCCTAATGGAGTGTTTACAGTTTCTTCTATATATGAATTTCTATTAGGGAATAATGATAAGGAGAAGGACTGGAATTGGGTGTGGAAATTGAGGTTACCACAAAAAACTCGAAGGTTTCCTGTGGACTGTGCTACATGGCAAGTTGCTCACCAATCAAATGAGATTGAAGAGGCTTGACTAATGATCCACTGTGCCCCAGCTGTAGTGGCATTGAGGACATCAACCATTTATTTAGGGATTGCTATAAAGCCAAAGAAGTGTGGCTCACTATTTTTAACGAGTAGTGGTATATTGACATGTTGAGGAGGCCTTGGATGGATTGGCTCAAGAGTAATGCCAAAAGCAAAAGACATTTTAATGACAACCTCTCTTGGTATACTATATTTGTTGTTACTCTATAGAAATCTAGAAAAACAAAAATGGCATGGTGTTTGATGGCAAATTTGTTAATAACCAAGAGAGTGCTAAATTCATTTTGATTACTCTAAGCAAATAGATGAAAGAGGAGCTTGGGTGTGTGGATATTATGGGAGATTGCAACCAGGATCAAGCCTTGAAGCTGAACTATGGGCTCTGTACAAAGGCCTAACAGTCATACTCCAAAAAGGCCTCAACAATGTGATCATCAAAATAGATGGAACTCAGGTGGTACAACTGATGAAGGAAGAAACTAGAGACAAATGCCCATTCAAGACTTTGGTGGAGGATGCCAAGATACTGATCAGAGGATGCCAATGCACTGTTCAACATGTTTGGAAGGAAGGAAAGCTTTATGTTGATGCATTGGCAAAGTTTGGAGCTGAACAACCGGAAAACATGATGGTGGTGAATGAGCCACCTGAGGAAATTAGAAGTCTGCTAATTACAGATATGATAGGACTAGTCCTTGTTTTTTTTTTTTTTTTTTTAATTTCTGATGTAACCCAAAAAAAAAAAAAGAAAAAGAAAAAGAAAAGAAAGAGAAAGAGAAAATATAAGTGAAATGTGAAAAGTCACTTAATCTAAAATACTCTGATTGTTGCTTTTCTATCTAATATACAGGTTAGAATTCATTGATGAATACAAAAAGAAAACTTAGAAACCTAGGTTGCACTCCATATTTCATGGATTGAATTTTTCCAATTAATTATAAAGATTATGTAGGTTGATTTGTTTCGCATCGTCTTTGTAGTGTTCCTTCCAACATATTTCTTATCAAACATCAAGATGTTTGCATTGACAAGGGATTTTTTTTTTTTTGGTGTGCGCGTGCGCGCGTGTGTGTCAAGAATGGGATACAACTTTATCTATTCCTTTTACCTGTAGCATAAAAACATTTTGTAGTTGGGCTAAGCTTTTATTTGTAACTCTTAGATAGTGTTTGGTTCACTGAAATAGAGTGAATGGAATGGTCATTCCATCAAAATGTTCATTCGAGTAGCATCTCTTCTAACTTGAATTGATTGTTTTTGTTTCTTGGATTTCTCTATCGCTCAATAATGGTGAGAATCCATGATTGTAACGGATCAATTTCCTTCAGCACATTGCTCACATTCTTCCACCTCTTCCGCTTATTCTTCTTCATATCTTGATACAGAGGTTAATTTTGCCTATATATATGTATTTTTAATTTCGCCTAGTGTGTTCGGCTTTGTCTAGCATGTAGAATAGAGAAACAAATACGATATGCTATTTATAATTTCATATTCCTAAAGTTTCCAGCTTTTACCCGTGTTTATCAAAGTTGCTTTTTCTCAATATTGAGGCTTAAAATTGAATATATATATATATATATATTTAAAAAAATAGCCCAATGAAGGTCAATTTTTTTCCTGACAAACTTGGTATTTAGTCTAACCAATGTATAAGTGCTCTTCCAAAATTTTAAATAAATTTTGTTGGCAAACTTGTTGTACCTTGTGTGCCTTGTTAGATAAATTGAACAACTGTATTAAATAGCCTCATTTATTTTAATTCTTTTAAAAAACAAATCATTTTTGTTTACCTCTTCGTTATATTTTCTTCATTTTTTTTCTTCAATACTAAATCTTATGCATCTATAATAACAATAATGTTTCTAAATGTTGCACGCACAACTGGTACTATAGCATCACTGCTTTGTTGCTGATTGAAAAATATGGAAATATATTATAGTGCTATAGTTACTAACATTAGGCACTGACTTTTCTTTGTTTTTAGCATTCCAGAAGCAAATATGGACATGCAAACATACTTGCAACAACTTCCTCTCTTCTGTATCTCTCTTATTTTGACTGCCTGGTATTTTACAAAACAAAGCATGTGAATACAATTTTTGTTGATACTGCTTCAATATTTTTGCTACATGACTTTTGACTATTCTTAAGCTGGTAACCTTGCATTGATTACGTGTACCAGATGTTAAGTTAAAACATATGGTTCAACTTCAAACTATTTTCTGTGGTATGGGTTTTACCTTGTGACTGGTGACTGGTTTAGTGGTATTCTTGAATGATTTGTGATATTATCGTAATCTATAACAATTGTGTTGCTCTTTGTTTTGATTAGTAGCTTGTAACTTCTAACTATCATATTTTTTCTTTCAAATAACTTAATAAAATGAACTCATAGCTAGATGTCTCTTTTGTTTTATACTATGTTATTACTTAACATAAAATGCCTGGAGTTCTAAGTTGGGAAGTAATATTGGTGCACTACTTACAAGTTTCTTCTACTCCCTCTAATGCCTAATTTTTTTAATTTTGTTGCGACTTATTGGTTAAGGATGCAACATTGTCTCCAATATGAGCTACACTTATGCTAAAGCTAGCTTTGATCCATGGGCATGGGCATGGGCATGGGCATGGGTATGGGTTATTGTGCGAAGCACCAGCCTCGCAACTAGTTATATATAATAGACAGGCTAGTCGTGACTTATTAGGAGCTTAAGGCCAATTTTTTAAATTCGACCTTTTATATAACATTATCAAAAAAAAAATGTTTAGAAAAAATGAAAAGGATAAAAATTTAGTTCTATTGTTTTACGACTTACCGAAATTTAAATAACGAAAAAATATATAAAATAGTTGAATTTCAATTAGTTGAATCGAATTTTTATTTTTTAGCTTACCAATGTTATAAAAGATAAAATTAATTGGGGGTAAGAATGAGAATTTTTAACACAACTCAAGCAATATATAAAATTAGCAAGTTAGGATTGACTATTTTTCGATATAAATCTAAATATGACATGAGTCAATAATATGAGTTATATATTTTAATGTTCACTAAGAAATGTTATGAAATTTTTTTTAATCTTTTATTTAACTCCATCTAATTAAATAAAAAAGTATGTAAAATAATAATTTAAGGCTAATATCTTTTTTTCATTTAAGATATATATTTTTGTTACCTATTTTAGAGTGAACATAGTAGACAACATATAGTAATAAGGTATAATTTTTTTAATGAGAAAAATAAATTTGAGTTTGAAATGAAACATTTTACGAATAATTTCATTTAGTAGAAATAAAGTTTATAAAATTTAATTTGTGGGAAAATTTTTAATCCCGCCATACATTTGTTAAGTTATTTTTAATTAGAAATGAAAGTTTTCACATTAAATATCAATCGGACAGGAATCAAAACAAGACCATACGGCAACATGAAAATAAATTGATTGAGCTAATATTGAAGTAATTATGAAACAACACGACATGATATATACTCCTGATTGGCGACTCTAAATTTTGATCAAAATTAAAAGTCCGAGGTGACGGCCTTGATCGCCTTGATAATACAGCTAACATTGCTATTGCATGTCTCTTACCTCAAGATATAGGTTATCAATCATTCAATGGTCACAAAAAATTTTGTTATAATGATGGATTTGCTTCTCTTCTTATTTCATAATTATGGATTTGCTTCCCTTCTTCTTTCATAACTATAATTGAGTAATAAAATTTGACTTGAAGCTATTTTCAATGTGTATTATACAATCTTAATTTATGAGTGATATTCAACTTCATAATAATCACATCTTCATGTTTATTTGCTACACAATGATGGATTTGCTTACTTTTGCTAATTCAGTGATAAAATTTGATATACAACGACAAATTTGCTTACTTTGCCCAATTCAGTGATAAAATTTGTTATAAAAATAATAGATTTGCTTAATTTTCCTAATTGAGTGATAAAATTTGTTATAATAATATATTTGCCTCCCTTCTTCTCTCATAACTATAATTGAGTGATACAATTCGACTTGAAACTATTTTCAATTTGTACTATACAGTATTAATTTATGAGCGATATTCAACTTCATAATAATCACATCTTCATGTTCATTTCCTATACAATGATAGATTTGCCTACTTTTGCTAATCTAGTGATAAAATTTGCTATACAATGCCAGATTTGCTTACTTTGCCCAAATCAGTGAGAAAATTTGCTATAAGAATGATAGATTTGCTTAATTTTCCTAATTGAGTGATAAAAGTTGTTATAATAATGGATTTGCTTCCTTTCTTCTTCAACAAACATGCGAATCGAACGTGAGTCGTATTCATCTTCTGTTCTTCTTTTATAACTATAATTAAGTGATATTCAACTCCATAATAATCACATCTTCATGTTCATTTGCTATACAATAACAGATTTGCTTATTTTACCCAATTCAGTGAGAAAATTTGCTATAAGAATGATAGATTTGCTTAATTTTCTTAATTGAGTGATAAAATTTGTTATAATGATGTATTTGATTCCCTTCTTCTTTCATAACTATAATTAAGTGATAAAATTCAACTTGAAACTATTTTCAATGTGTATCATACAGTATTAATTTATTAGTGATATTCAACTTCATAATAATCATATCTTCATGTTCATTTGCCATACAATGATGGATTTGTTTACTTTTGCTAATTCAGTGATAAAATTTGCTATACAATGACAGATTTGCTTACTTTGCCTAATTCAGTGATAAAATTTGCAATAAGAATGATAAATTTGCTTAATTTTCCTAATTGAGTGATAATATTTGCTATACATGACGAATTTTCTTACTTTGCCTAATTCAGTGATAAAAATTGTTATAACAATGATAGATTTGCTTAATTTGCCTAATTCAGAGAGAGTTATCAACAGCCCACAATAAGAAGACACTTCGTAAGTTGATCAATAACAAAACACTCCTATAAAAAAAAATGCAACGAAACCAAATTATAATATTTTGTTTTCAAAATGTTTTTGCAGACTTGATTGTGAAATCATTGTTTGTTATATCATGAGGCAATATGTTTCCAGCAACAACATAATGTCTACTTTTTCCAAAGAAGAATGCAATCAATTGAGAGCCGAAATATTAACTATCTTCTTGACTGACCAACAAATTGCTCAACAATAAATAGTTGATGAAAACATTGATGACTTGCCTCCGCAATAATCAACAGATCTGGAAGAAAAGAAAACATTTTGCTTGTTTGTTTGTTACAGTGTAATAAAAAGAAAACATTGATTCATTTAGTTGTTAGAATGTGAATACTTCATACATTTGACTTGTTTGGTTGTTACAGTGTTATCTATATTTTGATCATTTTGGTTCGTACTTTACTTCAATGAATATTATAATGCTTGGTTGTTACAATGTTAAAATTACAGACAATACACTAAATGAAAATGCAGTCTTTTTTAACTATATTTTTACCAGCTTTGATATCAGTCTTACTTTATGCTTAATAACAAGTTTGGATCCCTTCATTTACTAACATGACATTTTTTTTTACACTGATAAATTTATCACTATTCAAACTAACAAAAATCAGCAACTTTCTCTTTCTCTCTCTCTCTTATTCTTTTTTCCTAATTCAAGTAAACAAAACAATATAAAAAATAATAAACAATTTATCTAAATTGAAAATTAAAACACAAACACTATTACATTGTCCAAATTGAGAATTAAAACATTATTGCAATTTGTAGATATTTTCAAGTTTGGGAATGAATGTAAGAACATGCCATTCTGGGTATATGGAGTGGAGATAAAGTTCTAACAGTAAATCCAAAAAAACAAACCGTACGTACATTTTAACATTTAACTCCAAGAACCAGTTATTTATGAAGAAATATGATCTTATTCAAGACCTGATGATAAACTATTGCATCTAAAGCATTTCTTAGACTGAAATTTTGAACAATTTAATCTGAAAATGAATTGCAAACTCGAAATATTTTGCTTCAAGGATCCCACTGATAGTTAATTGCATAGTGGCATAATGTAGCATAGATTGGGAAACTTAGTCCCAAACTACCTACAATTGATTTTTCTTGAGTTTAAGCTACTGATAAATTTATCACTGTAAAAAAGAATATTTGATTGGATATGACAGTGATAAATTTATCAACCACTGACATAAATGTAATAAACCATCAACTCTTTCCATATAGTCAGTTATAAATTTATCATTTTTAAAAATAACAAAATTCAGCAACCCCATTAATGCTTGATTGTTTCCTTCAGACAATGGTAAATTTATCACTCTTAAAAAAACATAATTCACCAACTCATTCAAACCAACCAGGGATAAATTTACCACTGTATAAAACACCAAAAACATCAACTACATTTAACTAAAATCAAATAATATCAATCTGTGAAACTTAATCTTGTAAAAATATCAACAAAAAATATAATTTCCGTTCAAAAAATTCCTCAATCATCCAATGCAACTACCGAAATGACGTATCTTTAAAAAAATACTCACACATTCAATGCAAGTAACACCTCTCAACTCTCAACTCTCAACAAAAGTAATTCAATTAAAATCAATTCAACTAAAGCAAGCTTCTTTACATGTCTTTCAATTATGAGTTCCCGTCTTTCAATTATGAGTTCCTATCTTTCCACACCTATTGCACCTAATTCTCTTGATCCGCCCTTCGAAGGTATTCTCTCTGTTCTTGGACGTCCAACTGATTTCTTACAAAGAGGAGGTAAAACAACGTTATCATCAAGAACTACATTTGGCTTCCACATACTAGGAACTGGATAGATAGAATGCGAATAAGAATCACAATAACTACGAACATGGTAGTAATCATCAAGAAAACAATTCAGATCCTTCTCACTCCTCTTTATAGCATAAAAACCATGTTTGCAAGGAAAAAAATCAATTTCCAACAATCGACAAGAACAAGACTGTTTTCCAATATCAACCATAACCGAATGATCCAATTGGATTTCATCAATATCATCGCTACATTTCTTAACTATCCATGCCTTTGTATCATTAAAAGTTTCTTCTAACTTTTTCTCTGCAAAAGGACAAACAATACGATTCCACTTATTTCCAACTTCTCACCTTTTTGAAAATTGCTCCATTAGTTTCACCCGTATAGCATCAACAAGATTAGTTGAAAACAAATGGTGCTTATCCCTAATCCATGAATTAAAAGATTCTGCAGCATTTGTGCACATTTCACCATACCTCTTGCCTTGAAAATAAGCGTTACACCAACATTCATTAGGCAAATCCTCAAGAAACTTTTGAACATTATGACCACAATGACCCTTAAATTCTTCAAATAGCTCATTAAACAACTCAATAGTAGGAGCATATGCACATCTACTAAAAGGAGTGAGCAAATACTCTTTAGATTCGCGACTCTTCACTGACAAATAAGTCTTCAAGTTTGTTTTCAAATGCATTGGACAAAAAGAATGAGAAGAAAACGAAAAGACCTTAGCTAAGCAAACCTCCATGTTGATCAGTAACAAACGTAACATCCCTTCGTCAAAATAACAAATAACTTTGACAAGAACCAATGCCAATTGTCATAACGTTCACTATCAACAATGGCAAAACATAATGGATATAAACCTACAAACAAAATATATACACATTATTTGTAACAAATAAAAAAGATTACAAAACAAAAGCAAAACGCAAAGTATATAACATATAACACCAACCATAGATAACTTTATCACTGTATTACTACAACAATTCAATAAAACATACAACATATAGAATCAATGCATATAAAATTTATCACTGTATAAATATAAAAATTTAACAAAAGTATACAATATACAAAGTATACAGCATAAATTTATCACTAATTGATTGACCATACTCAATAATCAACACTCCCAGTAACAAAAATGATAAAATTATCATTGTTTTAATAATAATAACAAATAGACACAGAATATACCTTGGTTACTGTCTTTTTCCGTAGTAGTCAATAAACAACCTTTGTGTCTTCCTTTCAAGAAAGTTTTATCAAGCATCAACACAGGCCGACAATACTTGAAACTATGAATACATGCCTCAAAAGCGAAAACACAAGCATTTGAAATGTCTTCATTTACTATCAATATCAAATTCCATATCAAAAACACTCCCCGGATTACAATCATTAGCAGTATCAACATACCAATGAAGATCGTCAAATGAAGATGAATAGTCGCAAAAAACAACATCCCTTGTTTTTTCAACACCCATCCAAGCTCGCCGATAAGAAACTTCTGTTTCATAATAGTCCTTGAAATCACAAACCACCTCACTAACCGATGTCAAAGCCTTATTACGAACCTCACTTGAAATTAGCCCACCAATCATACTCGAAGTCATCCTAGTATATTTAATTGTACGAAAAGAAGATCCACACGTATGAACATCATCAAATTGTTTAATAACAAAAGCTTTACTAGAATTTTCCACTCTAGCATGCACGCTCCATAAACATCCCAAATCAGCCCTTCTCTTACAATGAATAGTGACACGATCCTTGTCATTCTTAACAAAATCAAAATCAAAACCGGAATGAATAGAATACTTTGACAACGCATCTCGAAATTCAACAACTCCTTGAGCAAACCTTTGACCCACTCATTTTATACAATTAACCCACCTATTGGAGAGCAAAGGTTTCCGTTGATTTAAATAAAATGAAGACAAAAAATCAGTTTTACAAACAACACTGCTACTACTACCAGCTTCACCATCACAAATCATATAACCTTCACCCAAAGAACAATACTTAACAAAAACATCAATACGATGAATATCACAAGAAAGTACGAGTCCAACCATAACCTCCAAAATCCTCTTCACTTTGTAGACCATAGTAAGAATGTACGGGCATTGAATACGATATATTCAAAGAACTACCCACTAACTCACTCCACTTTGCACACAATTTATACACTAAATCCTTGAAATTAAATCCATCATTATACTTGATAACCAATGTCACACCTCTAAATGTGCACATAAGAAACAAAGAATTTTCCATCACTATAAATCTTGCAACAAACAACAATTATATTTTAGCAAACAACTCAAACAACCTAAAGCAAAATCTAATACAGTGATAGAATTATCAACCAACTCAAACACATCCAAAAACCAACAGTGATAAATTTAACAATTAACACTACCTAAGACCAAGAGCATGAACAGTGAATAAGGCTTACACTTATTGGGCATGGTAACTCGATTTGAATCTTACCATTATATTATGCAACTTTTTCATCTCCTATTCCTATACTCACTGATAAATTTATCAGTGTTGAAAAAGTTAATCCAACGATACCCCTAAACTACTCAGTGATAAAATTATCACTGTAGAAAATCACAAACCATCACCTGTGTTCAACCAAAACAATTTCGTAAAGAAAAAAAAAATAAAATCTAATATTCATTCCATGTACATATCTCAAAACTTTCAATATCATGATAAAAATACAAATTCAATCACAGAAACAACATAATAGCAACAATATCATAAACAAAATCAAAATCACAAACTTAAATTAAAAAACACCAAAACATCGAAATTGAAATCAAAATCAAACATACCAGTTGAGCTCCATCCACAAAATTGCAAATCACAAAATCTAACTATACACCAAACGCGAAATCACAAAACACGAAGATTTACAGATTTATAAAAAGCAAATCACAAATCGAGCTCCCTCCATGAGATTGCAAATCGCAAAATCCAAATATACACCAAGCGCGAAATCACAAATCACGAAGCTCCACAATAATGCATTAATAAATCGCGAATTTCTATAGAAATCCAAATCACAAACCCAAACCCAAATCCAAACTCACATTACAGTATTTTGATGGCAAAAATCAAATAGAAACGTGCCAAAACAGGGGAAAACAAAACAGGGGTAAAACAGGTACAAAAAAAAGACTCTAAGACCTATTGGTGCACAACATCAATATTCAGGACTAAGAAGGGAATAACTATAAAAAGTAGGTCCGGCCAGTAAAAAACCCTATATTTTATATTTTATTTTTTTAATTGGGCTAGCAACTAACACTTATAAATATTTTTTAACTGGGCTTTTTATCAATTAGGCCAAATAGAACTTTTGAGGCATTTTAAAATGGCCTAAATTAGTTAAACAAATTTGGGCCATTTTGAATTTTTGATATAGTATAAGATAATGAATTTGAGAACCTTTTTTTGGGCCTAATTTTTGGGGCCCTAGGCACAGGCCTCAATGGCCTTAGCCCAGAGCCGGCCCTAATGTCAATACTCAAGTCAATTGGAACTTTTTCGAGTTGTGATTTGGATAGGGGATTGTGTGAAGTTCTGCTACAATTACATTTTTTTTATTTATTTATTTTTTTATTATAATATTTCTTATGGTCTACTCACAATGGAATGGACTCCACATCAATTTAGAAGTAAATCAGGACTAAATCATTAATTATAATTCTATGAATCTTGAATCAAATCAAATCATGAAAATTTTATAACCAAACCAAACTGAATCAAAAAATCGCAGTTCGGTTCGATTTAGAATTACTATTTTTATAATTATTATCATTATTTATAATATTATTACAAAATATTATTCACAATCTAGAAATTATTTACAACTAATTCTACCACTCACTACTAAAGAAACGGCCTTTTGAGTCGGTTTTTTGAGTCGGCAAATTTTACCGTTGCAAAAGTTAGTCTTTTTGAGACGGCACATAGTTACCGACGCAAATACCAACACTTTAGCGTCGGCACCGTTGGCCGACACAAAAAATTAATATTTGATAGCATTACTTGAGTCGGTTGAATTTACCAACGCAAAAGATAGACCTTTTGCGTCGGCATAGCCCTTTTGCGTCGGCAAATTTGTGCCGACGCAAAAAATTAAACCTTTTTGTGTCGGCAACTGATGCCGTAGCAAAAAAAAAAAAAAATTATAGCCAAGATATATATATTTACTTGATTATATTTAATAAATATATTTATTTATACATATACTTTTATATAATATTGAGTGTATATACTATAAATAATATATATCTCATTTAAAATTTGAAAGAGGTATAGTGGTGAATGGACTTAGTGTGGTGACTTCGGGTCAACTCTTCCAAATAGAGTGGGTTTGAAACTTGGGAGCCTCAATGAGAAAATTATGTTTTAAATTTTTTAAAACATTTAACCACTTTTTGAGTCGGTAATCTACCGACGCAAAAAGTTTTAAAAAATTTAAAACATTTAACCACTTTTTGAGTCATCAATCTATCGTCTCAAAAAATTAAAACTTTTTCCGTCGGTAGATTACCGACTCAAACCTTTTGCGACCCCACCATTTTCGTCCCTTGAGTTGCCGTCGAAACGCCGTCGCAAAAACTTTTTGCGTCGGCAAATATGCTATTTGCGACGGCACGTTGCCGACTCAAAAACCTTGTTTTCTAGTAGTGACTATAGAAAAATAAACTTGTAAAAGTAAAACATTACAACTTATATATATATATATTTAATATTAATAAAATATTTGAGTGTTTACGATAACTAACAAATTGTATATATATATCTAAACCTTTGTTCGGTTTCAAATTGAATCCATAATTATAAAATTACAGACCAAATCATGGAATACAATTTACCTATTTTAAAAATCAGAACTAAACTGTGTATTGATAAACCAAACAAATCATACAATCTAGTATGAATTGAACCGATTTGTGATTTTTTTTTTTTTTTTTTCTAATTAACCCTAGAAACCACTTCCATTGTGCGTAAACAATAAAAAACAAATATGTTGCTATTGTGTGGGTCCCTATGCTCTGGTGGGTGGGGAGGGTAGTCGGGGGGATCCTCAACCCTTTCACCCGGTTTAAAAAGAATTTATCAAAATCATATTAAATGTTTATTTTTTAAAAAATAAACATGCTCTTGTAACGGAGCTATAAATGTTCAACCAATTTAATATTTTTTTATAAATAATTTACATAACAAACTCTCAATATAAACTATTCCAATCATAAAAAAAAAAATTGAGAAAAGCCTCCCACCGCTGAGGCACTACAGGGACCTACTAGCAACATCCCCAATTCCTCCTCAATCCCAACCTTCCAAGTTCGGGTGGTAGTAAAGTAGGGTCTCGGCTAATAATAAAGTGAAAATTGCAAATAAGTGATATTTTTACAAAATGTTTATAAATTTATAAATTTTTTATAATTTTAATTATTAAAATTGATAAAACTTATCATTAATTTATAATTTATTTTTAAAAAAAACTTACATTGAAATACAATTTCCCCCTATCTAAAAAAAGTACAACTTCCCCAATAATAAATTGATGGACCACAAGACGATAAGTTATTGATTGGTTTATGGGCAGCGTCACATGAGACTCTACATGTATTGTGATTGATGGAGAAGGTAAAATCTATGATTTTGTATTGAGTAGGGGTGAGCAACGGATCTTCCAATATGCCCACACCAACCAAACCGAACCGAACCGAAAGGTTACATTTTGGACAGATGCGTGATGACGAGCGAATGGTTGTGGATTGATTTTTTTCAATCCGCCTAGTTTTGAACGGATGGCGAATTTGAAGTTCCTTTAGCTGCAACCGAACCACCAAACTACAAACACCCTTAGTAATTTGTAAGACTTTGTATTTTCAATTTGTTTAGATATTCTGTTTGTGTTTTCAATTGAAAAAGAGTTTAAATATTCTGTTATATTTTCAATTTATTTTCAATTTGGAAATCCTTTTATCAAATGGCAAGTGTTAATATTTGATATTTGATATTTTTGTGTGAAAAATATAAGGTTTAATTTTGACATTTAAAAAAAAATCAAATTAAATAGTTTTTGAATAAAAAAAAGTAATGAAATATTTTTGATAATGTGTGATTTTCTTATGTATTTATTATTGATATTTAACAATTTACTTGATAATGTTGATCTGCATTGTTATCCAAAAAAATGTTGATAAGTTGTTGTATTATGTTTAAAATTTATAAAAGTTTAAACTGTCAAACCGATTCGTATCCATCTGCCTATTCACTCAATCAAATTCATCAATACAGAGGACGGATGCAGAATGATATTTTTTCAATCCGCCAATCCAGCGGATGAATAACAGATTAAAAGTTTTTCAACTACATCCGAACCGCAAACACCATAATATTAAATGATTAAAAAACATAAAGAAACATAAAATTTGTGATTGGCTTAAGCATGACCACATAATATCCCAAAATCAACTAATAATTTTTTCCACGCGACATCGTACCCCTGTACCCCTGTCGTTTAAGACAAAGCAAACAAATCACACAGTTGTTTATAGCACAAGTCAATTCCCCACTTTCCATTAATAAATTTTAAAAACAAGAAAATGAAAAAACAACTACCAATTCTGTTTGATTTTAAAATTTTAAAAATAGGTTTTGAATTATTAATTTGTTATTTTCAATAAAATTCATTAATATTTTAATAATTTTTTTTAAAGATGCATTTAATTCAAATAGACTTAAAAAATAAAATATTTGTGAATTAATATTAAAAAAATTAATAAAATACAACAAATATATATATGAAAATTTATTTTTTTATTTTTTAGTATTTAGTGAATTTTATTAAAGATTTTTTTAATATAAATTTTTAAGTATATCTAGATTAAGTGGATCTAAAGAGTACATAAATTATTAAAATATTAAAAAAATCACTAAAAATAAAAAATATGGATTATATTTAGAAACTCCAAAACCAAAATGATTTTATAATCAATAGATACTAAACTGCTATTTGGCAACTTTTACTTTTTGGGAAGAATGTAAAAAACGAGCTTTTTAGTTTTTTTTTTGGTTTCTTTGAAAAAATGTGTAAAAAATGTGAGAAATGATATGATCTAAAATGAGTTAAAATAGTCAAAAATTTTAAAAAATCATTACAAAAGTAAATTTTTTTTTTAAATTACTAAAAAAATAAAACATTTCAATAATTTACATTTTTTAATTGAAACAATCAAAAAGGTAATTTTGGAACACATTAACTTTTTTTTACCTCATAACAAAGTTAAACAATACTAAAAAAAAGTCAGGCAAATTATACTAATGGTCCCTATTATTTGGGACCTGTGTCACTTTAGTCCCTTATTTTTCAATTGTGACATCTTTGACCCTGAATTTTGAATTTTGTTCCAAATAAGGACAATTGAAAATACTATTACTTAATTTCAAGGACAAAATTGTCAATTTGATAAAATATAAACTAATTGGACAAAAATAAATATCAAAAAAATATTTTAAAATTTTTAAAAATTATTTATACTCACTAAAAATAAAATTATGTAAAATTGATAAATCTTTTAGACATGTATTTATTTATTTATTTTACCAAATTAATTTTTATTATTTGTTTGGATGATGATCATGTAAGGGGTGATTGTTTTTATTTTCATTAAATTAGTTTATATTTTTTCAAAAATCAAATATGACGACAATTTTGATATCATTATTAAACCAATCTGTTAAATCAAAAAATCCAGAAGTAAAAATATTCCATATATTAAATATATCGATTACATATTAAAATCCTAACAACCACCCATCACATGATCATCATCCAAATACATAATAAAAATTAATTTAGTAAAATAAATAAATAAATAAATGTCTAAAATATTTATCAATTTTATATAATTTTATCTTGATAAGTAGAAACAACTTTTAAAAATTTTAAAATTTTTTTTTGACATTTATTTTTGTCAAATTAGTTTATATTTTATCAAATTAACAATTTTGCCCTTGAAATTAAGCAATGGTATCTTCAATTGTCCTTATTTGGAATAAGATTCAAAATTTAGGATCAAATGTGTCACAATTGAAAAATTAAGGATCAAAGTGACACAAGGCTCAAACTATAAGAACTGCTAGTGTAATTTGCCCAAAAAAGTCTATTCCTAAATGTGGCTTGTATGAAAAAAAATGTACGGTGTCGTCTAGTAACATATATAATTTACCATTTTTATTTATAAAAAAACTATAATTATATTTATTTAAATAAAATAAAAACTAAAAATATATATTTAGTACATATATGTGTTTTAAAATTTTATTTTAAAAATAAGTGAGAGATGCTTGCTATAGGTAATTGCTGGTGAGAAATGGTGGTTGAAAATTGTTGTTGATTAGGGGTGGTCATTTTCTCCCGCTTCACTCAACCCTGCCTCGAAGAGAAAATGGGACGAAATGAGTTTTACTTTCCCCACCTCACTCCATATATACTTACTAAATATGTTTATATATAATACATATATCATTTAATTTTTTGTAATATAGTAAAATTAAGGGAAAATTTAAAAAATGCAAAGGGATGAAGGTACAAGTTTATTTGCACAATTCAATGCATGAATCATTTGTACATTCATTACTTTGCAATTATTTTTTCTACTCTTAATTTTTTTTTAATTTTATATTCTCCCTAAAATTAAAATCCAAAATATTACACTTTATATTCATTTTCACTAATTTATTTCTCATCTTACATGCTTGTGCTTTCATTAATTATAAAGCAATATCCATAATATATTATATTATTTATATTTTTTTATTAATATTTATATTTGTTAAGTTATAAAATTAATTATCCCCGCTACCAATTCGATTTGTCTTGCCTCCGATATGATATGGCTTGGGGGTAGGGCACTTTAAACCCACTCCAAACCCGAATCATGGTCATCCCTATTGTTAACGGTTGAAGATGGTAATCGAATGTAGATTTCAATCATCAAATGTAGCTTTTGATGATAGGTGATAATCAAAAGTATTTCTTGATGGATGGTAATTGCCATCTTACGAAGGCTATTTTACCAGAGGAGGTCACTACTAACAATGGACAAATATAGCGATGATGGATAAATGTAGTGATGAGCAACAAATGGTCGCTGAAAGTAGTTGTCAACAATTGTTGGTGGAGGTTGTTTTCAATTGTAGTGATGAGTAATGAGGGATAATTGAAGAGAGTGAGAGAATGAGGAATGAATAAAAAATAATTTTTTAAACGAGTGAAACAAATATTTTTATTACAAAAACTTAGTAAATTCTATAAATTATTTATAATATATTAAATTAAAATAAATACCAAACTGAAAAAAATTTTGTTCAGAAGAAGAAGAAGAAGTATCGCCGGAAAAAAAAACACACACACAATGATTGATATGTTTACTTCTGACAGGGATAGGCCCACTAGGATCACGGCCCACAAAGGGTAAACCCAAGCCCACCATTTAGACCCCATTACACAACCCGGTTAGAAAAACCCAGCACCTCTGGAAGCCAACTGGGCAGGGAGGACCCATAATATCCAGACACATGGCGGATGCAGGAGAGGCCACATCAGCAGACAAAGATCTGCAAAGTTATTGCCACAGCACATCACCATTAATGCAATCCATCACAGCATTTATTGCGACAACACCCCTCAGCCGGAATGGCACCCCCTCACCCTGAACAAGACGAATGACGGCACAAGCTTTCGGCAAGGAACGAAATGATTACCAAGAGATATAAACAAAGCCTGAGGCAAAAGAGGAAGTTAAGTTTTATCTATCACCTTCTCTCTCACCTTCTCTCTCGATATTTTTCTGGTCTATTACCTATTCTAATTCATACACCGGAGGGTTCGCTGGGGGACTACCCCGTTCCCCGTTGAACTTCTTTGCAGGTAGCCCATTGGATCTGAGGAGCTTGGATCGGTCTAGCCCATTCACCTAGACGAACTGCATCATCAGTTGGCGCCGTCTGTGGGAAACTTGGTTCTTATCCGCGCGCCAGTTGTGTTCATTGTCGCCGGAGACCCTCGTTCCAACGATCCTTTACCTTTATCCATCAAGGTGTATGGTCACGACTAGATCCATGGCTTCTCACCACAATGCTGCTGACCACCAGACCGACCCTCCCAACCCAAACCAACCGCCACAATATTTCATCGAGCTCACCAATAGCATCAACCGCATGGCCGAGCAAAACCAGGCCCTGATAAATGCCTTGCTCCAAAGAAATCTTCCCATGCCGCCTCCGCCACCCCCAGATGATCTGCCCCATCCAGAACAAGTCTTGAGCCATACCATCCCACAACCCAACTTTCCTAACTTGGGAGGCTTGCAACCGCCTCACCCACAAGTCATTCCACCACCTCCACCTCCACACCCGTCGATCGCACCACCAGCTCCCGAGCAGGAAGCCAGCAGTATCCAGCATCCACCCCAGCCTCCATTCCCCTCCGGAGGTGACAACATTCCCCTCTGGGACGCTGAACTCCGAGCCATGAAGCTTCAGCTCCAAGGGGTCATGCAGAACATTCAACACAAACCCTCTACCACTACAAACTCACCATTCGTTGCCTCCATTCGAGACAAACCTCTGCCCGCCAAGTTCAAAATGCCCACCATTGACTCCTTCGACGGGACCACAGACCCAGTCGATCACCTGGAAACCTACCGCACCCTCATGATTCTCCACGCCTTTCCTGACGAGATCATGTGCCGAGCTTTCCCTGTAACATTGAAGGGGTCAGCTCGGCTTTGGTTCAGTCAGTTACCGGCGGACTCTGTCTCCACCTTCCAGCACCTCAGCGACTCTTTCCTCAGCCACTTTATCGGAGCTCAACGTCAGCGCCGTCCTGCAACCCAACTTCTCAACATCCGCCAGACCGAGGGGGAGTCACTACGCAGCTTTGTTACTCGCTTCAATACCGAAGCTTTGCAGGTGGCTGAAAATGATGACAAGGTCATCCTCACCGCATTCATGGCAGGTCTACGGTCGTCTGATTTCCTCTTCTCACTTTCTAAAAACCCCCCGACCTCCATGGCAACCCTACTCTCCAAAGCCCAGAAATATATGAACGCAGAAGACTCATTAGCCGCTCGGCAAGACCCGATCACTAAAAACCCGACCCCCAGAGATAAGAGGAAAGACCCCGAACCCCGAAACACTCAGTACAACAACCAAACACCCCATTATACCGACCGGCCTCCGCGCACCGACCGACCGGCACCAGCTAGACCACCTGGTCGGTTCGAGAGGTATACCCCCCTTAACTCCCCCATGGAACAGGTCCTCCATCAAATCCAGAAAGACTACCCCCTCAAATGGCCCCTACCTTCACGAAACCCTTCCAGCCGGAAAGACCAGTCCAAATATTGCCGTTTCCACCAAGACCACGGCCATAACACAGACGACTGTATCAATCTCAAGGACCAGGTCGAAGCCCTGATACGTCAAGGGCGTCTCAGCCGGTTCACAAATATCCACCCTCAGCAGAGACAGAAGACTGAGCCCCTCAGACACGACCGTCGGCGCACCCCGCCCCGACACCAAGCCCACCTGACCAGGGTCGTGATCGTCAACAACCACAACCACGACCCCCAGGAAATCCTCCTCCACCAGTTGGAGAAATCAGGGTCATTTCAGGCGGGCTCGCCTGCGGAGGACCATCCCGCTCAGCTCAGAGGGCCGAGCTCAGAAAAATCCGGCAGGGCTCGGACAACACGGTGGCCATGGTCGACAGACCTTCCAAGCAGCCAAAGCAGTGGATTGAACCCATCACCTTCACAGACGCCGATTGTGCAGGAATCCGCTATCCCCATGATGATCCCCTAGTGATCTCTTCAATCCTCTCCAATTACAAGGTCAGACGAGTCCTCATAGACAATGGCAGCTCTTCAGACATCATCTTCCTAAATTGCTTCCGCCAGCTTAAGGTCGGAGAAGAAAGCTTGACCCCGCTCCAAACCCCTCTAGTCGGTTTCACCGGCGACCGTGTGACCTCGATCGGCTCCATCGACTTACCTATCACCATCGGCGAACACCCCAGGCAGACCACTAAGTTGCTCACCTTCCTTGTGGTCGATTGCCCCTCTGCTTACAACATCATCCTTGGCCGCACGGCCCTAAATGCCTTCCAAGCCATCACATCCACCTACCATCTTGCCATCAAATTTCCTACTGATTCCGGTGTCGGGACAGTCAGAGGAGAGCAGACAGTGGCCAGGGAGTGCTACGTCGCCTCCCTTAAAGAAGTTAAGCTAAAGGAAGCAATGATCATTGAAGGGCTCGACGCCCGGGATGAAGACGAGTTGGTCAGAGGAGAACCAGTGGAGGAGCTCGTCGAGGTCAATATTGATCCCACCAACCCGCTCAAAACAGCTAAAATCGGCAGCCAACTACCTTCCCAAGCCAAAGCCGACCTTACTGCCCTCCTGACCGAGCACAGGGACATCTTTGCTTGGACTCATGCTGACATGCCAGGCATTGACCCTTCTCTCATAACCCACCGCCTCAGCATCGAACCTCATTTCAAACCTTACCGCCAAAAGCAGCGAATCTTCCACCCAGAGCGTAATAATCTTATCGCTGCAGAAGTTGACAAACTCCTTGACGCCCAGTTCATCCGAAACGTGGACTATCCTAAGTGGCTGTCCAATGTGGTCCTGGTTCGCAAAAACAACGGCAAATGGCGTCTCTGCGTCGACTACTCCGACCTGAACAGAGCTTGCCCCAAGGATAGCTACCCACTTCCCCGCATAGATCTGCTGGTCGATGCCACGGCCGGTCACCAAATGCTCAGTTTCATGGATGCTTTCTCTGGGTACAACCAAATCATGATGCACTCATCCGATCGGGAACACACATCCTTCATCACCGACCGAGGTACCTACCACTACTGCGTAATGCCGTTCGGATTAAAAAACGCTGGGGCCACCTACCAACGGTTAGTCAATGCAGTTTTCCACCATCAGATCGGTCGAAACATGGAAGTATACGTGGATGACATGCTAGTTAAGAGCAAACTCTCCACCGATCATATCGCCGACCTGCGAGAGACTTTTGCCACCCTTCGAAAGTATCAGATGAAGCTCAACCCCGAGAAGTGCGCCTTTGGCGTAGGGTCTGGGAAATTCTTGGGCTTCATGGTTAGTCAACGCGGCATTGAGGCTAACCCTGAAAAGATCAAAGCTCTGGTCGAGATGCAGTCACCCAAAACGGTTAAAGAAGTTCAACGGCTCGCTGGCAGAGTAGCCGCCCTCAACCGTTTCATCTCCCGCGCCACAGATAAGTGCCTACCCTTCTTCAAAGTCCTCAGGCAGACCTTCGAATGGACAACTGAGTCCGAAGAGGCTTTCCAGCAGTTAAAACGGTGTATGGCCAACCCACCCCTCCTTTCACAAGCCATCACAGGCGAACCCCTCTTCCTCTACCTGGCAGTATCAAACACTGCTGTCAGCGCGGCCCTCATCAGAGAAGATGGCTCAGTCCAACGGCCTGTTTATTACATCAGCCGAGCTCTGAGGGGAGCAGAGCAGAACTACCCTTTGCTAGAAAAACTATCCTTGGCTTTGGTCACTGCATCCAGACGACTTCGCCCTTACTTCCAAGCCCACCCTATAGTGGTCCTCACCGACCAGCCCTTGAAGAAGGTCATGCAACAACCAGAACTTTCGGGCAGACTAATGCAGTGGTCAGTCGAACTCAGCCAGTTTGACATCTCCTACCGCCCTCGAACAGCAATCAAGGGGCAAGCTATAGCCGACTTCATCATGGAATTCACCAATCCTATGCCACCCACTACCTCAACAGCCCCATCAGCTCCTGCCGATCCTGAAGACCCCCATTCCTGGACTCTCAATGTTGATGGGTCATCTTGCAGGGCGGGTAGTGGGGCTGGCATCATCCTCGCCTCTCCTGAGGGTGGCTATTTCAAATGTGCTCTTCGCTTCCTGTTTGAGGCTAGTAATAACGAGGCTGAGTATGAAGCATTGATAGCAGGACTCCGCCTCGCCAAAGACATTGGTGTCGACCAGATCCGCGTGTTCAGTGATTCCCAACTCATCGTCGGTCAGATCACGGGGGAATTCGATGCCAAGGATGATACAATGCGAGCTTACAGAGACATAGCACTCCCCCTTGTTCGCCTCTTCAATACTTTCCAGATCAGGCACATACCCCGGACGGAAAACTCCAAAGCAGACGAAGTGGCCCGGCTGGCTTCCGCCGACCATTCCGACCTTAGCGACGGAGTTCACCTTGAATATCTAGCTCACCCGGCCATCTCGCCCGACCCACAAGAAGTGCAATTCCTCCAGACTGAACCCATCCCTTGGGCATCCGACATTCTCCTCTTCTTGACCGCTGGGGAGCTCCCAAACGACCAACACCTAGCTGCCAAGGTCAGAGCTCGATCGGCTAACTACATTCTGGTCGATGGCATCCTTTATAAACGAGGTTTTTCGCGCCCATACCTGCGATGCCTCAGCCCCACCCAGGCAACCTATGTCATGCAAGAAATCCATGAGGGGATCTGTGGCAACCACTCGGGGGGCAGGTCCCTCGCTCAGAAAATACTCCGCACAGGCTACTTCTGGCCGACTCTCAACCAAGATGCAACCGATTTTGTGCTTAAGTGCGACAAGTGTCAGCGCTTCGCCAACATCCCACACGCCCCTCCTACCGAGCTGATCACCCTTTGCAGCCCCTATCCATTCGCCAAATGGGGGATCGACTTGGTTGGTCCACTCCCCACCGGCCGAGGCCAGACCAAGTTTGCAATTGTCGCCATCGATTACTTCACCAAATGGGTAGAGGCAGAACCCCTGGCCACCATCACCGAGCGAAATACGACCAAGTTCATTTGGCAGTCGATCGTTTGCAGGTTTGGCATCCCTCAAGCCATCGTCACCGACAACGGAAAGCAATTCGACAACGCCAAGTACAGGCAGTTTTGTGCAGACCTCCAGATTCAACCGTGTTTCTCCTCCCCTGGTCACCCCCAAGCAAACGGCCAAGTTGAGGTCACAAACCGTTCTCTCCTGAAGATCATCAAAACCAAACTCGAAGCTGCTAAAGGCCTTTGGGCTGAGGAACTACCCAATGTACTCTGGGCCTACCGAACCACTGCTCGGACTCCCACTGGGGAAACCCCTTTTTGTCTAACATATGGCGCTGAGGCGGTCATCCCAGTCGAAGTCGGACTGCCCACCCCCAGGGTTCTGCATCCAGACCTCGCCTCAACCGAAGAGCTCCGTCGCGCGGACCTAGACCTGATTGAAGAACTCAGGGAGACCGCTGCGGTAAGATTAGCCTCATACCAGCAAAAAATGAGGACACACTACAATCGCAAGGTCCGACCAAGGGAATTTGCGGTGGGGGACTTAGTGTTGAGAGAAGCAACCCTTGCCACCAAGAATCCGACTGAGGGTAAATTGGCCGCCAAATGGGAGGGACCCTATATTGTGAAAGCCAGACCGCGTCCAGGCACCTACCGACTTCGAGATATGGAGGGTCGCGACCTTCCCCACCCATGGAATGCCGAGCACTTGAAACGCTACTTTCAATAAGCTATTACTTTTGTATTCCTCAATTGTTGTATTCACATTTTCACGCATGATGTAATTCTTGGTCATTGTACTACATTTCTTATAACAACTGCTTTGTCTCCCAGCTATCCTCATCGTCCCACTTAAGTTTCAGCTTGCAGCACACACTCAAGACCTCAGACCGAGCACCTTCAAAAGCCTCGGCCAGACCGAGCACTTCCAAAGCCTCAGCCAGACCTGAGCACTTAAAGCCTCAGCCAGACTGAGCACTTTCAAAAGCCTCGGCCAAACTGAGCACTTACAAAAGCCTCAGTCCGATCTGAGCATCCGAGCACTTACATAAGCCTCGGCCAGACCGAGCACCTTCAAAAGCCTCGGCAAAACCGAGCACTTTCAAAAGCCTCAGTCCGACCTGAGCACTTTCAAAAGCCTCGGCCAGACCGAGCACTTACAAAAGCCTCAGTCCGATGAGCATCCGAGCACTTACAAAAGCCTCGGCCAGACCGAGCACTTCAAAAGCCTCGGCCAGACCGAGCACTTTCAAAAGCCTCAGTCCGACCTGAGCACTTACATAAGCCTCGGCCAGACCGAGCACCTTCAAAAGCCTCGGCCAGACCGAGCACTTTCAAAAGCCTCAGTCCGACCTGAGCACTTTCAAAAGCCTCGGCCAAACCGAGCACTTACAAAAGCCTCAGTCCGATCTGAGCATCCGAGCACTTACATAGGCCTCAGCCAGACCTGAGCACTTAAAGCCTCAGCCAGACTGAGCACTTTCAAAAGCCTCGGTCAAACTGAGCACTTTCAAAAGCCGCTGAGCACTCAAAGCTTCAATCAGACCTGAGCACTTTCAAAAACCTCGGCCAGACCTGAGCATTTTCACACGCCCCAGTCAGACCTATGAATGAAAGCTCAGTCAGACCTGCGCAAAACACTTAGTCATAATCTGACACTTAGCCATATTTTAAGGATGCTCACCCACATTTCATTTGAAAATCACATCTTCAAACATTACATTACAATCCACTTTTTCAAGGTAATTTGACACTTAGTCATATTTTAAAGATGCTCTCTCATATCTCATTTGCAAATCACATCTTCAACATTACATTTCAGTCTACTTCCATGCTCATTCAATTTGAAACATTACTTTCCAGATCCCCCCCACACCACACTCACACAAAACTGCTATTTTACTCTTTCTTAGAAAATTCCTCACCCTATTCTGACTTAGATTTTGGCATGACTTTAGTTTCCCCTTGCTCTACTGCCTGGCACAAGCATTTGTTGAAAGCATCAGTACACAAAATAATCACAAGAAAAACAAACCACGACCAAACCAACACAAGGGGAAATATACTGGAATCATCAACTAAAACCATAAGTGCCATTTTATTCATTCAAAAATGTGTATACAAATTACTTACATCCCTTTCAAAAAAAAAAAAAAAAACAAACAATAACCCAAAACTCCTAAGTCTACTCATCATACACATCACTCCTCCTCCTCGCTTGAAATGAGGTCAGCTTCTTCAACCCCCTCGTCCAGTGGGGTCTGGGCAACGTCATCTTCTCCCACCACCACACTACTCAGGTCTAAGTCTGGAAACAGCTCCTCCGCCTTGCGCTTGAACATCTTCCAACCGCTGTCCCAGTACTCAGCCATTTCGTGCTTGTAGTAGTCAGATTGCTGGAAACTGTTAATGATTTCAGACTCTGTCCTCACCCCAGCACCTGTCCCTGATGACCCAGCACCCCCCGACCCCACCCCAGCCAAGCTGGCAGCAACTGCGGCGTCGATCGCCATCTGGAACTCAGGAGACCCTTTGAATTGTGCCACAGCGGCAACATAAAGATCAGGGTAGGCTGCCCTTTCTGAGGCCGCCTTCGCCTTCTCTTCGTTCAGCTCTTTTTGTAGAGCCTCCTTCTCAACTGCAGCCTTGGCCCTCTCAGCCTCCAGATCCCTCTTCCAGACCTCCCCCTCAGCAATTAACTTCCTCCTCTCCTCCTCCACCTCCTTCTTTAGGCTCTCCTCCTCCGCCCTCATCTTCTCCACCTCTGCTGCCAGCTCCCTCCTCAGCCTCTCTTTCTCCCCCTCTGCCTTGGCCAGCTCAGCCTCCAACGCCTTTTGCAGAGTCTCCACCTTAGCATCCGCCTCATCTTTCTGCTTCACCAACTCTTCGTTGCTGTTCATGGCCTCTTCATGGCGATCGTTAGCAATGGCACAAGCTTGTTGGGACTCTGCCAACTTCTTCTGCTCACCAGTCAACTGGAACTCCAGTGACACAACCCTGCGGCGTGTATCCTCCAGATCTAGTTTGACTGTTTTCAGCTCAGCCTGGGCATTCGTCCAACTTGCCTTCTCCACCTTCAGTTTTGCCAGCTGTGCCTCAGCCTTCTCTGCCTTCAGCCTGGCTCCCCCCGCCTTTCTTACAAGAGCCCCTGCCAGGGCAGTTACCTCCAGCTGAGCAGAGCATAACCCCCTCAGCAGCTCAGCCTCATTGAATCTGGAGGCCGCGCGCAGGTCTGACCCCTCTACAACTTTCAACAGACGGTCAGCCCCTGCCCTAGCTGATCCCTCTTCCCCCTCCACCCTTCCAGCAACCGCACGGGCATGGTAAAAGGCGGTATACAGATCCACCCCTCCTTCCTGGGCTGCAGGACCCCTTGGAGTCTGTTGCCCCCCACTTGGCTCAGCACCGCCTGCACCCGCTGCCACTTGAATTGCTGGGGCGACCTCCACAGTCTCCAACGTTGGAGTGACACTTGCTACCTCTGAGGCATCCTTCACCACAGGGGTCTCCTCCGCAGCAGGGGCCTTCTTCACCTTTTAGCCCCAGGCTCCCCTGCACCCCCTTCTGGAGCACTTCTCTTCTTTTTCTTCTTCTTCAGAGCCTCCCCCTCCTTCCTGGCCCTCTCCTTCACAGGGTCCACAGGGGGCTTTCGTGGCTCGAAGGTGGTTAAGTCCTTCCCTCCCAACGGCTGCGGACGAGGTCTGATCCTCTCTTTTGCAATTGGTTGGGCAGGTCTTTCGTCCTGAGCTTTCTTGAGCCTACTAGCTCTGGCAAGAAGGGCTTGATCCTCAGCCTCCTGCGCCTCCCTCCTTGCTTCCAATTCCGCTCGGCCCAGATCTCCTCCGGAGGGCTGAGGACCCAGCCCTGCCTCAAACAATGCAGACGGCTGTACGAGCTCGTCCCACCTAGCCTTCTCCTTTTCCCTCCATTCTTTCACTCTCTTCACCCTTTCCCCCGCTGCCGCCCCCAGTTTTGCCTCCACCGTCCTAATTGGCACCTTCCAGACGGCGCTCACCCCAGGCCCTCCGTTCGCCGAAACGTAGAACCACCGCGCCCGCCATCCCTTGATCGACGTAGGCAGACCAGCCACCAACCCCTTCCCCACAACTGCCTGCAGGGTGACCCACGTCTCCTGCTGCCCAGAGGCCTTGTAACAGGCGAAAAACTCCTCCACCGTCATCGACTCCCCCTCGTTCGCCTTCGGCCATGAACTCGCACAGGCCATCAGCATCTTCCAGGCATTGGGCATCAGCTGGCCCGGCGCTACTTCTAGGTGATTGAGCACGTCCACCACTATTTGAGGCAGAGGCAACCTCAACCCTCCTTTCAGAGCCTCCTCGTACAGGGAAAATCCTCCCGCCCTAGCGTCCGATGGCCTTTCCGTTGACGCTGGCAACCACAACTCCACTTCCGCCGGAATTTGGTACTTCTCGCGGATTACCCCCAACTCCGCCTCTGTTACCATCGATTTGTCCGCCTTTGTATGCCAATGGTCTGCCATCACCTCACTGATCGGCGTTGGAGCTTCCACCAAGGTGGAACCATGAACACGCATCGTTGGTTCCCCCACTCTGTAGTGTGCCGCTAATTCCTCTGCACCATCGTCCCCTAGTGGATCCACCCTGACAATCGCAGTCCCTTCCTGCGCCATTGCTAAGTTGTGTTTGCGAATAGCTTCAGATGCAGGTTCCAGAAAATTGCAGAAGTGTTTTAATGGGGTATCGTGAGCAACGAAGGAATTGATACTTCGAATATTTTGAGTTTTTGTAAACAAGTAGGTGAATCGTATGATACCAAAAGCCCACGGTTTGCCCGTATTCCAAGGATCCAAATTAACGTTCGCCAGTTTGAAAACTTTTCAAATCATCCGCCAAAACTGTATCATCAAATGCCCATAATAATGCCCCTGACGCTTCACTCCTGATCCAACGCTTGACGTTTCCCCTTCCCCTGAAACCCGGCCACGTGTATGGTCCAGATGCACTGACTCCTGCCCTCACCCTGTCTTTTCCACTTCAAATCGCCGCGTGACACGCCGCCTCTTGAGCCCCGTGCCCGTCCGCTCGGTCGCCCTTGCGGTCGGCCTCGCCCCGCTCGGTCACCCTTAAGCTCGGCCTCATCCGCTCGGCCACCCTTGCGGTCGGCCTCATCCACTCGGCCACCCTTGTGGTCGGCCTCGCCCGCTCGGCCACCCTTGCGGTCGGCCTCATCCACTCGGCCACCCTTGTGGTCGGCCTCGCCCGCTCGGTCACCCTTGCGGTCGGCCTCGTCCGCTCGGCCTCATCCACTCGGCCACCCTTGCGGTCGGCCTCGCCCGCTCGGTCACCCTTGCGGTCGGCCTCGCCCCGCTCGGTCACCCTTACGCTCGGCCTCATCCGCTCGGCCACCCTTGCGGTCGGCCTCGCCCGCTCGGTCACCCTTGCGGTCGGCCTCGCCCCGCTCGGTCACCTTACGCTCGGCCTCATCCGCTCGGTTCACCCTTACGCTCGGCCTCATCCGCTCGGCCACCCTTGCGGTCGGCTTCACCCACTCGGCTACCCTCACGGTCAGCCTGGTCCACTCAGCCTACCAGTTGAATTCGTCTTCCTTATCATTATTCCCTTCGTTGGACTAAAGCTGCACTTGGGAATGGGGGACTACTGACAGGGATAGGCCCACTAGGATCACGGCCCACAAAGGGTAAACCCAAGCCCACCATTTAGACCCCATTACACAACCCGGTTAGAAAAACCCAGCACCTCTGGAAGCCAACTGGGCAGGGAGGACCCATAATATCCAGACACATGGCGGATGCAGGAGAGGCCACATCAGCAGACAAAGATCTGCAAAGTTATTGCCACAGCACATCACCATTAATGCAATCCATCACAGCATTTATTGCGACAACACCCCTCAGCCGGAATGGCACCCCCTCACCCTGAACAAGACGAATGACGGCACAAGCTTTCGGCAAGGAACGAAATGATTACCAAGAGATATAAACAAAGCCTGAGGCAAAAGAGGAAGTTAAGTTTTATCTATCACCTTCTCTCTCACCTTCTCTCTCGATATTTTTCTGGTCTATTACCTATTCTAATTCATACACCGGAGGGTTCGCTGGGGGACTACCCCGTTCCCCGTTGAACTTCTTTGCAGGTAGCCCATTGGATCTGAGGAGCTTGGATCGGTCTAGCCCATTCACCTAGACGAACTGCATCATCAACTTCAATTCAACTTTTATTGCTTACATTGCCCACAAATGATTTATAAAATGATATCAAAATATATTTCATACAAATGATTTATAAAATGATATCAAAATATATTTCATAGGGTAGTTGTAGTAGGACTCTCTCTCTCTCTCTCTCTCGTGATGGATCCAACTCTTCTAATAAAAATGAATTCAACCTAAAAATGGGTACAATTGCTTTTCCATATTGTTCATTGATTGCACATTTAGATCACCAAATTATCGTGAATGGTATGGAATTAATTTACAATCAATATATAAATAAACAATTTTGTGCAATTAAAAGAAAAAATAAAAATCAAGAGTGTGCTCAACATGATGCTTGACCCAATATGATTAATCACTTAAAAAAATACTAATAATAATAAGATATTCACACCATTGGAAAAATCTAAGAATTTTATAATTAAACCCATCACACATCTAAATATGATTAGTTAATCTTTAAGAAGATGAATAAATCTATCTACTTTTATTTTAAGAGAATAATTATAATTCAACAACACCCAACAAACTTATAACATGAAAATGTTAAAAAACTCATCATATTTCTATTCACACTATAGGAAATTGCACTTTTGCCGACTAAAAATTTAGTCTGCAAAAGTTCAATTTTAGTCGGCAAAAATTTTCCGCGACTAATTTTTTTACTCACCACTTTGGTCACCAAATGAGGGTCGGCAAAAGTGATCTGCGACTAAAATATTTTTTAGTCAGGAAAAGAATATATTTGCCGACTAAAATTTTGGTCGTTGAATATATAATTACCGTGACTAAACCATTTAGTAGCTAAAAATCATCAGTCGCTAAAACTACGAATTTACCGACCAAAAATGTCAGTCTCCAAAAATAATATTTGCGTGACTAAAACTTTAGTAGGCAATAAACATATTTGCGACCAAACACTTTGGTTGCCAAAATTAATAATTTTACCGACTAATTATTTAGTTGACAAATGTACCCTTTCGCCTACCAACATTTTGGTCACCAAATATGAGTGGTGAAACACCGACTAATCATTTGGTCGCCAAAAGAGAAAAAACCAAATCAAATTTTAGTCGCCAGTTCAATTCTTTTTGTTTATCAAAAAAGAAATAAAATATAAATAATTTCATTTAACCTGTATGATATATAATAATCCATCCAAACCATTCAATATAACCTGTAATTTGCAAGAATTGTTTAAACCAACAAAATCAATTGAATCATGAACATCCAACAAAATATATAAATTAGCCAATACTTAACATGCTAAATTAAAGTCATCAACTATTATAAATTTTCATCCACATGTAATTTCAAACTACATAATCTTTCAATTAAAAAGGTCATGTAATCTATATAATCATCCAATTCACATCCATCTAGCATACAAATTTAAAACAAAACAAGCATTTGTTATTATGTTTTAAATTTTTATCCATGCGCATCTATCAAAAAATATAACTAGTAGTCTACCCAAATATTTTTCCATACACATCTATCAAAAAATATATAATCCTTTATAGAAAATACCTAAAATATTGACAGAACAAAGTTCTACTATCAAATAATCTAATTATTTTTTATTAACATATTAAGCTCTTCAAGGGAGAAAAAAATATTGAAAATCACAAATCGGGGAGCAAGAGAAAGAGAGCATGAGAGTGACTGAGTTACTTGAGGGGGTAAAGCTAGCGGCTGATGGTGGAAACTGTTGTGGCTGAGAGTAGCAGCAACATTGCAGGAAAAAAAATGCTAGGGTTCATAAATTAGGAGTGGGAGAGGGTATATGGAGAGAGAGAGAGAGAGAGAGAGAGAGAGAGAGAGAGAGAGAGAGAAATACCTGGTGGATGAGAGCTTTGGAGGTTGGTTGAGGCGAGGAACTCGTGTGTGTATGGTATCGTGCGTGCATGGTAGAGAGGAAAGAGGGAGACCTAGGTGCAATTGGCAAAAGGAATCGATTAGAAATTAGGGCCAAATCATTAAATCTCATCAATTCAAAAGACCATAAATCTAGAATACAAATCAAAACCCATTTATTCATTTCACAAAAATCAAAATCTTACAACATCAAAAAAAAAAATATATAACCCTAGAGTTAGAGTGAAATGGGGAGGGAGAGAGAGAGAAAGAGAGAGAGAAACTTGAATGTCGATAGGAGGCGAGACAATAGTGAGCGGCCGTGGCGGTGTGATGATGTGCGATAGTGGAAGATAAGAGGTGGTAGTCATGTGCAACGGTGAGATGAGCGGCGGTGGTTCATTCTGTGTATGAAAGAAAGAGAGTAAGAGAGAGAAAGAACCTGCTTGCTTGTGAAGGACTAAAGAGACTGATATAGAAAAAAATTAATAGCAAAATTTGGGCGGCAATCTTAAAATTTTCCTACTAAATTTGTACACGCAATTTGCCGACCAAAAAAATATTTTGTAGCCTAAACTAAACTACGACTAAAAGTTTTTTTGTCGCCTATTGTGGAACTTTTGGCAACTAAATGTTTTTTAGTCGGCAAAAAGTAATATTCCCCGACTAAAAATATTTAGTAGCCTAAAACCTAAATTAACGCTGACCAAACTTTAGTCGGTATTTGCCAAAATTTAGATCAATACCACCAAAACGTCATAGTTTTATTATCTGCGACCAAAATATTTTAGTTGCTAATTTTTTTTATTCCCACTTTTTTTTTTTTTTTTTGCCTTCCCTCTTTGACTTTTGCCAACCAAATTTCAATTTTGGTTGTAGAAAATTATATTTTGTCAACTAAAAAATATTAGTCAACAAAACTCCAAACCTTTGCCGACCAAATTTTTATTTAGTCGCCAAATGAATTTTTTTGCAACTAAATAAAAGTTAGTTGGCAAATTTGGTAGGAAAAAATGTAATTTCCTGTAGTGTAACAACCTCGGCCCATGATTAGCGCTAATTCATGTTTATGTATGCCTAGTAATTAATTAAGAAGAAATCCTGAGTTAATTACATGTGCATTGCATCATTTTGTGGTTATATCTGTTTAATGTAGAAAGATCTATTCATGTTTTAGTTTCGGTCTGCGAATTGAAGGCCTTATCGGCATTTGATTCTGAAATTGATTTGATTTATGTGTTATTTGGAACTTTTAGAATTTTCTGGTAAGGTCAATTGAAATTCGATTTGAAACGATTAAAATAGATTAATTAATGCTCATTAATTTAGATTAAGCCAAAACTAATTAAATCAATTCCATGAAGCCTATTTAAGGCCTGTAGACACCCCATTTTTGACCGACCTTAAGACTCAGACGTCACCAACTGAGCGCTCGGTGATGTTGCATATTGTGCTCGTTCTGAAGTTGCGGAATCTCGGCCGCGAGCCTTGCTTCCGGACTTCCGGACTCTTTTGTGCTTTGCCTCGGTTTGCGAACCAGGTCCCGTTTTCTCCGTTTTCTCTTCCCAAAGGGAGGGAGAGGTCTCGTAGACCGTCTCTCAGTGGCCATAGGCTACGTTTCGTGGTCGTAGGCCATTTTTCCCGTTTGGAGGCCAGTTTCCGATTTTTCGGAACCGTCGACCGTGTGCCTCGGTTCAGGACCGCTTAACCACCTCCATTTGCTCCGATTTTTGGCATACACCTTGTTTCCTCCCTTTTGAGGGACACTGTGGCTCGACAGACCAACTTCGTGGTCAAATGCCACCTCCGGTGCTTAATAGTCAGTTTTCGGGGCCCTGGGCCGCGCGTTTTGGCCCCCGAACCTTCGTTTTGCATCGGTTTGGGTTCATTTTTGGCGGAGACCTTATTTTCATTGTTAGGAAGGTTGTAGGAAGGTGGGAGGCCAGCAATTGTTCTGAAAACCAGTTTTATTTCTTCATCGCTCTTCATCGCCCGTTTTCTTCACTAGAAAGCTGATTTTTCCCATTCCCGGGCCACTTTTTCTGACTTTCCATCACACCATTGTGTTGTACACACCTGGGAGGCCACCAATATGGGTAGGCCGGCCAGCAATTCTTCCTGACCCTTTTGAACCCCTCTAAAAAGCTAGTTTTTCTCTCTCCTGGTTCACTTTTTCCAGTTTTTGACCATACAGCTGTGTTGTACACATATGGGAGGCCACCTTTCTGGGGTGGCCGGCCAGCAATTTTGCTTGAACCTTTTGCACCTGGCCGGCCATGTTTCTCTCTCCTGGTGCATTCCAGCTGTGCCAGCTGTTTTGCACCAGACCCCCTGCCCGAGGGTCTGTCTTTTGGGGGGGAAATTTGAATTGTTTTTCTCCCCTTTTCTTTCACTCCTCTCCCTCTATATAACCAGCACCCCACCTCCATTTCTAAGGGTTAGAAAAAAAATCAGCCAAAGCTCACCCCCTTCTCTCTCCATTTTCACTATTCCAAGCTTCAAAACCCTAGTTTCTTGGCCATTTTGCACTACAACCCATAGCCTACCACCTCCATCATCCATTCCAGCCCCTTGGAGGTCATTTGCAGAGGTTGAAAGCTCATTTTCTTGGACCAAAAGTTGCTGGAGGTCGGTTCTACAAGGGTAAGCTCCTATTTTCCCCATTTTTACACTATTTTGTTCTATATCTTAGCTCCTTTTTCTTACATTTTTGGGCTTCGACCTGAACTGAAAATAGTCTTATTTTGAGCTCATCTTCATGTTTGATCAAGGACTTTTCTCTGTTTGAGGTCTTCTACTCACCCTTCGTGCTCTATCCCTCTTTTAAGGCTTATCTTGCATAATATATTAGCCTTGCTTTCGAGCATTTCTGGGCTTCGAGCCAAACTGTAAAGTATCTTATTGTGAGCCCCTCTTCAACTTTGTTGAAGGGATCTTCACTGTCTGAGGCCATCTACTGCCCCTTTCCCTTTATCTCTCTTTTAGGGCTATTTTTGCATCATGTTTTAGCCTCACTTGTAAACTTTTTCGAGATTTGCCATAAACTGTAAAGTATCTTGTTTTGAGCCCCTCTTAAACTTTGTTGAAGGGAACTTAGCTGTTTGAGACCTTTTATTGCCCTGTTTGTCCAATCTCTCTTTTATGGATGTTTTTGCATGATACATTAGCCTTATTTGTAAGCCTTTTTAGGCTTCGACCTGAACTGAAAAAAGTCTTGTTTTGACATTATGTTCATGTTTAATTAAGGTCTATTTTCTGTTTGGGGTCATCTCCCCCCTATGCATGCTTCATCTCTCCATGATTAGGGCTATGCATTAGAGCTCTTGCATTGGCCATGGCTTGGCCTCTTAGCCACTGAAATCCAGTGGATTTTTAGTGGCTTAGGTGTTTTCTTGAAGGCCAAAATCAGAGGGGGGTGACCCCCTCTCTCCTTGTCTTGTTTGGTGGTCTTTTGGGCCTTCCAAAGAGGCCCTATCTTGCATGCTTTGTTGACTGATTTCAGGGCCAATTTGATGAGTTTTAGGGCTATCATATTTGATTTCCAGAGTTAATTGTGCCATGCTAAGTGTCCATCTTGTATGTGCTTAATAACTCTTTGCATGGCCCTCTAAAGGAGCTCATCATTTTTGCGCATGTTGGTTGCATTTCAGTGATTATTTGGGCATATTTTCACATGTTTTGTTCACTGATTTTTGCTGGTTTGATGAGATCTTACATGCTTCACATACATGCCATGTAAACCATGTTTGCTAGTCAAAGTTGCATGCTATTTTAGTCCATCATGCTAGCATCTTTTGGTCATGCTTTGAACTAGAAATGTTCATGTTTTGGGACTGCCTTGGCTCTGTCTTTGTGCTTCATAGTCAAATAATGCATGCTTTGCATAGCTACAAGTCAATATATGTGCCTAGTTTTGAGTTTCGGGGCTCATCTCATGCATCGGGTGCCATGTTTCCATGTTTCGGGATCATTTTGCATCACATTTCAGTGCTGGAACTTGCATGTTTGTATGCCATATTTCATGCCTTGCCATGCCTTGTTAGAGTGACATTTGGTGCCTTAGGTTCAGTCCTCGGTTTGCGTGCATGTGTGCACGCATTTCGGTTGCCTCATTTTCATCTCATGGCCACTGATATGAGTGTGGCTGAGGTCCACTCATGTTGGTGTAAGTTCATCATGCATTGTGTATGCCATCTCATAGCATTGCGCATGCTAGGTTGTATGTTAGAGCATCGTGTATGCCATGTTACATCGTGCATTGTGTATGCCATTTTATAGCATTGTGTATGCTAGGTTGCATGTTAGGATTGCATTCATGCATGTCATGCATATTGCATTGTGTTTGGGATAGGAGTTAGCCCGAGCACGGGAAACGAGGGACGTTTCGTACTCCGAGTGACGGAACGTGTCTCAATTCCCAATCGCCGACACTCCGGATTATCCATGATGGAGTCTAGGTCTTGTTGTGTTTATATGTACATTCATTTCATATGGAGTCGTGCAATTTGACTCCTCGGCCATCATGCATCGAGATGCGTGATTGGTGGCACGAGGATCGAGGCGTGCATACAAATGTGAAAATACTTTGCCATGCCCCTTTCTTGCCCTCTGTTGCAGCAAATCAGAAACCGGCAGTCTTTTGGAGCTCCGTGCAATATTCCGAGCTTAATTGTAAACAGAGGCTAATTGGGGCATCGCAATGGATTTCCGCGCAAGGCAACCCGAACATGCATCATTCATCATCCGGAGCAGAGTTGAGGCAGTCCCTAGCTTGCATGCTAATTTACTGCTTTCCTAGATTAATTTGTTAATTAATTAGGATTTTGTATTTATTCGGACTGTAGTTATTTATTCGGGACTGTATATTATTTATTCGGACCCTCCGAGCGAGGGCGCAATTGTAATAAGTGTGCGTGTGTGCGATGTATGTCTTCCAACCCCACGTCTTTCTCCCTTTTATTTACTAGCTTATGATGGTTAGATTAGGGCATGTTTCAATTAGCATACAGTATGATAGCATGTTTGCATTCATTCATCCGTTTTGCATGCACCGGGCTCGGCGCATCATAACTCACTGCATTGTATTTCAATTCCAAGTTGAACACATGTTAGCTGTAGCTTTCCATATGCCATGTTTAGAATAGCCGAGCCTATCTTAGTTGCATTCCTGCATGTGTTGCATTAGGCATTTCTGTATAGTTAGGATCATGCATGGATTTCTAACATAGTTTCTGTTTTGGCTTGGAGTACTCGGTAAGTTTTTACGCTTTAGCATCCTTGCATGTGTGTGAGTGACTGCCATGATAGCATGCTTACCATGAGGCTATTTGCTTATGTGATATAACTGCCCGAATGCCTGTGGGTGAAGGTTGGGTTATTTGGATTGGAACAATGCATTGACTGTGAGTTTTAAGCCCACTAGATAGTGGCAAAACCATCTTTTCTAAGCCCACCTGAGGGTGGCAAAATCTGCATTTTAAGCCTACTTACGAGTAGCAAACCATCTTTCAAAAACAAACATGAAATGTTTTGTTCCAATTCAGGTGACCCGGTCTATACTTGTATGCTGTGCGCATCACATAGTAAATCTAGGCTAATAACCGGAATAAGAATGCATAAGGTTTTCAAAACTCGATATCATGGTTAGTAGAGGCCGATCTTTGATCGGGCGAGCGGGGGTGCTCACGAAGTGACCTTCCCCAATCGTACCCAAGTTCCCGAGCCGAGGCAACTTTGGTGATGACGGACACGTGGCCTTAGGCAAACGAGTCAGGGTTTCCTAAATTTTCCCAAAAATAAAATATTTAGGTGGCGACTCTGTATCTGGCAAAGCAGTCCATGTTTGGCACTTCTTTCAAAAAAATCTGTTTTCTCAAAACGATTTGCCGGATTTGGACTCTTTGGTTCAGATTAAGAACCGTGACATTTGAGTCCTGAACTGTAGTGAGCCCAAAATGAACAGAACGGGACTCATCCTCCCGGGGCGTTCGGGGACGTCTACAAGGCCCACTTGACTTCACTAGTCCATTTTGCTCACTCACTACCTCAAATTGATGCTCTAAACGTGAGAGAGAGAAAGAGTAGGAAGTTTTGGTCTTAGGCTTGGGAATTGAACTCAACTAGAGGATTTGCTAGGAATTGTTGTTATTGGAAGAGGATTAGAGAGTTTAACTTCAACACTTGTGAATTCAAGTCTCTAGGTAAGAGATCAAATTCTTAGTTGTGTAATTGAGTTAGATTTTTTTCAAGACCTCAAGTAAATTAGATGAATTCATGTGGGAATTTAGTTAAAGTTGAAGAGAATTGAGCCATACCATGCATGCATGTCCATTTCTTCACAAATTGAGCATGATTTCAAAGAATTCTTTCATGTATGTGTTCATCTCACTTATGTTTTGAGAATTCATCATGTTTTACATCTTCTCATTTCATTTGATCATGATTTAGAAACTTGAAGCTCAATCATTTCATCCATGTCATGTTTTTGGAGAGTTCATGAAGTTTAAGTTGAGTTTGCGAACAATTGGTATGTTTTTGGGCCTTGATTTCATGAAAGGATCTTTAAATCATGATGTTTTGTGAATATCTAAATGTTTTTCAGAATATTGGCCCAAGAGGATGAGTTTTGAAGTGTTTGGTTTGAGTTTGAAGCTTGGAGATCAAATTTGGAAATTCCAGAATTTGAATCTATGCTCGAGCGTAGGAGTTCACGCTTGAGCGAAGCACTCTGAATACGTGCACTTCCACTCGAGCGACATGATACCCGCTTGAGCGTGAAATGCATGTATCCAAAAATTCATATATTTTGTAGCACGCTCGAGCGACAGAAGTCATGCTCGAGCGAGGGCCTGAGTCTCACGCTCAAGCAGAGATCGAACGTCCGTCGAGCGTGAAAAATAAGCAACCAGTATTTTTTCAGAGTTTACAGTCCGCTCGAGCTAAGTAAGTCACGCTCGAGTGAACTCTCACTTTTTGCTTGTTCGTTCAAGTGAGGAAAGCCACGCTCGAGCATGGATCCTGTTCTTAGCAAGTTTTGGAAAGAGTGTTTTAAATACATTTTTGCATCCTCATTCTATCCTAGGCATTCCTAGGCCAAGATTAAGGCATAATAAGGAGGATCGATGAAGAGACACACTAAGAATAAGAACGTAATGGGTTAGATGTATTCCAACGTGTGTTTCAGATGTGTATTTGTTATGTGTTAATATAGGTCACGTGCCGTAGACCGTTTGATTAGCCTGCTCTGTCTGTCTGCACTCGAATCCAACTGTGAGTAATAACTTAGTAAAACTATGTTCAACTTTATTTACTTTTTGTATGATAAAATAAGATCTGTTTTCTAAAATGATATGTTATGTACAATGAATGATTGTCCAATTTCTGACAATGTATTCGTGGCATCCTTAGTATCATGTGATATCTGTTAGCTATTACCTGGTATTGGAGGTTCCATTATAGAACTTAATAGGTCTGCACTCTGTTACCCGTACCAGAGGCTCCATCATGGGGCTCAGCATGTTTATTCTCTGTTACCCAGATCCGAAAGTTCTTTTATTAAACTAGTTATTCATAACCACCATATGTTCTGCATCTGTTCTGTATTTGTTCTGTTAGCGCTAATGGATATACCACGTATGATTAAGCATAAACTCTGATTTTTGTATATGATCTGGGCAAGAATATGAATATGAATTTGTTATAAATCTGAATTATGATTTCTGAATCTGTATGGACATCACTCATTAAAACCTTTTACTCCGTTATTATTTACTGGGCTTCAGTTCACTATTTATATTATGTATGTAGGTGAGCAGGTACGTGACCAGGCCCAAAGTTGACGGCCTATGTTTCAATTTTTGTCAACTAATCTTTGTGCCTCCCGAGGAGGTTCCGGATGGAAACAAGTTTAGTGGTTGTTTTTGTGATGTACCAGACTTTGCTCCTTTTAAGTGCGGGCAAGATTTCTGTTTATATGTTCATGGAGTGATGTGTAAATACTATATCTTTTGATTTCGCTCGTAAGTTTTTAAAAGTTTTAAATTATTTGTCTATCTGTCTCATGTATGTCATCACAGCTTATTGGACCTCGTATATTTTGTATATTTGCTTCTGCAGCCCTAACTATATGATATTCTGTTAAGAGGCCTTTGGTAATTCAAGGATTACTGGCCGATTACGATGCTAAACCCAGAGGGACAGGTTTGGATCGTGACATGTAGTGTCATAATTACAAATTTACTATATCAGCGAAGTTTATAAGAATAGTTAGATAAGAAAATGTAGTACAAATAATTTAAAAAGTTACAATCGTTTTTTTACTAATTGATGTATAATGAAATAATAAAATATTAAAATGTAAAACAAGATCTTCTTCAATATGGTCAGTATCACATAAATAAATAATTTTTTTAATAAAATTTATTGATTTGTATAACATTATTTGTCGAATAATTACGTATTGATTAGTCCAACATCAAACACAAAATGTATATAAATAAATAAGAATTTTGAAAAAATAAATCTCATTAATAAAATTTGGAAAAATTTATCCATTCGTAATTTTAATAAAGGGTTTGGTTATGGTGTGCAACTTACACCTTACACCTTATACCTTACACTTACACCTTTTGTGAAAAATTAAACCTTACACTTACACCTTTTTTGAGGTTGCACACCATATGCAACCCACTTACACCTTACACTTACACCTTATACTTATACTTACACCTTACACTTATACTTTTTGTATAAGTGACACATAATATGCAATTGCACACTTAAGTAAGGTGCTTTAATAAATATCCATGCATTAATATTAGGGAGTGATGCTGGCACTAACTACCAAGTCCCTGTAGCAGTTTAAAATCTATGCAAATTTGTTGGAGTGAGAGGTCAACAAAAACGAGTTTGGATTCGTTAAAATAAAAAATTTCAATTTTACAGGCGTAGTTAGCCTATTGCAGAATCAATCTATACCAATCTAACGAACTGAATTGTTCATCTTATAACAAATTGAAAAAAATATACATAAAAAATAAAATTAATCAGACATAAATAATTATATGTTTAAATTACATATATATTATAATAAATGAACGATCAATTTTAAAAGCATATATGTCATATAAATAAGGATAAATTACAAACACACTCCCTAAGATTTAATTAAAATACGAATAATTTCATGTGATTTTGAAAATTACATTCTACCCCCTGAGATTTCTAATTTCATAACAAATCGCCTATTTTATTAATAAATTATCAAGTAAATTAACAGTTTTTAATGATGTTAAAAATATGTTTCAATTAATAATTTAGGTAATTTTATTATTGTATAGGAGAACAATTATGAATTTTATTTTTTTAATTAATTTGGTTAAATAAAAAATTCCAATAAGAGTGTATTTATATTTTTTCAAATCACAGGGGATAATCTGTATTTTAAGTAAACCTCAGGGGTGTATTTGTAATTTATCTTATAAATAAAAATGATATGATAGTATGACAATCAACGTTAGATAAATTTTATTTTTTATATAGATAATTTTCTTAGTTAATTGTATGAAATGAATGGTTTAAATTGATGGACTTCTCTCTAGTTCAGTTTATGCACTAGAGCTTATTGTTGGGCCTATAGAGTTCACCATGGCTCCCGTTTTGATAATTCGAATTGTTTAATGTGTAGAGCTTGCCGAATACTTTATTCTTGAAAAAAAAATTATGTTGATTGGATATCGATGGCCCTTTGATCGGAATACATTTTTGTCAAAGGTAAATATGATTTTAAAAATAAATTGTTAACAAAAATGTGCTTCAATTAAGGAATTATCGATATCCGATCAACATGAGATTTTGTAAAAATGAAATAATCGACGAGTTCTACACATTAAACGATTTAAATCATAAAAATAAAAATCGTAATGAACTCCACAAATTTAACAGTATGCTCAAGTCCACAAAGTGGACTAGAAAGAATCCCATCTATTGTTTAAATAATTGAAATGAATCTAAGGCCAAGTTTGGGAACACCCCAAAAAGTCAAAAAGTCAAAAAGTTACTCAAAAAGTTAAAAAGTTATCACTATTCACCAAAAGTCAACAATTACGGCTGCACAACTCCCAATTCTAATTTTTCCCTGCAAACCAATTTTTACAATTTTTTATTACATATTTTTCCATAAAAAGTCAAAAAATTAACCCAAATATTCATATTTTCAACCTCAACTTTTTAGTCTAAAAAGACAAAAAGTGCACTTATTTAGGACACCCCAAACAAATTTGTAGATCAACTTGAAGGAGGAAGAGAACAGACAAGGGATTTGTAAAAAAATATTAACTTCTATTTTATTCATAAGTTATTTTATTTTTTTATTTTCTTCATAAATCTCTATACAAATTTAAAGTTTAAATACAACATAAATACCACAATAATATATTTATATAAATAAAACAATAAATATTAGCAAACGTTGCCTAATTAATAAAAAATTTAAAGTTTTATAATTTTGTTACAATAAAAAAATAGAACCAATATACTATCAACAATTCATTAAAATTCACGTACAACATGAAGAGTATCATCTACATAGTTTTGTTTGAATTTTGATTTTATGTGCAGATTTGAAAGAGAAATTTTAAAAAAAAAAAAAAAATTGAATAAAGTATAATTTTATTTCCTTCTATTTACATTTTAACCCCTTCATTATTAATAAATATTATTTTTTTTTCAAACTTGTACATTTTGACTCATTCAATTATAAAAATATATTATTTTCACTCTTTTTAGACTCCTTCCAAAAGGAGTATATTTGTATAGTTTTTATAGCTAAAATGTCAATATGTAATGGGTTCATACATGAAAAGGTAAAATTATATTAGTAATAGTTACGGGGCTCTTAATATAATTAACTCAAAAAACAAATCTATTTAGTTTGGAGTTATCAAAAAGCATTTTTTAAATTTTCAATTCGCATTTGAAAATATTTTAATCAATTTTTTTGTTTGTTTGTTTTTAGGTCCACTTAATCTTGATATAATTAAAAAAATATAAAATTTGTACAAATTTTTTTAAAAAACATTCATTGAATACAACAAAATATAAAAAATATATTAAATTTTTGTTTATTTTTTGTATTTGGTGAGTTTATTTTATAAAAAAATCACAAATATTATAATTTTTAAGTGTACATAGATTATGTATATTCAAAAAAATAAAAAATTACGTAAAATATTAAAAATACAAAAAAAAAAAATTCAATTTTCAAAAAAATAAATTAAGGCCTATTTTGACAAATAGAAAAAAAAAAAAAATCAATTTATTGATTTATTGAAGTCATATCACCAACCACCAAGGGGTTATTTTAGTTGGTAAGAGAGTATGCTCCTCTACTTATTAACCAGGGTTTGAATCCCCTACTACTCAAGTAGAATTCCGACGGTTTAGGTAGATCGACTAGTTTTCCCTAGTTTGGCTTGGAAGTTCGACGATTTAGATGGATCGGCTAGCTTCCCCCAGTTTGAGTCCTGCCTTAGGGGTGTTCTGGGTATAAAAAATAAAATAAAATAAGTCATTGGCTTGTAAGGGTGGATCCTAAGAGTCCTGACTTCGGGGTGTTCTGGGTATAAAAAAAAAAAGTTACATCACCTCTCTACTGTTTTATGTATTTTTTTTAAAAAAAAGTTTAAAAAAACAAAAAAAACTAATTTTTTTTCTTATTTCCAAAACAGGCTAGAATCAAACAAGGTACAATGGGGTGTGTTGGCAACTAGTAAAAAGTCAGTTTTTTAGTTTTTTTGATTTTTTAAATCACATCATTTTTTTATTTTTTCACACAGGAAATTTAAAAAGTCACAAAAAAACTAAAAAATTAACATTTTATTAACTTTTCAAAACACCACAATATACCGAATTTCCAAAAGGAAAGTTATTGAGACTCCCTCCAATTACCACCATCACTACACACGCGACGGATGATGATCCGAGCATAAGGAAAAAAAGAAATAAAAAAAAAAAAAACTGGCCAATCGGCGCCCCGGGGAGGGGGATCATTTTTCTTTCCGAAATGCACTACTCCTTCCTTTACCTAACCAAAGTGACGGTGCACCATAGCAACCAAGAACCATTTCACACTCAAAGCCTCCCTCTTATACTCCAACTCTCTCCCTTATCTATAAATCACCAGAAAAAATGTTTGGGAGCATTAATTAGTGCTCCCACTAATTAGGTGGCAGTGGATCCCGTCAATAATGATGTGATGTTTTGATTTTAGAGTTGTATTTTTTTTTTTTTTACTTTTTTAATGCATTAGTGTTATTAGTAGTAATATTTTTAGTGGGATGAATCATTGTTGAAATCACCAGTTCCTCACCCCTCCCAAGGCCTCCCGAACTGTGGGACTCTCTCTCTCGCCCCCACTTTTTCTCTCTAGACATTCCGGCGGGTCACCGTTGGGAATTCTTGCGAAACTAGGGTTCCGGCGAGTATATCAAACCATGGGGTCGACATTGCTCCCAGATCTGGCGAGAGAGATCGTGATTCCGGTGTGCGCGGTGGTCGGAATCGTGTTCTCACTGGTCCAGTGGCTCTTGGTCTCTCAGGTAAAGCTCTCTGCGGACCGAAACGCTTCGTCGACGACGAAGAACAAGAATGGGTACACACTGATTACCTGATTGAATAAGAGGAAGCTGTCAATGAACACAATGTCGTCGCCAAGTGTGCTGAGATACAGAATGCTATATCCGAAGGTGAGACTAAACCCTAGATCTCTAGTGATTTGTGCAAGATATAATGGCGTTTGTGGTAAAAAAAAACTTGTGTGCGGCTGTCTATAATCTTTTTGGTTGTTGAGAAAATGGAGGGAAAAAATATCAAAGTTTGGATCTTCATATCTGTGACGTGTAAATGATAAAAATCAAGAAAATTTTGAAAATAGAGCTAAAATTTTGAATTTTTTGTGCTCAAAGAATGGAAATGGCTCAGATTTCAAATTTTCTTCAATTAGAAAAAAAAAAAAATTACCTCATTTTTCGCTGTGTTTTCTTAGTAGCCGAACAGGGTTTTGTATGAACAATGATTTTTTTTTTTTTTTAACTGCATTGAGTGGGTTTTGATTTCACGTGCATGAGCTGCATTGGTCCAGTCTGAATAAAGTTTTTTGGCTTTTATGATATGATTAATGATATGAAGAGTAAATCAACATGTTACATAAATGGTGTGTAGTAATGTGCTTTTTGGTAAATGTCACCCTTTTTATTTTTATTTTTGTTAGTGGGGTTGTTGTTGTTGTGGTGGTTGTTTTTTTTTTTTTTTTTTTTTAATTTGTATCAATTGTTTTTACTTAATTATCCATCTAGAAGTATCTAGGAAGTTATGTTTGGTTTAATTTTTCAGAAATTAATTTTCATATTTTAATCAAATTATTTTTTTTTTCTTTTTACATAGATATAGATCAATATTAGATACATTAAAACATAAAAAAAATTATAGAAAATATAAAAAAAAATTACTAAAAATCAAGGAAAATTTGAACAAAAATACACGCCCTTTTTTTTGGATTTTCGTTTGTTTTTAGTGTTTTTATAGAATATTTTAGTCAATTTATTTTACTCTTTGGATGCATTTAGATTAGGTAGTATAAAAAAATTGAATAAAATGTGAAAAAAAAATCACTAAAAATAAATGAAAACCCATCTAAAAATAATTTTTGAAAAATCAAATCAAACAAAGCATCTTAAAAAATCCAAAAAACAGTTTACCAAAGCACACACAAAAAAAAAAAAAAAAAAAAAAAAAAAAGAGTTAAAAAAGTCATAAAGCTAACTTTTTTTTTTTTTTTTTTTGTCGAACTTTTTTTCTTCATATTTTTGTTTACTCGAGTAGATTGTAAAAGTTTAAAGCTTCTTCAAAATTAAAAAAAAAAAAAAAAAATACTAAATACGAATAGGAGGCACTAAAAAAATCCATCCCTAAACAACCCATCTTTATTGTTCCTGGGCGAGGAGTGCCTCTTTAGTTGTAGGTTTTGGCTGAGTAGGCATGTTAGTAGTATGTACATGGCTCCGTTTGGGTTGATTTTGATTAAAAAATAAAATAAAACGTTAGCTAGGTCACACTCGGTGGATTGATGCAGATTGAGAATTTTTTGATCCGTCCTCAACCCACCATCTCTAAAGGCAACAGGTTGAGTGATTATTTTGGGAGTGTCAAATCGATGATTTGAGCTGGTTAAACAGGTTATACATATAAAATAAGATGTAACATTAGATAGCATTTGGGAATGATCCATATCAATTGGTATGAAATCCTACAAGAAGAATGAAGAGAAAAAAATTATTATTTATTCTAAGTATCAACACAAAATTCACAAATTAATTGAGCATATGAACATGTTTTTTTTTTTTAATTGAACATGTAATGTCACTCAAAATCATATTTTACAAAATAATATATAAAATAACCAAATTACGGAAAAGTATATGCTATGAAAATGAGGCTAATTGTTATATGATTAATGGTAATAGGATTAGAGAGAAATTGTGAGGAGAAATAGACGGCAATTTTGTGTATACATATGGAAGGGTTGGGTCAGTTTTTGAACAAGTTGACAAATTTTAATTTGCTGACCAACAACAAACCTACCAATTTTATTATTTTACTTGTCCAACCCAGCACACTCACCTTCTCAAACCACTTTGGGTCAGTGTGGATTAGTGGGTTGGCAATTTTTTGTAAAAACCCCTACATGATATCACATTGCTCATTTATTACTGACTGCAGTGCGCTAGGTCATTAATGCCCCATCCCCATCTATATGTATTTTTGTTTTAAAGTTCCTCTGCCACATGTATGTTGTTCTTTGGTGCCTCTCTTAATATTTGTAGTTCATAGTTTCCTAAATTTTGGAATTCATTATGTCTGAATGTAACAGGTGCTACCTCCTTTTTATTTACTGAATACCAGTATGTGGGTATTTTCATGGTTGCTTTTGCAATATTAATATTCCTGTTCTTGGCCTCTGTTGAGGGCTTAGCACAAAGAGCCAGCGTTGCACCTATCACCCACATAAGATGTGCAAACCAGCACTTGCCACTGCTTTGTTCAGCACTTTGCCCTTCTTGCTTGGTGCTATCACCTCAGTTTTGTCTGGTTTCCTTTGGATGAAAATCGCAACCTATGCAAATGCAAGGACATCCTTAGAAGCAAGAAAAGGTGTTGGGAAAGCTTTTATCACTGCATTTAGATCTGGTGCAGTTATGGGCTTTCTTCTTGCTGCTAATGGACTCTTGGTCCTGTACATTACCATCAGTCTCTTCAAGCTGTATTATGGTGATGATTGGGAAGGCCTTTTTGAGGCTATTACTGGTTATGGCCTCGGTGGATCTTCCATGGCTCTTTTTGGGAGAGTTGGTGGAGGAATATACACAAAGGCTGCTGATGTTGGTGCTGATCTTGTGGGAAAGGTTGAAGGGAACATTTCAGAAGATGATCCGAGGAACCCAGCTGTGAGCGTCACTCTTTTCAACTTAAAATGTTTGACACATTTTTCTTTTGGGGCTTGTTGAAATCTGGTATATCTTTATTCTTGCAGGTGATTGCAGACAATGTTGGTGACAATGTCGGTGATATTGCTGGCATGGGGTCTGATCTTTTTGGCTCATATGCTGAATCATCTTGTGCTGCACTTGTTGTGGCCTCTATCTCCTCCTTTGGAATCAACTGTGATTTCACTGCAATGTGTTATCCCCTGCTCATTAGTTCTATGGCATCCTTGTTTGTTTGATCACTACCCTTTTTGCAACTGATTTCTTCGAAATCAAGGCTGTCAAGGAATTCGAACCAGCATTGAAGAAGCAGCTTATTATCTCCACTGTTCTTATGACTCTGGGAATTGCAATAGTTAGGTGGGTTGCGCTGCCATCATCCTTCACAATTTTCAATTTTGGTACCCAGAAAGTTGTGAAGAACTGGTAAGATCTACATTTTTTTTATTTTTTGGATAAATAACTGGTAAGCTCTACATTTATCTTCATTGTCTGCCTTAAAAAAAAAAAGAAGAGAACGAACAAAAAGAACATAGATAGAAGGAATAAAATCAAGCTAGGTGATGGAGGTATTTCTGCCTTTATAACTGGGATGTATTAATTGTTTTCCCCAATAGGTGCAAATGATTTATTATGTGACTTTTCATGTAGTATCTATATCTAACAGACTTCAAAAAAATGTTACTAAGCCATTAAATACTCGCTTGCTTTGACTAATCAAAAATAAAAGAAAATAAAATACTAGTTTGCTTTTTTGTTTTCAGCCCCATATTTTCCTTTCTTTCTTTATTTCTTAGGGTTTTATTTCCGGATAATTTCATAGAAGTGGATTTAGTGTCAGTGGCTGAATATACCTGAAAAAGTAGTTGAACTGTTGAAATACCAATTTAGTTCTATGAAGTGGTAACAGAAGATTTTACTTGAGCCTAGTTGACTAGTGGTTTTGCATACATCGTTAGACTTATTAAATTCATTAAAAAATAATATTGATTGTGGTTTGCAGGGAGCTGTTCTTGTGTGTTTGTGTTAGGCTTTGGGCTGGACTTATCATTGGGTTTGTGACAGAGTACTACACTAGCAATGCTTACAGGTAATTTGTGCAGTTTTTTCTTCTAAATACTGTAGCCCTGTGCAAGGTGTTACTGATTCCTGCCGGACTGGAGCTGCCACAACTGTTATCTTTGGCCTTGACATGGGATACAAATCTGTCATTATTCCGATTTTTGCCATAGCAATCAGCATCTTTGTTAGTTTTAGCTTTGCTACCATGTATGGTATTGCAGTGGCTGCTCTAGGTATGCTTAGCACCATTGCTACTGGATTAGCCATTGACGCCTATGGTCCCATTACTGACAATGCTGGAGGCATTGCTGAGATGGCTGGCATGAGCCACTGGATCCGTGAGAGAACAGATGCCCTTGATGCTGCTGGAAACACCACTGCTGCCAATGGAAATGTATTGTGATATCCTTTTCGCCTACAACTGTACAGGTCCTCATTATAATTTTGTATATTGTCAAGACTTAATTAGTGATGGGTTTTAGAAATTTCTGGACATAATTCCCTTTTTGGTTCCAAACGATTAAAGGTCTGATTCAATCACTTTCTTACTTTAGCTTGTGGCACTCGTGTATATGAATTCAGCTATATGCTGCTTTGGCAGCCTTAGGCAGTGAATTGTCCTATTGTAAGTTTAAGTCAAAATATCCTTGTGGTACTATCATTTTTGTGTTTAGTTGTAGAACTAAATCTGCATTTGTTGCCTCAAACCATCCTTTTCTGATTGTGAATGGCCATTGAATTTTATTTTACATTTGTTTCTAGGGATTTGCCATTGGATCTGCTGCACTGCTGTCGTTGGCCCTCTTTGGTGCATTTGTGAGCCACGCGTCAATTTCAACTGTTGATGTTCTCACCTCGAAAGTCTTCATAGGTTTGATTGTTGGTGCCATGCTTCCCTACTGGCTATCTGCCATGGCCATGACGAGTGTGGGAAGTGCAGCTTTAAAGATGGTTGAGGAAGTTCGAAGGCAATTTAACACCATCCCGGGTCTCATGGAGGGTACTGCCAAGCTCGACTGTGCCATCTGTGTCAAGATCTCTACTGATGCTTCCATCAAGGAGATGATTCCACCTGGTGCCCTTGTCATGCTTACACCCCTCATTGTTGGGACCTTCTTTGGAGTTGAGACACTCTCCGCTGTTCCTTCCCGCTGGCTCCCTCATTTCTGATGATAATTGTGATGGTAAGGATGATGATGAAAGTAATCATTCTTATCAGATGAGAGTTTGAGGTTGTATGCCCTAGTTTTCTTTACACACTTAGAACAGCTATTTCCCAAATTTTCATTGTAATGCCATCTGTTTCTCAATTAAGTTCCTTTTTTTCTTCTCCCCTCTTGAGAATAATATTTCTTTTATTTATTTATTTTTACTAGCTCTTAAATTCTGTAGTTGTGTTGTGTTGGTCTTGGGTGCTCTTATATGATCAACTTTATTTTGGCCTACAAAAAACTACACTTTGAGGGTTTGTTTGGGATATGGGTTAGTTTTTTGGCTATTTTAGTTTGAGGTTAAAAAGTCTCGTTTGGTATAGAATTTCAATTTTTTTGACTTTTGTGAGGAAAAAAAAAATGAAATGATTATGATTTAAATGTGATATTTTGTCTTAATAGGTTAAAAAGTTTATTTTGTTTTTTTGTGACTATTTTAGTCAAAAAGTCTCATTTTAACTTATGCCAAACGAATGCTTAATATGCCTTGCTTTATATATGCCTTTATAGATTGGAGGATTGATGAGGTGAAATCTCTTAGTTGTGAATAAAAGGTACAAATATGGTATTTGACTTTTGCACTAGCATAAAATGGTATTTGAGATGTGGTAAAATAAGATGGTCATTGTAGCATTACTCATTCGTGAAGTTTTGTAATGCCTTGCCTCTCAACCACTCCAATTAAATGGGTAGCTAGCAAATTTTTATTGTAATTCGTTCTCAAAATTTTTCTTTCTAATGCACATTTGAGACACCATTGTTTATCAAGATTTTTGCGTTTTGGGATTTGCCCTAGGCTCTTTTTTAGGATTCCAATTACAATTTATGTCTAGGCTACTATTAAGGGTGTGGGGAAGGAGAACTACTAAGGAACGATTGCAACGGATGGCAAGGTGTACAAATATAAGGTAAAAGAGCACTGCAACCCAACCTCACCTTTGATGAGAGTCGAACCTTTGATCTCTCGTATGTGAGGCATGTAGATGCCACTAGGCTAGAAGCCTCTTAGCATCATATTGTATAGTTAGAAGTGCATTAGGGACAATTTTTGGAAATAGTGGCCTAAATATGGAGAAATAAGAAGATTCTAGAGGACAAATTTAGAATTTAGAATTTAGAAAGGTCCATGAGACAAAAAAGTTAGCTAGTGCATGAGACTCTTATTACTGCAAAATCTGGGAGGATTAGATGTATACATGCTCAAAGGCAGTTTTCATAATCTGAACCCAATGATGTTTAGGTCACAATGAAACAATTTTACCATTATGCCAAATGAAATGTTGTGGTAAGGTCTTTTCTAACATTTAAAAACACCCCCAACGCATTTTATTCTTACAAAGTCAAATATAGTAGGGAATAAAAAATAAGAGTGAATTACATTGACCTCCTTCGAGTACTAGGAAAAATATTGCAAGCCCCCTAAGATTGACATAATTATCATATTCGCCACACTAATAATAAAAATGTAAACGGACTTAACTGAGTATATGAATTTACTATTTTACAATTATGTATTTATATTTCAGCCATCAAATTTATCATCAATCATGGAATTATAGACTTGTGGTCCTATTACTATCAGACTACAAATAAAATGTCATAAGTTCTTTACCACATTTGAAAACGATACTAATTATCAACACACCAATACAATTTTATTCTTGCATAGGCACATAGAAAAAGATATACATGTGGATTGGATTTATATAACGGGGCCATCAATATCCATAGATGAGTACCTTAGTTGGAGTTAGGTTTCTTTTGGTACAAAGCACAAGACAGAGGACGATATATAAGAGGACATTATACTTGTGCTGTATGGAGTGCTTTCATTCCTCTCCGATTATATTCCCAGTGTGTGTCTGCGTAGTCTTTCATCTTCTTAAATAGCCTCGGTCTTTCTTCATCGACCAATCCATCTTCTGGTCCTATCTCTTTTCCTTTTTCAGGTGTGTAGAACATGGCAATGGAAATCCTGTCCCTCTCCGAGTTACTCAGTACCCGATGCACTGGGCTTTTGAACACTCCATTCGTCATTATCTGTTAATATCATAAAGATCCAATAGGAAAATATAACCATGTGTTGATTGTTCTGTAACAATTTTTCTTCATGCATTGTTCAAGTGATTTGATTACTAGGGACTTTTTACATCTTGTTTGGTAAATTTCTTATTTCTTGTTTTTGAAGTTTGATTTGGTAATTGTTTCACTGTGAAAGTGACAACAATTCCAAAATTTTCAATTTTTGTGGAGTATAAACGACTTTTTTCTTGGCACACCCCATCGGTCAACCACCTTTGGCGAACATCTCTGGCCGTCTATACTATCGACTGTCATATTTGGCCACCCCCACCATCTCTGGCCATCGGTCAACCTTGCCGGTCTCCGTTGTCACTCCTCATTTTTTACCACCACCTCCAGCAATCCCTCCACTGCCAAACCTCCATCTCCAAAAAATCACTAAACATATTTTATTGTTTGTATGTTTCTATTTTGAAACTATGTGAAATAAACATTTTTTTTTTGGTTATAAAGGAAGAAATAATAAAAACAAAAACATGAAACTCACAACGTTACCAAACGTCAGAAATGTAAGAATTTGATATTAATTTGGTTGCCATTGACTATATTTTGTTTAGTTTGTGAAAAACCGGTTGAAAGTGATTCAGAGAGATTGATTGGTATGAGCCCAAAATTATTATTGTGATCCATAAAGTTTTGGGTCATGGTCCATCATGGTGTGTTTATTATTTTATATATGAATATATGATATGGAGGTGTAATGCATGCTTTAAGTTATTTGGGTTCCTTAATGGGAGGGCTTCGTAATTATTTTATTTAAGCACAGTCCCCTCTCCTATCCTTATTAAGGTTCATATATATCTATATATATATCTAGATCAAAAGGTTACCAGTCCTAATGAAAAGACAACATAAAGATTAGGAGAATGAGGAGAAGAGCTGGTGCTATAGTTTTCTAATTGTGAATACCATCTTTTTTCAAGGAAACAAAACTCAAGAAAATGATGAAATCAAATGGTATGTATCTAAGTTTATATTTTAGTAGTCAATTATATTCATAGTGTTTTGATTTCTAGTATATAGATCCTATAATCTTACATGTGGTATCAAGTTTATACTAGAATCAAAATCATAACAGATTATTTTAGTAATTTTTTTTTTTTTAATACAATGAGAAGGAATAAATTAATTTTTATTTTTTGGTTACGGAAACATTGTGCCTAGTAATGGGCGACCAAACCTTTTCAATGTTCTTACATATACATACTATTCATTGTTGAGAATTGTTTCGGGATCATAACGTTAAAGTAAAAATAAATAAATAAATAAAAATAAAATAAAATTCGAATCTCGGAGTTTTATGAAAACTAGAAGTGAACAAGACCCTGTTTGGTTTACCAATAAGGATTTTGGAAAGCTCTTCTAATATTATATTACTCATGATCAATTACCTACCTAAAGGGGGTTAATTGTGTGTGTTAATATTATATCGCTCAATTACCTACCTTAAGGGAGCTAATTGCTTGTGTTAATTTTAAAGGTAGTGTGAGTCGCTAGTAAGGAAAATTTTATTGATTTTACAAGAATTTATCTACCCAAAGGAGATAATTTTTGATAAATCATTCTTCCCAGTTGACTTGTTTATAGGTGTTAGAATGTGTCTTATATATTTAGCCCAAAGGTATTTATATGATGATACATTTTGAAATATCTGACAATATTGTTAAAGTTTATTTGCAGTCTATTGTTGTGAGATTATAATTATTACCCTTGTATAATTAAATAAGATTATATTGAAGTTTAAAGATGTTGATTGTGTCCTATATATTTAGCCGAAAGGTGTTTATATAGTGATACATTCTGATATATCTGAGAATGTTGCTAAAGTTTATTTGCAACATAATTTTGTGGAATTATAGGAATTGCCTATGTTTCATTGAAAGTTTGAGATATTAAAATACTTTTTATATATTCAGTCTACAAGCAATACATTAAAATAAAAATAAAAATGAGAACATTAGTGGTGGTGATGAGATTATTATTGTCAATATTATATTGAATTGAAGGTAATGAAGGGAGATATTTTTTATTGTAATCAAATTTATTCCATTAAGATTTTGATTATGAATCAGTTAAAAGATACTGAGTTAGCTTTAAGACTAACTAATTTAGATATTGACATACTTTAGAATGCGCCTTCTTAACCCTTCATATTAACATCTCAATATAGTATAAAATATTAAAATTATATTCAATGTTAACCATTTAACGAAGTAGAGTTTTAAAATATTTAGTAGATGATTTCTTATAAGACAATCTACCTCATACTTTACAATGCTCTATATAATATGTTTGTTTTTAACAATTTTTTTTTATTTCTCTTAAATGGTTTTTCAGAATATTCCGCAAATCTCTTTATATATTATTAATTCGAGTAAGAAAAATTCTTTAGAATTTTGTGAGTTATGACGTTCTTCCTACCTCTAGAATCTCTTTATTTGTTTCTTAAATTACTTAAAAGTGCATGTGTCAAAAAATTTTATTTTCTTGTCATATTATTTAAGTTAGTACAAATATTATTTTAAAGAATGTTGTTTTTATATTGTCCATGAGAGAAAATTTAATTTTAATGTCATGATTATTATTTTTAATTTTGGTAATAAATAAAATAAAAATGATAATAATTGAAATAGATTTTTATTTTGAGTTGGATGATAATTATCTTAAAGTGTGTGGGAGAAATTATTCTATTAATTTTATAAATGAGTATTGATGTTATGCATTTGTCTATCTTATTTATGTGTAAAAAACACACCGATAAAGATTTTAAAATTATTAATTCAAGGTGGATATTATAGTAAACATGATAATTTTGGTTAATGTACGTAACCTCTTATTAATTTTTTTACAAAATTGTGGAATCAATTTAAATATATTATGCTTGTAACTTTGGAAGAAAGTTGAGCACTTGAACGTCGTAATTGAACTCTAATATGTTAACATGTTTAAATTATATGAGTGTTTTGTGATAAAATATTTTTAATTAGTATGCATACTTGTATATACTTTACATATGGTACTAAGTTATAAATATTTTTTTTTTGATGGTTGGTTTGGTTATATGATTCTCAACTTTTGTAACATATTGACTTCATTTTGGACAATTTGAATGCCCAGAATAAAATTTACATTCCATTTTGACCAACAGGTGTGCTCTTAGGACCAACTCTCTCTTTCTCTAAAAACCTCCTCCCCAGGCATCATTTTGGGCTGGCCGGCCGCCGCCTTTGGCTATGGCGGTCGATTGGCCTAGCTCTTTCTTGCGTTTGTTTTGTTAGTTTTCCCTTTAATAAACTTGATTCCCCCATTATTTTCCCACCTAGGTGTGCTTTGTGTGCTGATGTAGATCTTATTTTTTGGTGCTTCAGGGCCCGTTATAGATGATTCATTGGGGTAGCGGTGTGTTGTTCGGTGGTGTGTTGTTTTCATTGGGGTAGTGGTGTGTTGTTTTCATTAGGGGATGCTTGGAACAAGGGTCAATATAGAGGAGGTGATTGGTGTTGGATTGGCATAGAAGATGTCCAGATTTGGTTAGGATCTTCATTCGAGCGCTCTTTTGCGAGTAGGAGCTTGAGGGGTGAACTCTGGTTCAGATTTATAGAGAAGTATCGATGTTTTGCTTGGGGGGAAACACGGGTGTCGAAGTCGATCCAGTTCTGTCTAGTTTTCATTCGAGCGCTCCTCTTCGAGTGAGAGTTTGAGGGGTGAACTTCATCCAAATGTATGGAGATGTCTAAGCGGTTGTTCGGTGTTTGGATTGCCATCTTAGGAGTTTCTGCAGTGGGTGTGTTCAGTGCTTGGATCGGAGAATAAGTTGTGTTCCGACCTTGTGGGTTTTTTTTTTTTTGAAGGTGCTCCGGACATGGAGCAGGGAGGTTTCGATGCAACTCTGTTTGTTTAGAGATTTTATTTTAGAGCGAGGTGTTGTCCTTGGGGGTGCTCGGCGACTTTTTTCTAGTGTGAGATTGTTGTTCAAGTGTTTGCATAGAAGTTCCTTGGATGTGTTTCGGCCTTAGTGTCTCGGTTAAGGGAGTTTTTTTCCAGCCATGGAGCTATTGGCTATGGAGTTTTCCGGCCATGGAACGGTCTCGGTCAGATCAATGGAGCGTGCGGAATGCTTTTGATGCTATGGTAGAGTGTTGTCAGGCGTGGGTCTTGGCTTTGGTGGCATGGGTCTTGGCTTTGGTGGGCTGTTGAAAAGATTTTAGTTTGGGTGGTGTGGGCATTGGGAGTGCAGCAACATGGGTGAATAAATTATTCGGGTTGAATAGGAGTGTGTGGTTTGTTGAAAAGAGGAGTGCAGCTTCTTGGGTGTTGAAAAAGAAAATTTTAGTTTGTTGAAAAGAAGAATGCAGGAGCAGCTTGGGTGTTTTGGTGTTGGTTTTTGGTTTTGGGTTGTGTGGGTTGATTTTGTGGAGATTCATCTATTTTATTTTCTAGTTAAGTCCTTCTTAACTTTTTTTGTTTAAAAAAAAAAAAATCATGAGGCCAAGGGGTTAGTTGTATGGATGCGAGTAGCAGTAGTAGGGGTATTTTGTACTTTCCAAATCTCTCTCGATGCATGTCATTTTTCTGTACCTTTAATTTCATGCTGTTAATGAAATTTTTCTTTGCTGATAAAAAAAAAAAAGTTATAAATATTTTTAAAGCACTTTTGAATTGTGAACTAGTAGAAAATTTAGAATAACTTTTGAGTTTGGGATTGTATAGAAGTAAAAATTTTACGGTGCTTTTGAAATTAAAATGGGACCTATAGCTATTTGCTGTTACTTTGCAAGTTGTTCATGATTTTATTATCTTGATTTTTAAAATCTTTTAAACTTAAAATTTGAAATTTTTAGATTGGTGAACAGTTTAAAACTCAAATATATAAATCTTCATGTATATTTGTGTCAAGTATAATAACTTGGTCCGTTCATTCTCACATTGAGAAAGTGAGAGTGCAAGTAGAATCTGAAGTGTCTATTCAGTCTATTGATATAAGTTGAACATGTATAACGCATGCAACCTCCTAGACATTCTCATACAAATTAAAAGATCCTTGTGATTGTATTATTTTTCTAAATGAGCAATATCAAGAGATTGAAAAGATGATTGTTATGTATGATGAAAATATTGGTGATTTGTAATATGGTAAATGAATTGATACAAATTATTAATTAGATATGAGATCATGTTATATTTTTTCAAATTTTGAAATCTAATGAGTATTTTTAAAGATAAATAAATAAATATAAAACTATAGAAAGAGGCTGTGATTTGAAAAGGGTATTGTCCTTACCAATGTCATAAAGATATGTTTATAATGATTATAGTAGTACTATGACATTTTTATCTATTACTTTGCCAAACAAAATAAATTTGATTCGTAGGTGAAACAAATTTATCTATGGCCTCAAACGAATTTTTGAGCAATGGTATTTAAAGGTTTACCAAAGACTATTACTTGGCTTTATGAATAATATAATATTATTAATTTATGCATATATCTCAAGGTCAATGGGTGCAATTTAATTTCTTTTTTGATTCTTTATACCGATGGAATTGTACTTACTAGTAATAATTTCAAATTAATACTTGATGTGAAGATATTATTGTTAATAAATTTTTGATATAAAATATCTTGATAAAGTATTTTATGTGTTTGGCATTAAGATACTTAAAAATAGCTTAGAAGATTTTTTTTGTCTCATCTCAAAGAGCATACCTACATCACATTCTTACCAAATTTAATATGTAGAATTGAAAGTTTTGCATTGCTCTTCTTAGTGATTGATATTAATTAAGTAACATTCAATATTTATAAAATGATTTTGAGAATGAGTTCACGAGTAATCTCTCGTATGCTACTATTGTAAAAGTTTAATGAATTATGAAGTTTGAATTAAACTTGGTGCATATACAATTAGTTTATTAGACAATTATTATTTTAATTTAAGCCTTGACCATTAAGTTGGAACATATAAAGTGTTATGATATTTATAGAGAATTAAAGATTATATGATTGTCTATAGAAGAATTAGTCATGTTAATATTATTGGTTGTACAATGTCAACTTTGGTAGTTGCTCAATGATATAGTATCTATTATTAGTTACATTTTTATGTTTGCATGAGGTGTTATTTTATAAAAGAGTTTCATAAAATCTCTTATAATTTTTCACTATGCACCATGTTTTAGAACTTGACTTGAGTTATGTTATTAAAAATTTTATTCCAGAGCTTGGAATTGTTAATTTCATTTCCAAACCTATAAATATATGATATATGATTTTAATTTTCTTTATGAAGAATAATAAATGTTTTGATGGTGTTAAATATATAAATTTAAAGTAATTCAGAATTAGAGAGTCGTTAAAGATGATATTATTTATGAGTGCATGTTACGGAATACATACTAGTTGATCCTCTAAATAAAGGGCCTAGGCCAAATTTTGGTTTGCTAAATATATTGGGCATATGGGTACTTTATAGTTTTTTATGTGCTTGGTTAAATAATTTTTTTACCAATGAATATTATCTATGGTGTATTTCAATTAATAAAGTTTAATGTGTTCATTCACATTTTTTTTATAGTTATGTGTGTGTACACATAAATGGTAATTATTATATATGTATTCCTTTTATATGAATGAGCTCTTACAATTATATTTTGATTTTGAGACATAAAGATAAACACTTTGGTTTAGAAGTATATATGGATCTATAAAGTATGATGCTTGGTTTAAAGCATGAAAGAACTCGGTTTAGAGGTATAAAGGCTTTTTTTAGAAGTGGACAAAAGAATGATATTTCTTGTAGGGTCTTTTCAAGACCATACAGAGGACTGAATGTGGAATTAGCATGTTATATAATTTTTGGATCAATTATGCTAAAATTCCACACTACATTTTACCACATTTAGGAATCCATGTTCGTGAGATATCAGTGTTTGTAATTGTGGAACGTGATATGTTGTTCAATAGCATAATTACCACTACAGTTCGATATTAATATTTCTTATTGAATGGGATTATGTGTTGAGATGTTTCTATTCTGAATCATGTTTATGTGGCCACTAACCCGAGAGTCATTTTTCTTAAATAAAATATTTTCTTAAATTAGTAGTCAATGTTGCCAAAGTGGGAGAATGTAAAAATTTGTTCTTAATTAGGTTGCCATTAACTATATTTTGTTTGGTTTATAAAAAACGGGTTGAAGGTGATTCAGACAGATTGACTGGTATGAGCCCAAAATTATTACTGTGATCTATAAAATTTTGGGCCATGGTCCATCTTGGTGTGTTTATTATTTTATACGTCGATATGTGATATGAAGGTGTAAGGCCTGTTTTAAGTTATTTGGGTTCCTTAATGGGAGGACCCAGTAATTATTTTATTTAGGCCCAGTCCCCTCTCATATCCTTATTAAGGGTTTATATATCTATATATATATATATATAGACCAAAGGGTTATCAGTCCCATTGAAAAGACCAGGGCTAGCCCTGAGATTTATAGGGCCTTAGGCAGGCTTTGAAAGTGAGGCCCTCCTACATATATTTTTTATAAAACAATTACAAATAAAATAAAAAGTGACCAATAAATTTTTTTTTATTATATAGTAGTTACAAAAAGTTTCCTTCTATATGTGATCAATAAAATTTATTTGGGTAAATTACACTGATACCCCCTGAGATTTATGTTCATTACAGCTCCCTCCTCACCTATTGGAAATTACATCCCCCGCTGAGGTTTAAAGTTTCAATACAGATTTTCCCCTCAACAATTTAATTTTTTTAAATATCAATTTTTTCATCACTAGGTAAATTAAATTGACACCCCTCACATTTTAGAAATTACAATTCTCTCCCTAAGGTTTAAAGTGGCATTACCAATTGCCCCCTCGGTTAGTATTAGTTGGAAAAAAAAATTCATTGAAAAAAAATTATTTGAAAAAAAAAATTAATTGAAAAAAAATTTTGTTAGGAAAATTTTTAAATTTCTGTTTAAAAATCAATGTAAGTTCATTTTTTGAATTTACATTTTTTCCTCAAATTTACAAACTAAGATAACTATTTATAAACCAAAAAAATTATCAAACAAGTTTTTATGGCAATTTTTAAAATTTTTGTAAATATAAATTGAAAACTGAAAATGAAATGGTTACCAAACAGGCTTCAAGTGGTAAAAATGTCGTAAAAGTAACAAATAATTAAATAAGTTACCAACGTAAGAAATGACTTATCAAAAGATTCTTAGGTTATGTATGGTTTGATTTTTAGAATTTTTTTTTAAAAATAAAAAATTAATTTGGTTAAGAAATTAAAAATAAAAAAATAATTATCATTTTTATATAAGTTTTATCTTTCGAGTGGTTAATAATAATTTTTTACAAATTAAATTGAAACAGCCACACTTATGTATATAACCTGCCCAAAAATTAAAATGATAATTATTTTTTACCCTTAAATGATAATTATTTTTTATTTTTTATTTTTTAACCAAATTAATTTTTAATTTTTAAAAAAAAAATTCTAAAAATCAAACCATACATAGCCTAAGAATCTTTTGATAAGTTATTTCTTACGTTGATAACTTATTTAATTATTTGTTAATTTTACGATATTTTTACCATCTGAGACCTATTTGATAACCATTTTGTTTTTCGTTTTTAATTTATATTTACAAAAATTTTAAAAATTGTCATAAAAACTTGTTTGATATTTTTTTAGTTTATAAATGGTTGTCTCAGTTTGTAAATTTGAGAAAAAAATATAAATTCAAAAAATGAGTTTACGTTGGTTTTTAAACAAAAATTTGAAAATTTTACTAACAAATTTTTTTTTTCAATTAATTTTTTTGCAATGAATTTTTTTTCCAACTAATACTAACCGAGGGGGCAATTGGTAATGTTACTTTAAACCTTAGGGAGGGGATTGTAATTTCTAAAATGTGAGGGGTGTCAATGTAATTTACCTAGTGAGGGCAAAATTGGTATTTAAAAAAATTAAATTGCTGAGGGGATGAATCTGTAATGAAACTTTAAACCTCAAGGGGGGATGTAATTTCCAAAAGGTGATGGGGGGACTGTAATAAATATAAACCTCAAGGGGTGTCAGTGTAATTTATCCAATTTATTTTCATATATTAAAATACAAAAATATCATTATAAAGACTAAAAAAAGATAAAATAGGGTCTTGTTGTTTTATAGTTTAGCAATAATCAACACAAACAACATAATTCACTGATATCTGATAACGAAATGATTATGTTATTGTAATATGATATCTGATATGAAAATCATAATCCACACAAATCACAATCCACTAATTATTTGATAAGAAAACACAAATTATTGGAAAAAGTTGCGAGAAGAAACTAAGGCAAAATTATTCAATTAAATTATGATAGAGAGAGAGAGCAAAAAAATTAGGGCAAACAAATATAAGGAAAAGAAATTAGGGTAAAATTATTCAATTAAAATATGATAAAAAGAGATGGAAAAAAAATTAAGATAACGTCATTTATTTTATTAAATTCTCAACATTAGACTCTATTTATATCATATATATTTGTTTGGACTAATTATATAAATTTTTAATTAGGCCTAACAATGATTACACACACACACACACACATATATATATATATATATATTTTGATTTGGCCCAACAGATTTTTTTGGCGGACCTTTTAGACTGAATCTCAAACAATAAAAAAATATTACGCTTTGAATTTTTAATATAATATAAAACTAATAAATTTAGGCCTTATTTTAGATAAAAATTTGGGGGCCCTAAGCACACGGCTTAGTGGTCTTAGCCTAGGGCCGGCCATGTAAAAGACAACTTAAAGATTGGGAGAAGGAGTGGAAGGACTAGTGCTAAGGTTTTCCAATTGTTAAAACCATTTTCTTTCAAGGAAGTAAAACTCAAAATAATAACAGAATCAAACAGTATGTATTCAAGTTTATATTTTAGTAGTTAATTATATTCATAGTGTTTTAATTTCTAGTATATAGATCATATAATCTTACAAGAAATTGTAGATATATCTCTATAGCGGTCTATATACTTGATTTTGCTCACTATGATATTGGTATAGCCCTATGGAGAGACCATATGGCATTGGATGGATCTTCTCAACCATCTTCTGCTGACAGTTTGGTGGGTTATGCATCATTTGGTTTAGTTCTGTTCGATTATGTATTTTTCTTCTGTTTTCTGTTTTCATTTTTGAAAAACACATATCATAGATAAAACATCAGAGACTAAGCACAAAGAGAATTAATATATATTTTTACCTCCATTTGGTCACCCAAGAGAATGAGGAGAGCGTGAGGAATTTTGGGAACTGTATACCATTTCTCATTGTTGAAGACTTGAAGACCTACTTCATCTTGCAAGATCACAGTGTATCCTGACCCATCTGTATGAGGTTTCAAGCCCAGAATCAGATCAGGCCTACGACATTTCGAGTAATAGTTAAACCTCGCTTGCACGATCAATCGTTTGCCAAACTGTTTCAGAAAACAGTTTTCTTCCAGATTCAGTGACTTTGCCATGGCTTTGGAGGTAAGCTCTGTTACTATTTTCATCTTCTCTGTGTATTCACTTAGCACATCGCTGCATAGTTGCAAACAACTTTTTGTTATTATTTTCTAATAATTAACTTGAATATGATATGAGAATGAAATTTACACCAATAAAAATTCCTGTTTGAAGCTGCTTTAATTCCCTCACTTGGGTATGTGCTTGAAGATTATGATTGTTTATCTTTAGTAATGATAATTATGATATGATTATGTTGCTATTATATCTAAATCTATTCGGGTTGAAAACGGATACTCGGAGCTTTGTTTTAATTAATTTTTAAATATATGTAGTAACTTGTCTCACACGTATGGTTTTGAGAATGACCCCAAGGGGTCAAGCGTTTCATGAGATTCAAACTCATGATTACCTATCCTTCTGAGTATTTAATGAGCTTCCAAGATAAGATCACAGTAATATCTTACAAGTGGTTAAAAAGGCATGAGATCATTAGTTTCACTCTTTGTACTGTTATCTGTTTCATACTCTTTTAAATTACCAATTTCAGTGACTTAATAATTCATAGTGAAATGAAACAAAGAGTGAGGCATATGATATGTACTCGTTAACCAGAAAAAAAAAAAAAGAAAAAAAAGTACTTAATATAAATTTAATTGTAAAAATTTATAAGAAGTAGCTAAAACAACTTTGGTCTCTAATTTTATTTAAAAAAGGGTTTTGACTAAATAGTGAATACATGTGACAATGTTACATGATATTATTGATCAATAAATAACTTTAAATAGGAGACAAGATCTATTCTCACCCATTTTTAATGCCCTAGTTGTTATTGTATGACATGCATTATTTTGTTTTATGTTTCAGTATTTTGAGTTGCACTAATTTGAAATCATAATTCTCTCTCTAACTTTGAGAGCTTCTCTCTCTATACTTTTCTCTCTCTAGGGTTTTAGGTGTGAGTGGCACCTGAGGTGAGAGAGGGGGTTCTCGGCGACCTCCAGCCTCCTCTCCCTTCCTCCTACCCCTCTTTTCTCTTTCTTTTCCATGTTTTCTATTCAATAATTTGGAAGTTTTTGGCTTTCCGCCATTCTCCCTCATCTTGTGAGATGTTTATCTCTCCTTTTTCCTCAACTCCGGCCATGGCCTTCAGTGGATCCGCCGTCTCTCCTCCCCTCAGCTCCACTCAGACGTCGCCTCTATATTGTGCGTCTCCTGTTCGGCCACTATTGCCTCATGTTCGCATTCTTTTTCTGCCAAATCTATTGCCTTCGTCCCTTAGATCTGTCCCCTTCCACAGTCGGTTTGTCACAGTCGCTGGCTGGTAGTTATGGGTTTAAGAGTTCGTGTTTTGTTTTTTCACTTCTTGGTGTGTTCATAGTTTACCCACATAGTTTAGATTCAGCCTATGAATTTATCTTTGACTTATTCTAGCATTGAGCTTTTGGCCCTGTTTGGTAGAGCTTATTTCCAGCTTATTTCAGCTTTTAGCTTAATTTAAACTATTTTGATGTGTTTGGTTCAGCTTAACAATACAGCTTATAGCTTTTTGTAAGTCAAAAATCAACTTATTCTTTGAGTGGGGGAGGAGAAACTTAATTTATAAGTCAAAAATCAGCTTATGTTCACAGCTATAAGCTATAAACTGTTAAGCTATAAGCTATAATCACTTTCCCACAGTTCTACCAAACGGGGCCTTTATGATCTACTTCTTTTGGGGATTTTCCTTTATTTTGCACAAGGTTTTTTTTTCTTAGTTTGGCATAAGCTTTTTGATGATTTCCTTGTATGTGCCGTTTGGCAATCTTTGCTTTAATAGAAATTTCTTTGATTAAAAAAAAAAAAGAAGTTGCATTAATTTCATTAATACTTGAAACACTTTGAATTATGCAACTCAAAACACTCAAACATGAATCAAAAGCAATGCATAGTTATGCAATAACGCTTGCTCACATATCAGTGACACTACTTAAATGAATATAAGTTGATATTATTGTTACATTTAATATTTATTTATTGGAGTTAAGATTGCCGGTAGATATATATATATATATATATATATACTAGTTTACAATGGCCCGTGCATAGCATGGGTTATTATTATAGTATATTTAAGTTTTGTATTTTGATAATTTTTTAAATATTAGAATATTGTTTTATGAAATTGAATAGAATAAATCATTAGATATATGATAGAATTATGTGGTATGATATGTATTATTTCTTGATTTGTTATACATCTAATAATGTAGACTCCAATTCTATGGGTTTTTTTTTTTAATATTCTAAAAAAATAATAATTTAGAGAATTGACCAACTTTTCAAACTATTTAGGAAACTAACTTGCTTTTTAAAATCGCATTTTGAAAATACAAATTCAAAATTGAAAATCACATTTTCAACATGCATGAAATTACATGTTGAAAATGCAATAGATCTTAGTGAAGTCCATGTCATCATAAAATTGCATTTTCAACATGCGATTTCAATTTAAAACTGCATTTTCAAAATGCGATTTCAAAAAGCAGGTTATTTTCCAAATAGTTTGAAAAGTACGTCAATTCACTAAATTGTTTTTTTTCTTAGAATATTTATAAAAAAAACTCCAAATTCTATTACCATATCATTTTGGGTGAATTCATAAGATTTTAACATTTCTTCCGAATTTATTAAAACAAAAAAAAAATTTATCTGTGTAACTTTTCTCAACACATAAATATAAAATAAATACTAAGATAATTCTCCTATTTTAAAAAAACTATTAAGATAATTCACCGAACTAATAAAGAAGTAGAAGAAAATACATCTATATATAAATGACTAATTTTATTAATATATAAATCATTTCATAAGAAATAACCAATTTTATTAGTAAATAAATCATTAAGTAAATTAATTATTTTTAACGATATGGAAAATATTTTCAGGTAACCATTTTTTAATAAATAAATCATTGAGTCAATCAATGGTTTTTAATGATATAAGAATTTTTTTTCAATAAACAATTTTAATAATTTATTATTACATTGGAGAATAGTTTTTTTTTTTTTTTTTTCCTGAGTATTGTGTTAAATTAAAATGGGTAAATTACATTGACACCCCCTGAGGTTTATGTTTATTACAGTTCCTCCCCTCACCTTTTGGAAATTACATCCCCCTCATTGAGGTTTAAAGTTTCATTACAGATTGCTCCCTCTAGCAATTGAATTTTTTAAATACCAATTTTGCCCTCACTGGGTAAATTACATTGACACCCCTCACATTTTAGAAATTACAATCCCCTACCCAAGATTTAAAGTAGCATTACCAATTGTCCACTCGGTTAGTATTAGTTGGAAAAAATTCATTGAGAAAAAAATTAATTGGAAAAAAAATTATTTTGAAAAAAAAAAATTAATTGAAAAAGAATTTTTTTAGTCAAATTTTTAGATTTCTATTTAAAAATCAACGTAAGATAAAAATTACACTGACACCCCCTGAGGTTTATGTTTATTACACTCGAAAGATAAAAATTATATAAAAATGATAATTATTTTTTATTTTTAATTTCTTAACCAAATTAAATTTTAATTAATTTTTTTTTTAAAATCAAACCATACATAGCCTAAAAATCTTTGATAAGTCGTTTCTTACGGTGATAACTTATTTAATTATTTGTTAATTTTACGACATTTTTACCATCTGAGGTCTATTTGGTAACCATTTCGTTTTCAGTTTTCAATTTATATTTACAAAAATTTTAAAAATTGTCATAAAAATTTGTTTGATAATATTTTTGGTTTATAAATGGTTGTCTCAGTTTGTAAATTTGAGAAAAAAACATAAATTCAAAAAATGAGTTTATGTTGATTTTTAAACAGAAATTTAAAAATTTGACTAATAAATTTTTTTTTAAATAATTTTTTTTTCAATTAATTTTTTTTCAAATAATTTTTTTTCCAATTAATTTTTTTTTGAATGAATTTTTTTTCAACTAATTCTAACTGAGGGGCCATTTGGTAATGCTACTTTAAACCTTGGGGAGGGGATTGTAATTTTTAAAATGTGAGGGGTGTTAATGTAATTTATCCAGTGAGGGCAAAATTAGTATTTAAAAAAATTAAATTGCTGGAGGGACTAATCAGTAATGAAACTTTCAACCTTAAGGAGGGGGATGTAATTTCCAAAAGGTGAGGGGTGAAACTGTAATAAATATAAACCTCAGGGGGTGTCAATGTAATTTATCCAATTAAAATTTATAACAAACGATAGTTGTAATTTTTAGTATTATAAAACTGATTCATATTTTAAACAAACTTATGGGTGTATTTATAATTTATTAAAAACTAAAAAAATTTATATTTCATAATTGACCAAGAATGTTTGCATAATTACATTCAAATTATTTAACCAACCAAATTGAAGGGCAAAGTAGCAATTTCAAAATAAACTAACAGCAAAATAGGGAAAAAAAAAATGAGAAGCCACAAGTAGCAAACCGTCCCTTACATATACAGATATCCACCTGAAAGAAGTTGGGGTTTGTGGCCAAAATTGGAGCTTCCTTTGATCTGGAGGGCACACATCAAGAAACAAACGATCAGACCAGTCGAGAGGCTGGCCTTGTTCAGGGACAGGGTCAGCACCATACCCTTCAAAATCTACAACTGTTTTTGAGTATTTGTTCTTCTCTTCCATAGGCTGTTCAAAGAACTCCCTTGCCACTTTTCTTATCTCATCCAAGAATGAACTTGATATCCCATGCTCTATTGCCTGAACAATCCACAATTTTTAACCTTTACATTAATTACACCACAAAAATATGTTGAATTTGTAAAAATGAAGATTAAAGTGTAGGTATTAGGTAGTGTTTGATAAAATTGAAAATAAAGTGATATACATTTTTATAGTCGGTGTACCACCTCATAAAGGGGCGTATGAGGTGAAAGTACGGGTGTCAAACAAACCAATCTATTTGACTCGTGTTTAATTCGTTAAAAGTTTGTTCGAGATCGACACGTTAAATAAATAAGTCAAATTTGAACACAATTTTAAAGTAGTTAAGTTTTTAAGCCAAGGTTGAACAATTTACTATTTGTCCCGATAAATTTACGTGTACTATAAAAACTAAAGCTAATCTAGTTTGACTTGTGTTTGACTCGTTAAAAGCTTGTTTGAGATTGGTCTGTTAGGTAAACAAACCAAGCTTGAATAACCTGTTATTTGACTCAACACGGCTCATTTTCAACGTTATGTGAAAATGATACAATTTCATAGTTGAGGGGAAATAACATACGGATTCATAGACAAAAAAGATAAAGTAATATCTACGCCTTGGTGTAAATAACCCTAAATAAGTTGTTAACATAAAGAAGATAAGGGTTTTTGAGAGAGTAGAGAGACCTGAAAGCAGCCCCATGTGTGGAGTGCTGAATTGAGTTTGAGCAGTTCCTCCTCATATTCTTTAGTGAATGGTTCTTCTGAACAAGAGAGTATACCTATATCAACAATCGGAACCGGAGAAGAAAAATCATCACCACCATCACCATCACCATCAGTTGCATCATGATCATCTCTGGAAATATACAGTGCAGGAGGCTCGTCGCCGTGGAGGACCATTTCTTGTACACGCTTTGCAAGTAATACCTCTGCTGCTGGTGCTGGTGCTGCTAGAACTGAAACTCCAACCATGTTTTCTGATCAGTTTCAGTTGTGTCAATTGAAGAGAGCCCCTTTGGGGTTGGGGATGAAGAATCTTTGATGCTATGCTATGCTTAGCAAAGGATATATATCTGTGACTCTCAGAGAGAGAGAGAGAGACTTTGCTAAAAGTTAATGGAAAATGTTTGGACTCCTATAAAGGAGGAACCCACCATTAATGTGTTTGAATTGTTTTTAGGAATTGTGTCCGACATAAATAATTCAAATTATTTTAAGGGCTGGGGAAGTTGTGTTTTGTTGTGGTCCTACCATTACTAAAAGTTAATTTACTGAAAGTTAATTTACATGGGCTGGTTTTAAGGGGATTAAGAGTCACTGCTGTGCTTTTAGCACAATAGTGATTATTGTACCTCAATTTAAGGTGTATTATGGGTTTATTTTTATGATCCAAATCGTTCATTTTGTAGGATTTGTTGAGTAATTCGTGCCTATCAAAAATCAATTAATCGGATATCAATAATTATATGATCGTATTGCATATTTTTTACGCTATTTCTTAAAAGAAAAACTTATTGTTTATTTTTTTGATTAACGATCATATAATTATTGATATCTGATTAATATGATTTTTGGAAGACACAAAGTACTCAACAAACTCTATAAAATCAACGATTTGAATCATAAAAATAAACTCATAATATATCTTAAATTAAGACATAATAGTCATTACTGTGCTAAAAGCATAGAATTAATCCGTTTTAAGGTGAGTGACAGACTAGTCATCTTCAATGATGAGAAAATGTTACGGGATCATATTTGGGTTTCCTTTTATTGTTGCTAGCTACTGGTCAAAATCCAAAAAGGGGCAATGTTTAGCAATCACAAATTTTATACAATTTTTTAGAAGTGATATTTTTTAAATATTAATATTACAAATTTGTCCTTGTCAATTCGGAATTTATTCAAAAAAAGAAATCAATAGCTTGGATTAATTTAATATGTGGACTTTACATTTTATTAATTCAATTTCCATCATACAAATACATTTGGGGTAAATTCGGAATCCGTAAGGATAATTCTTAGCATTTTTCTTTTTTAAATAATAAGTTATTTTTATGAGTATTTTTGTTTAAAACAAATACGGTAAATTACACTTACACTCCCTGTGATTTAGATTTAATACATATCACCCCATACGTTTGAAAAATTACACTAACCTCCTGTCATTATAATTATTTAGACAGTTTGAAAATATTAAACTCATGCATTCTCTCTTTTCTTGTTTTGCATTACTTTCTTTGTTTTTTTTGTTTTGTTTTTTTTTTTTTTTTTTTCCTTTCCTTTGCTTTACTTTTTTTTTTTTTTTTTTGAAGATATAATATCCTCTATTTTTTTTGATTTTTTTATTAAGAGTTGTTACCTTTTATATAAGTATAGAGTTTTGTGAAATGAGACTATTAACCACAATGGTGAAAATATAATTTCCAGAACGCCAGAGGGTGGAATGTAATCATTAACCACAGGGGTGGAAATATAATTTTTAGAACGCCAGAGGGTGGAATGTAATTGGATCAAATCTCAGGAGATGTCAATGTAATTTACGCAAATAAATAGATACAAATCTTTTGTCCTAATTCGGTATAGTATAGTTTTATTTGTTTGTATATCATTAATTAATAAAACTTGTTGAGCAGAGCTTCTTTCTAGTCTATTTTACGGACGGTACAGTGTTGTTAGGCCCGTGGAGCCTACAACAGATCCCATTTTAATAATCTGAACTGTTCAATATGTAAAACTTGTTGAGTATTTCATTTCTGCAGAAAATCACATTAATCTAATATCGATAGACGATATTCGATCATAACACATTTTTGACAATAATTTATTTTTAAAATCAAATTTATCATTGATAAAAATATGATATGATATTGATATCTGATTAATGTGATTTTTTACATGAATGAAACACTTGATAAATTTTACGCATTGAACGATTCAAATTATCAAAATGGGATCCATAATAGACCCCATAAGCCCTACAGCACCAGAAGCCTTGCCTAAAATTGTTAATGGACCGAAATTAATTACATATTGTGAAAAAAAAAAAAAAATTAAAAAAAAAAAAAAATCGGGTCAAATTATTTCAGTACTTAATGGGCCATGGAGATGTGAACGCATGCCAAGTGATGCTAGGTATATTATTGCTGATACTTATTTGATTCTAGAAATATTACCTAGTCACAACATTTGTTTAATTTCAAATATTACCAAGGCCTTTTTTCTTTATATATATATATATATTTTATTTAGTGAATTTTGTTGGGTCTAATTTCACTTGTACAATTGAAAAAATGTGAGCCTATGGTAGGAGCAATTTTCCTGCCTTTTAAGAATTTCACGTTGGTTGGCGGTGTGTCCAACCAATAGTAAGGGTTAAAAAGTGCATGGTACTGAAAATAAAAAAATAATGGAGAAATGACATGATCTCATTGGATAAGCACATGACTACGTGATTTTTTTCAATCCATCGGATAATTTCTGCTATCATAGGCCTACTTTGATGATTTGGTCAAATTATTTTTTAGATTTTTATGTGTGGATATCATCCATATAAAACATTTCATAATCATAATACATTTGTCTTTAAAAAAATAAATAATAAGTATGATTTTAAAAATAAAATTTTAATTTTTTTTGAAAAATAAATATGATGAAATTATTAGGATTACTAAGGCCAAGTTTGACATACACAAAATAATCCATCTTTTTATCTTTTTATCTTTTTTCCATCACATCACATCTCTACTTTTTTGCACATCTTTTCGTAAAAAGACAAAAAATACACTTATTTAGATCATCCCAAACAACCCTTAAATCTGGACGAAATCTGTTTTCTTATGTATGATCTAAGCATAAAAGTCATTTTCCGGGGGTGCTGCTGCGCCCAACTCACAGCAGTAACTGCTGTGAGTTGAAACGGCGTCGTTTCGGCTCTAAATAAATAAAAAAAAAATTTATTTTGTTTGGCCGTTCGCACGGCTTGAACCCAGGCAAACTCTGGGATGCAAAACACTCTTAACCACTGTGCTACTCAAACATCTTAAGAATATTATGGACCTATATTATATTTATATCAATCTTTATTTGAACATAAAAACAAATTTACAACCTGTTATAAGTAAAATACAAAAAACGATTGAAGCAAAAAAAACAGAGTCTGTGAGCGGGAAGGGTTTGGGTCTGCGGTCTCTCCACCAATACTCCGTCGTGCCTCCACCGTGCCTCCACCATTTGCTCCGACGTTCCTCCGACGATCATCCACCATTGTTGTACCGTAGTTCCACTATCACCATTGTCATTGAGGTTGCTTATTTACCTGGTAAGAATCTTTTGTATATATATATATATATATGTAAGCAATCTGTTAGATATTGAGGTTGGAAAAAAATCTTTTGTATATATATTGAGGTTTGTTATGATATATATGGTGATTTATTTATTATGTAAAAAATCTTTTGTTATGAAATATTGGGTCTGCCGTCTCTCCAAAATCTTTTGAGGTTTGTTATGAAAAAAAATATTTTGTTATTACAATCTATTATGTATATATATATATATATGGTGATTTATTTTCATATCAAATAGAGATTGTGTTTTGAATTGGGGATTTTAATATAACATTTTAAGTTAAAAAATGTTATGATCTTTTTTAATCCAAATTGATGCTCTGTTATGAAATTGATGCTCTGTTATTATTAGAAATGAAGTTGCTGTGTGAATAAGTAAACCTACACTTACATAAGTTCATCACTTGATTTTTGGCTTGTTCGTATATCATCCTGTTCTAGTGATGGATAAATGATGATCAATGTATCTCATTAATTGTGTTTTGTTGATTGATTTTATGAGTAGGAATAATGTTCTTAATAATGTTCCTATATTAATATAAACAATAGAGGGTTGTGTGTGCACATTCATGTCATTTTATTATGGTAGGAGAATTTTAGTTTCTTAATGGCTGTTGTAATGTTCTGAAGATGTGATTTAAGTGGTTGGTACCAGTTTGTCTTTTTCTTCAGTATTGCTAAGTTTTTATCATTATAAGTTTGATTTTTCTAAAGCATTTTGATGGCATTTTGATGCCATTTTGATGTGATTCTAAAGCATTTTGATGATTGAGTACTAGTGTGGTTCATGTTGAATCAGTATATATTATTTAAACATACAAACTACCTCTCCCAACATTTGCTTAGGGTTGGTTATGGTGTTTCCACATGTTGTGGTTGGCTTTGATTTTTATGATTCAGTATTGAACTTACTGTTGTTAATAGATATGATGGGTGTGTAATTGCTATTGTTAACATCATATTATTTACTAGGACTAGGTAAGAATGAGATTATGTGCTTACAGAGTGTATGTATTCTTGGTTGTTTGTTACATATGTGGCTCTTCATTATGCCTGTCTGTTCTGTGTACTGATTATTAATTGTTGGGATCTGGGATCCCGCCCAAGACCTTATAGAAATTAACGGAAGCAGAAAAACACACCCATGCGGAAGGAGACACAATATTTAACGTGGTTCGGTATTAAAACCTACGTCCACGGGAGAGGAACCGTTTATCATTTATTTCAATGGAGATATTACAGAAATATTACAGAGGAGAAGCTCACACTCTTCTCACTCACATTCACCCGTCTCCCTCTCTCACACCGAGAGAGACGGTTTCTCTAACTCACATCTCTCGGTTCTCACGGTTTGCTCACTTCTCTCTCTCTCATTTTGCTCTCTCCTCTCAACCTCTATTTATAGGGGAGGGAGAGCCTTGGTAGGTGGGTTTGGCAGCCTCCTTCTTTGACCCTTTGGGTTGGTGGTTGGTGGCCAAAGGTTTGGTAGCCTTCCATTGTTGAATGGTTTGGTGGCCACCTTTGTGTGTTCACACATGTGAAGCAAAACATCACCCATTTCACATGGGGTGACTCCACAAATCACCCCCTCAACCCATGTGAGGTGATCCACTGCATACACTGCTGTTAATCTTGTCACGCCTAAATGCAACATAGTCTTCATCTCTTTACTGAGATGTTTGCACCCCCTGAAGCTAGAAATAATACACCAGAGATACAAGAGGAGGAGGGAATTCTTCATCCTCAACTCAACTCACACAACTCTCTGATTTGGAGAGATACCACTGTTGGTGGGAGTGGGGTGTAAACCACTGTTGGTGATTCACAATTCTCTTTTTTCTTTTCCCCACACATCTCTTCTACGCTTCTGTCTCGGATGTCTTCACTTGCTATGTTTGAACTTGCACAACCAAAATATCTGACACCCCCTGATTGGATGTCATGCACCCCCTTGCTGGGATGCCCTTGACTGTCATGTCTTATCTCACAGGACCAGTCATTGGAGCAATAGAAAACTCGTTGTGTAGCAACGTCATCTGTCTTCTTTGCTCGGAGCTTTTCCTCTGAACTATTTCCTTTGTCCTCTGCATTTCTGAACAATCTCCTAGCGTTTCCACATACGCTTGTTGTCTGTGCCTTTGCACTTCCTGATTTGCTGTCCAGTAGATTGATGATTGATAGTAGCTCCATTTGTCAAAGCATCATCAGCTATGCACTTCCTTGCATAGTGCTCATTGCCAAATCATCTATCCGTTGATGAATGGTCTTCTTTTCTGATTGAACCAGATCCTCTGAACACCTCAACAACCAGGAAAGTTCCCAGGAAAGACTGGTGGGGTCACAACCGGTCCCACTTAAGAACCAGTCTCCTTAGACAGTGTCTTTTTGACAGAACTTTCCTAGACATTGTTGATCTTGAGATAATCATGTCTGCAATCCTCTGATCAATCTTGATCTCCTCTGGTCTTCACTGATCTATCTCGCTTTGTATCTGGTTGTCCAATCTGGTCAGAATCTGTATATTCTAACCTCTTCATTAAATCCGCAGCGTTCTACAATATCCGGCAACCTTTTTAACAATCTTTCAAAGCCATTCAGAATTTCACTATTCTGAGCTGACGGTTGCGTCCGGAGCGGTCCGATTAGCTAGAACCAACCTTCGCTACACTTCCGGGGACCTCATTGAAAAATATCCCCAAAAATTGGGCCACAACACAATTTTCTAAAAATTCTGGGCCAAATTGTAATTTTCAGAATCTACTGCGCTTGATGCCGTTCGTCACTTACATCTGCCTTCTTTTTACACAAACTTCGTCTTCAAAATCTGACCGTACGGATGTGTCCGGAACATTCCAAATTGTTGGAAAACACTATTGGATCATCAAAAACGGACTCCAAATGGCTTAGATATAGCCAAAACATTTCGTACGCCTCAGATCTTGCGGCTGCACCATAGCCGCGAAGCACTGGATCTCTTCCCTCCTGCGACTGCACAATTGCCGCGTCGCACTGGATCCGGCTCTCTGATGCTGACGTGGCATAGATGACGTGGCAGTCAGTGCTGACGTGTCACTGACATGGACTGCCACGTGTGCTGACTTGGACGACCACGTGGCAATGACCTGGCTGCTGGCGTGGCAGTGACATGGACTGCCACGTGTGATGACGTGGACGACCACGTGGCAATGACCTGGCTGCTGGCGTGGCAGCCACGTGGCTCATCCTGGATGACGTGTCGGATGACGCGTCGTTGACGTGGCTGGCGCGTGTGGTTCACGCGCTTGCTTCAGTCGTCTTCTACCTCTGCGCGCGAGTGTGGCGCGTGTCTGCGGCTGGGCCGACGCGCCGTTTGAATTCCCGGCGCATGGCGGCGCGTGCTGTGACTGGTGGTCACTCGCTCTCTTCTGGTAGCGCGTGAAGGCGCGTGTAGTGTCTCCTGGGTGTCATCTTTGCATATTTGGACTCCTCTTCTCGAGCCCTTGCTCCTGGTATGCTCAAAACTGGATTTGGAGCAACTTCATTTCTGGGCAGTTTCGGACATCGCACTGTTTTTGTGCCGAAACGCCACCGACGAGGCTCTGATACCACTTGTTGGGATCTGGGATCCCGCCCAAGACCTTATAGAAATTAACGGAAGCAGAAAAACACACCCATGCGGAAGGAGACACAATATTTAACGTGGTTCGGTATTAAAACCTACGTCCACGGGAGAGGAACCGTTTATCATTTATTTCAATGGAGATATTACAGAAATATTACAGAGGAGAAGCTCACACTCTTCTCACTCACATTCACCCGTCTCCCTCTCTCACACCGAGAGAGACGGTTTCTCTAACTCACATCTCTCGGTTCTCACGGTTTGCTCACTTCTCTCTCTCTCATTTTGCTCTCTCCTCTCAACCTCTATTTATAGGGGAGGGAGAGCCTTGGTAGGTGGGTTTGGCAGCCTCCTTCTTTGACCCTTTGGGTTGGTGGTTGGTGGCCAAAGGTTTGGTAGCCTTCCATTGTTGAATGGTTTGGTGGCCACCTTTGTGTGTTCACACATGTGAAGCAAAACATCACCCATTTCACATGGGGTGACTCCACATTAATCTCATCTCCTCTATGTTTCATGTTTTAAGCTTGTATCACCTATAATCTAGATGCAAAGAGAGAGGTGCTTTGTATTCGATGGAAAGGATGAAAAAGTAATATGGAATTTTTTTCGTCTTGTGATACAATACCCATCACTCTCTGGTTATATGATTAGTTGATTGCTAAAAAAAGAAGAAGATAAGCTTGTTGTTCTAAAAATTAGGCTCTATTGTATTACCACAAATGAAACCCAATAGGGTATTTGTAATTTTATGTTGGAACACAGATTGTAAAATAGCAGGTTGTAAATTTTTTTTTATGCTGGAATAAAGATTGTAATAAATATAATATATGTGCAATATATTCAAGGGGCATCTAAGTAGCACAGTGGTTAAGAGTGTTTTGCATCCCAGAGTTTGCCTGGGTTCAAGCCGTGCGAACGGCCAAACAAAATAATTTTTTTTTTTTATTTATTTAGAGCCGAAACGACGCCGTTTCAACTCACAGCAGTTACTGCTGTGAGTTGGGCGCAGCAGCACCCCGGATCCCTAAAAATGGGTATTCTGATGTGATGGCCCGAAAACCCAACAAATGTACTTACAGTTTACTTTTTGGTTGAAAGTTTGTGGACCTTGCTTCTTGTTTTATTGTGCGGTTCTTTCTACTTTTGTGTCTTGTGGTTGTGTTTCTTGCACCTGTGATTTGTAATACATATGTGTGTATTGTAGATTTGTAATATATGTGTGTATTGTAGATTTCTACAGTGTATTGTAGATTTGTATAGATATAAAGAGATATTGGGCTTGTTTGGTTTATTTTTGAGAGAGTTATTTTTAAAAAAAATTTAGGAGAGTTGTTTTAGAAATTTTTTGGTTTGTTTGGTTGTATATTTTGAGAGAGAAATTTTTGTGGGAGTTTGGGATGATTTGATATTTTAGAAGAATTGAGTAGATGTGTGTGAGAGAAAAAGTGATTGAGAAGGAGAGAGGAGAGAGAAAAAGTGATTGATTGATATGTAGGAGAGAGAAAGTGATTTTGGAAATTTTTTTGAGAAAAATTCAAATCAAACAATTTTTGAAAATTTTTTTTGTAAAATTCATCTCCGAAACTCAAACCAAACAAGCCCATTATAATTTATTGTGCTGGCTTCTCAAAAGTACAACAGAGACTCTTCAGATCCGAAGAAAAAGGTTACAAATTTTTAAAAAAAAATTTATTCAAAACTAAAAACTATACATACATATATACATACACACTGATATATATGAACTTCGCTCTGTGTTGGTCTTGAAGATCGATTCTCTGTCGAAGACAATGATCGATAGAGAGAGAAAGGGCAGCGACTGAGCTTGACTTTTCTTGTTAATTTTTCTCTGTGCTCTGCTGCTTTTTTTTTTTTTCCTTTTTATTTTTTGAAATTTTTTCCCACAGGGACGTCGTTTTAAGAAGGGTATGTTTGATTTGTATTTGGGAGATGAGTTTTAGAAAAAAATTTTAAAAAAATTGTTTGATTTGAGTTTTTCTCAAAAAATTTCTAAAATCACTTTCTCTCTTTTACACATCAATCAATCACTTTTTCTCTCTCCTCTCTCATTCTCAATCACTTTTTCTCTCACACACATCTACTCAAATTCTCCCAAAATATCAAATAATTTCAAACTCCCAAAAAAACAACTCTCCCAAAATATACAATCAAACAAACTAAAAAAATTTCGAAACTCTCTCTCTAATTTTTTTTCAAAAACAACTCTCCAAAAAACAAACCAAACAAGCCCTTTAGAAAGCCCCGCATGAAAAGACCGCAGAGGACTCGCTTGCTTTGAACTGTTGAAATAGCAGTTTAGTTCTATGAAGTGGTAACAGAAGATTTTACTTGAGCCCAGTTGACTAGTAGTTTTACATACATCGTTAGGGACATTAAAAAATAATATTGATTGTGGTTTGCAGGGAGCTGTTCTTGTGTGTTTGTGTTGGGCTTTGGGCTGGACTTATCATTGGGTTTGTGACAGAGTACTACACTAGCAATGCATACAGGTAATTTGCACATTAAATTTACTCTTTTTTTTTTTTTTTTTTTTTTTTTTAACAATGAATCGCTTCAGCAGTTTTTTCTTCTACATTAAATTTCGCCCTGTGCAAAATGTTGCTGATTCCTGCCGGACTGGAGCGGCCACAAATGTTAGCTTAGCACCATTGCTACTGGATTAGCCATTGACGCCTATGGTCCCATCAGTGACAATGCTGGACGCATTGCTGAGATGGCTGGCAGTGGCATGAGCCACCGGATCCATGAGAGAACAGATGCCCTTGATGCTGCTGGAAACACCACTGCTGCCATTGGAAAGGTATTGTGATATCCTTTTCGCCTACAACCGTACAGGTCCTCCTTCGTATTATAATTTTCTATATTGTCAAGACTTAATTAGTGATGGGTTTTAGAAATTTCTGGACGTAATTCCCTTTTTGGTTCCGAATGATTAAAGGCCTGATTCAATCACTTTCTTACTTTAGCTTGTGGCACTTGTATATGAATTCAGCTATATGCTGCTTTGGCAATTGTAAGTTAAGCCAAAATATCCTTCTGGTACTATCATTTTTGTGTTTAGTTGTAGAACTAAGGGGTGGTTGGCATCCCCTAAATAATCAATCGTTTTATCTTTTTATTTTTTTTTCATCACATCACTTCTCTACTTTTCTGCACATCTTTTCGTAAAAAAATAAAAAGTGCATTTATTTAGATAATCCCAAACAACCCCTAAATCTGCATTTTTGCCTCTCATCGTCCTTTTCTGATTGTGAATTGCCATTGAATTTTATTTTACATTTGTTTCTAGGGATTTGCCATTGGATCTGCTGCACTGGTGTCATTGGCCCTCTTTGGTGCATTTGTGAGCCGCGCATCAATTCCAACTGGATGTTGGAACAATCTTCTGTGTATAAAAATAACTTGAAATAAATCAAACAAAATAAATAAATAACATACCGAATTTATTTCGTTGAACTGAATAAATAATTTAAGACCAAGTCGAGTGTGAGACACTCTGTCCTTAAGACAGATTCGCCCCGCTATGGTACTTACGGTTGAGTGGCGTCTATCTCTCAGGATACAATGATCTTCACAAATTGTAGTAGTACTCCAAACAATTTGTTCGACGAACCAAACCTATGTTCTAAACTCTCTTAAAATTAATCTAATACTAATTTATGAAGAATAGATGTACTAGAATAATATGGACAGCAATAACAACACATGCAAACTCAATTTCAGGGATTGAAAAAATGCTGGACAATGTTTGGTATATAAAGCGCCGAACAGGTGCAAGTTTTTAAACTCAACAGATGTGAATTTAAAATGAACAGGTTCAACAAACTATTTCTGCCGGTTGCACAACCAACACCAAAAATTCAAACTTTGAACCGTTAGTGGACAAAGTCAACAATGAAGGAACTTAATTTATATTAAACTATTGATATATATATATATATATATATTAAATTATTTAAATATATATTAAACTATTTGAATATATATATATATATATATAACTATTTAAATAGTTTAATCATTTTTAGGAAACCACTTAAGGAAATCAAAAAATAAATTATATTTAAATTAAATTCCCACAATAATTTTATTGAAAAAATTCAAATGAATTTTATCTAAAAAATTAATGTTAAACCCGAAAACGACGTCAACTTTCCATTCACTCATAAATGGTTTTGACGTTCCGTCTTCACCGTGTGACTTGCCACGCGGCAAGGAACACGTCACCTCTTCGGACCCACCCCAAAAGACGTTTGGGGCCCACTCAATTTTGGGCTCAAAAAAATATGCCTATATATAAACCATTTTCCAACAATCCCCCACATGAATGGAATTTGACGGAGAGAAAATGCAACAACATGATCTAATCAGAGAGTAGAAATTGAAAATATTCTGCAAAGGATAGGTAGCTTTTGGCTTTGAACCTTCCCTTGTGAGACACTATCGGATTTACTAGCTAACCAGTGAACATGATGTCTTGAACTGTTCAGCCGTTTGTGTAAACCAAGACAATAGAACTCACACAGTATATTCCCAGACACAGTTTAGTTCTCACTATTGTGTTCATTTTGGCCCTGAACAACCTGGTCTTTCATGAGTGCTCTAGAGAATTGTAGCCCTTCACAAATCTCACAGAACCGGCCCAGTTCACACTCACATAGGTGATTCTTATGAAGAGTATCCTGCCATACTCCACTAGGTTTACCTAGATATAAGAATCATTAAAAGTTTTACTTAACCTAAAACGCTGCAGACATCACTATTTCATCAAAGAAATGGGTAGGAGTTAGACTCCCCAGTGATCCTTCTGAGTCATTCACAACTCGGTTGTCCCTTTGAACCTAGATCTTGGGATCTCCAGTCAACTAGGTTGGGTTGCCGTTGTGGTAACTCTTATTTAATAGGCTTAAGTCCCATTCCCCTCGATGAATTCTCAACTAACTCTCTTGCTAACCCTTTGGTTAGTGGATCCGCTATGTTGTCTTTAGACTTAACATATTCTATGGAAATAATTCCATTAGAGAGTAGTTGTCTTACGGTGTTATGTCGACGACGAATGTGTCGTGACTTACCGTTATACATATGACTCTGTGCTCTACCAATTGCTGATTGACTATCACAATGTATGCATATAGCAGGCACCGGTTTTGGCCATATTGGAATATCTTCAAGGAAGTGGCGAAGCCATTCTGCCTCTTCCCCTGCTTTGTCTAAGGCTATGAATTCAGATTCCATAGTAGACCTAGCAATACAAGTCTGTTTGGAAGATTTCCAAGATACAGCCGCCCCACCAAGAGTAAAGACATACCCACTGGTGGACTTCGAGTCTCTAGTATCCGATATCCAATTTGCATCACAGTATCCTTCAAGTACTGCTGGATATCTAGTATAATTCAGCCCAATGTTACGAGTAAATCGGAGATATCTTAGAACCCTTATAATTGCTTTCCAGTGTTCTACTCCCGGATTACTCGTATATCTACTTAATTTACTTACTGCATAAGCTATATCTGGGCGAGTGCAGTTCATCAAGTACATTAAGCTTCCAATAATTTGGGCATACTCTAATTGAGAAATACTTTCCTGTACATTCTTAGAAAGATACAAATTAACATCTACAGGAGTTCTAGCAAGATGATCATCATCTTTGCTGAATTTGTCAAGTATTTTCTCAATGTAATGAGATTGTGACAAAGTATAACCTTCTGATGTTTTGGTAATTTTCATACCAAGAATTACATCAGCAATGCCCATGTCCTTCATGTCAAAATGTTTATTCAACATTTTCTTGGTAGTTTTAATCATGTCATTATTACTACCTATGATGAGCATATCATCTACATAAAGACATACAATGACATAACCTTTGTCTGTGTTTTTAATATAAACACATTTGTCACACTCATTAATTTTAAATCCATTTGACATCATTGCCTTGTCAAATTTCTCATGCCATTGCTTTGGCGCTTGTTTTAAACCATATAATGATTTAACCAATTTACACACTTTCTTTTCTTTTCCTGGAACAGAAAACCCTTCTGGTTGTTCCATGTAAATTTCTTCATTTAACTCACCATTTAAGAAAGCGGTTTTAACATCCATTTGATGAATTTCTAGATTGTATAGAGATGCAATGGCAATTAGCATTCTAATGGATGTTATTCTAGTAACCGGTGAGTATGTGTCAAAGTAATCTAGACCTTTTTTTGTCTAAAACCTTTGACTACAAGTCTTGCCTTGTATTTGTCTATTGATCCATCCGCTTTTAATTTTCTTTTGAAAATCCACTTGTACCCAAGAGGTTTACAACCTGGTGGCAAATCCACAAATTCCCAAGTGTGATTTTGCAAGATGGATTCAACTTCACTGTTGACAGCTTCTTTCCATAAAGGAGCTTCAGGACTGGACATAGCCTCTTTAAAAGTTAAAGGCTCATTTTCTAACAAATATGTTAGAAAATCTGAACCAAAAGATTTTGAGGTTCTAGCACGTTTACTACGCCTAGGTTCCTCTTCCTCATTTTGATCTAACTCTTGTTCTTGATCATGTTCTTGATCCTGACTAGTAATAGCATCAAAAGATCTTTTATTAGTACTAGTCTCTTGTCCAGTCTTCTTTGGAAATACATGTTCAAAGAATGACGCATTCCGAGACTCAATAATAGTATTTACATGCATTTCGGTATGTTCTGATTTATGAATCAAAAACCGATATGCACTACTATTCTTAGCATAACCAATGAAAATGCAATCAATGGTCTTAGGACCTATCTTAGTCTTTTTAGGACTAGGAATAGCCACTTTAGCCAAACACCCCCACACTTTTAAGTATTTGTAGGATGGTACTCTTCCATGCCACAATTCATAAGGTATTTGATTTACTTTCTTTCGAGGTACTTTATTTAAAATATAATTAGCAGAAAGTATTGCTTCCCCCCACAAGTTCTGAGGTAATCCAGAACTGATTAACATGGCATTCATCATTTCTTTTAAAGTCCTATTTTTCCTTTCAGCAATTCCATTTTGCTGAGGTGAGTAAGGAGCGGTGGTTTGATGAATTATTCCATGTTCTTTACAAAATTCACCAAAAGGTGATTCATATTCACCACCTCTATCACTTCTAAGTTTCTTGATTTTCTTACCAAGTTGATTTTCAACTTCATTCTTATATTGAATGAAAGTTTCCAAAGCTTCATCCTTGGTTCGAATTAAATAAATATAACTATATCTAGTATAGTCATCTATAAAAGTGATTACATACTTTTTTCCACCTCTGGTTTGAATTGATTTAAAATCACAAATGTCACTATGAATTAATTCAAGTGGTTCCGTACTTCTTTCAATTGAATGAAAAGGAGTTTTAGATAATTTTGCCTCAACACAAATTTCACATTTATGATTTGAATCAATGTCAAATTTAGGTAAACATTCCATATTAATTAATCTACGCAAAGATCCATAATTAACATGTCCTAGTCTACCATGCCATAAATTTGAAGACTCAAGCAAGTAAGAAGAAGATGTAGTATTATTAATAACAGAGGGTACAACAGTCATTACATTTAACTTGAAAAGGCCATCAGACATGTAACCTTTTCCTACATACATCCCATTCTTAGTAAGTACAAATTTATCACTCTCAAATACTAGTCTAAACCCATTCTTACTCAACAAAGATCCGGAAACAAGATTCTTGCGAATGTCCGGTACATGCAGCACATTGTTGAGAGTGAGTTCCTTTCCTGATGTCATCTTGAGAACAATCTTTCCTTGTCCTTCAACTTTGGAAGTTGAGGAGTTGCCCATAAAAAGTTGTTCACCATTGTCCACTGTAGAATAAGATGTGAACATCTTTTTGTCGGCACAGATATGGCGAGTAGCACCAGTGTCCACCCACCATTCTTTAGGATTTCCGACAAGATTTGCCTCGGAAACAACTGCAGAAAGATCTATGACATCTACACCATTGGAAATGTTATCCATTTTGGTCATTTTGGCTTTAGCAACCTTCTTACTTGATCTTCCTTTGCCTTTACGAAAATCAGTTCTTAAGAACTTCTCTGGTTTTCCACCATGATTCACTGGCACAGTCCCAACATACGGAGAGATTGGCGTAATGGCAATCACCATACCAGTACTGGTCTGAACATTAGTTTGACCAGTTTTAGTAGCCATAAATTCTAAATTATAAACCACAATTATAATTAGAATTTAATACTACACAGAAAATTAAAACCAAAAAACACAGAATTTAAAATTCTGTAAAAAATAAAAGAAACAAAAATTGTAACTTTTATTTCCAATTAATTTGAAAATAAAATAAAATTTTATTTAAACAAATTAAACCAAAACAACAGATATAAAATCTGTTAAAATAAAAGAAACAAAACAAAATGTAACTTTTATTTTCAATTAATTTGAAATAAAATAAAATAAAATTTTATTTAACCAAATTAATTCCACACAGAAAACTAAACCAAATTCACAGAATTAAATTCTGTAAAAATAAAAGAAACAAGAATGTAACTTTTATTTTCCAATTAATTTGAAAATAAAATAAATTTTATTTAAACAAATTAATTCCACACCGAAAATAAAAGAAATAAAAACTATAACTTTTATTTTTCAATTAATTTGGAAATAAAATAAAATTTTATTTAACCAAAATAATTCCACACAGAAAATTAAATTCTGTAAAATAAAAGAAATAAGAATATAACTTTTATTTTTCAATTAATTTGGAAAAATAAAAATTTATTTAACCAAATTAATTTCACACAGAAATTTAAATCTCTTGTTACACTCCAATAATTAAAATACTGAAAACAGAATTTAAATTAATAAAAACTCAGAAAATAATTTCTAAAACCCAAAATTAATTTCTGAAAAAATTCCACAAAAATATATTCTGAATTGTTAATGACACCAGTATCGTACTACTAGTTGTTGTCAAAGAAAAGAGACAGTATATTACTACTATCTGTCAAATAGCATATAATCACTATTTGTTTTTCCAACCAGAATATTATTTTGTAAATTCACAGAAAATAATTTTCTTTCGAAATTATTTACGAAGAAAGAAAAAAGGAAAACAAACGAAAAATTCTGTAAACAGAATAATTCGAATCTGTCTTAAGATTGTTGGAACAATCTTCTGTGTATAAAAAATAACTTGAAATAAATCAAACAAAATAAATAAATAACATACCGAATTTATTTCGTTGAACTGAATAAATAATTTAAGACCAAGTCGAGTGTGAGACACTCTGTCCTTAAGACAGATTCGCCCCGCTAAGGTACTTACGGTTGAGTGGCGTCTATCTCCCAGGATACAATGATCTTCACAAATTGTAGTAGTACTCCAAACAATTTGTTCGGCGAACCAAACCTATGTTCTAACTCTCTTAAAATTAATCTAATACTAATTATGAAGAATAGATGTACTAGAATAATATGGACAGCAATAACAACACATGCAAACTCAATTTCAGGGATGAAAAAATGCTGGACAATGTTTGGTATATAAAGCGCCGAACAGGTGCAAGTTTTTAAACTCAACAGATGTGAATTTAAAATGAACAGGTTCAACAAACTATTTCTGCCGGTTGCACAAACCAACACCAAAATTCAAACTTTGAACCGTTAGTGGACAAAGTCAACAATGAAGGAACTTAATTTATATTAAACTATTGATATATATATATATATATTAAATTATTTAAAATATATTAAACTATTTGAATATATATATATATATATAACTATTTAAATAGTTTAATCATTTTTAGGAAACCACTTAAGGAAACCAAAAAATAAATTATATATAAATTAAATTCCCACAATAATTTTATTGAAAAAATTCAAATGAATTTTATCTAAAAAATTAATGTTAAACCCGAAAACGACGTCAACTTTCCATTCACTCATAAATGGTTTTGACGTTCCGTCTTCACTGTGTGACTTGCCACGCGGCAAGGAACACGTCACCTCTTCAGACCTACCCCAAAAGACGTTTGGGGCCCACTCAATTTTGGGCTCAAAGTTGGCCCAAAATATGCCTTATATATAAACCAATTTTCCAACAGTTCTCACCCTGAAAGTCTTCCTTGGTTTGATTGTTGGTGCCATGCTTCCCTACTGGTTCTCTGCCATGACCATGAAGAGTGTGGGAAGTGCAGCTTTAAAGATGGTTGAGGAAGTTCGAAGGCAATTTAACACCATCCCGGGTCTCATGGAGGTTACTGCCAAGCTCGACTATGCCACCTGTGTCAAGATCTCTACTGATGCTTCCATCAAGGAGATGATTCCACCTGGTGCCCTTGTCATGCTTACACACCTCATTGTTGGGACCCTCTTTGGAGTTTGAGACACTCTCCGCTGTTCTTGCTGTTTCCCTTATTTCTGATGATAATTGTGATGGTAAGGATTGATGATGAAATTATCATTCTTATCAGATGAGAGTTTGAGGTTGTATGCCCTAGTTTTCTTTACACACTTAGAACAGCTAGTTTCCAAATTTTCGTTGTGATGCCATATGTTTCTCAATTAAGTTCCTTTTTTTTCTTCTCCCCTCTTGAGAATAATATTTCTTTTATTTATTTATTTTTACTAGCTCTGAAAGTCTGTAGTTGTGCTGTGTTGGTCTTGGGTGTTCTATAAGATCAACTTTCTTTTGGCCTACAAAAAACTATACTTTTAATATGCGTTGCTTTATAGATTGGAGGACTGATGGGGTGGAATCTCTTAATTTTGCATAAAAGTTGCAAATATGCTATTTGACTTTTGCAATAGCATAAAATGGTATTTGAAATGTAGTAAAATGAGATGGTCATTGTAGTATTACTCATTGAGACACGGGGTGCCACATGAAGTTTTGTAATGCCCTGCCTCTCAACCACTCCAATTAAATGGGTAGCTAGCAAATTTTTACTATAATTCGTTCTAATGCACTTTTGAGACACCATTGTTTATCAAGATTTTTGCGTTTTGGGATTTGCACTAGGCTCTTTTTTAGGATTCCAAATACAATTTATGTCTAGGCTACTCAGCGGAGTTGCTAAGGAATTTGCAAGGTGTACAAATATAAGATATAAGAGCACAGCAACCCAACCTCGCCTTTGATGAGAGTCGAACCTTTGATCTCTCGTATGTAAGGCATGTAGATGCCCCTGGGCTAGAAGCCTCTTAGCATCATATCGTATAGTTAGAAGTGCATTAGGGACAATTTTTTCAAATAGTGGCCTAAATATTGAGAAATAAGAAGATTCTAGAGGACAAATTTAGAGTTTAGAATTTAGAAAGACGTTAGCTTGGACATAACTATGGCCCAAGACATGAGAAGTGGCAATAAAAGTCTATGAGATAAAAAGGTTAGTTAGTGCATGAGATTCTTATTATTGCAAAATCTAGGAGGATTAGATGTACACATGCTCAAAGACAGTTTTCATAGTTTGAACCCAATGACATTTACGTTACAATGAAGCAATTTTACTATTATGCCAGATGAAATGTTTGTGGTAAGGTCTTTTCTAAGCAATTTTACCATTATGCCAAATGAAATATTTGTGGTAAGGTCTTTTCTAACATTTGAAAACACTCCCAACGCATTTTATTCTTACAAAGTAAAACAAAGTAGGGAATAAAAAATAAGAGTGAATTACATTGACTTTCTTCGAGTACTAGGAAAAATATTGCAAGCCTCATGAGTTGACATAATTGTCATCACTACAGGAAATGTCACTTTTGGCGACCAAAATATTGGTCGCCAAAAGCCACATTTTTGGTCGCCGAAACCAATTAGCGACTAATATTTTTTGTCGCCAAAGTAGTCGCCTATAACCTGTCGGCGATAGTATTGGCGACTAAATTATTTTTGGTCGCTGAAAGTGAACGTTTTGGCTACTAAACTCTGGTTAGTCGGCAAAGGTTATCTTTTGGCGACTAAAATATTAGTCGCCAAAAGTGAACATTCGGCTACCAAACCCTGAGTAGTCGGAAAGGGTATGTTTGGCGACTAAATATTTAGTCGCCAAAAGTGAATATTCGGCTACCAAACTCTGAATAGTCGGGAAAGGGTATGTTTTGGCGACTAAATATTTAGTCGCCAAAAGTGTTAAATTAAAATAAAATAAATTTTCAGCGACTAAAGATTTTTGTCGGGAATAAGTTTTAGTCACAACATTACTACATTTAGGGACTAAAGAATTTAGTCGCCAAAAATTTATTTTTCATTTTATTAACCTTTCGGCTACTAACCATTTGGTAGCCAAAAGTCTATATTTATTTTTGGATTCTTGGATTTTTAGATTCTTTATGGCTACCAAATATTTAGTCACTAACAAATTTACTTTTTTTTTTCAATTAACATCAAATTGTATACAAATCAAATAATTAATAAATTGTATACAAATCAAATAATTGTATACAAATCAAATCAAATTGTATACAAAAATTAATTCAATTAACATCAAATTGTATACAAATCAAATAAATCCAACCCAAAATAATAATTCCATACAAACACCATCAAATACAATCCAACCCAAATTGTATACATTTTTTTCTGTGAATTAGGATGGAATTCAGCAGACAATTTTCATCCAAAATAAATTGAACTCATCTATACAATAACTGGGGTGCTGTTGAAGTTGATGAATTTCATCTCTAGATTACCACCTTGAAAAGTCCACCCTGAACAAGTGCAAAAGAGACAGAGAGCGATGAGAGAGAGCGAAAGAGATAGAGAGTAAATTTAGTAAGTAAAATTAGTAAGTAAATTTTGACATACATTGGAGAGTAGATGAAAATTTTGACATACATTGGAGAGTAAATTTTGACATGCATCCTTGGTAAATTTTGACATGCAAACAGATGGACACCGTAAATTATCTCTAATTCCAAAATCCTATATCTATAAAATAATCCTATATCTGTATCCAATTCCATGTTTGGCACTTCCCTAACTTTGCCTATTAATAACTTGTCTCAGCTTACCAAAGAGTTGGGACACTGTAAATATGGTGGTGGCCCACACACAACTTAGAGTTTGGATAATACGAATGAAAAAATTATTATTATTAATATTTATATAATTTATCATTAATTTACCATTAGTTTTTGAATGTTACATTCATATTTTTTCAAAATCTTAAAAACCCATTTAGCCAAACATACAGTGTTTGGATCTTGGGAAAAGAAAATGAAAATAAATAAATAAAATCTTCTCTTATCCATTTCTTGAGGATTAACAAAACAATTACACAAACCCAATTGTGACTAATAATTATATATAATAAAAAAACAAAACCCATAGATTTCAATGACAAATCAATAACTAACTATGAAGCAATATTAGTACCAAGTCGTTAAAAACTCACTCTTTCTCCATATGAAATCAATAATGAACACACGCACTGAGTACAACCAAGTCCTTAAAAAAATTCCAAAAAGAATTTGTCATATATAACTACATATGACATGTCCTATATAAAGATTCATCCGATAAATACATACACATATCTATATGAACAAGAGTTTAAAAAAAAGGAATTAAAACTTCAAGTATGATTTGGTTGGTTGAAATACACATATCTATATGAACAAGAGTTTAAAAAAAAAAACAAACAAACAAACAAAAAACAAAACAAAACTTAAAACTTCAAAGGGAAGCTGATTAGCAACACAGTTGCATGGTAAAAATATATAGTTTAGCAACACAGTTGCATGGTAATGATCCTCAAACCAGATAATATAAAATAAAAGGGAAGCTGATTAGCTGATAAAATTTATGATCTATTTATATGCTATTGTGTAATTCCATGAGAGTCCAACTAATTGATCTAGCCTCCTTTTCAATGGGTAGGGTAAAAAAACATTAATGTGTTAGCTGAGAAACTATAAGACAATCACATACCTAACCATTGTGCCCACTGTGCAATTTACTGGGAAAATAAAAGTGTCCAATGGTGGTGTTCCCTCTTTTGTTCATCGTCCCAAATATCTGCAAGTGTGGATCCCTATAATATAGATAGCTATCAATCATATAAAACAACATTTTTATTCACAATACTTCCATCCTAGTTAACCAAAAACCAAGTAGAAAATACAGAGGGATAAAAGGATTAAAAGACTAAAGAAGGAAGACAGAAACAAAAAACTCACCTCTGAGCATGTCTCATCATAATCATGATTCCCAAGTAAAGGCTCATCCAAACCATCTAGCCCTGATGTCTCCAAAGGCTTAAGTTTTTTGTGCTTATTTATTCATCAGGACATACACTCAGAGACATACTCTTCTACTTGTACTTTGTTCTTTATAGTTGATTGGTTGGCTAGACTATGGTCCTGTGGTCTTTCCCAGTTGGGTTTTTCACATAAAAAACCGGGAGTTTCTTTGTGTGTGCTAGAATTACTATTTATGCTTCCAATTTGAAAAATGTGATTAAATTAACTAACCAAACAACACCAAAGAAAATCCATATCAATGAACATATCAACGAATCTGTTTTTTAAACTAGTATAATAGTATACTGATTTTTCATTTTCCACTGCGAAAATATGTACATGAAAACCATTACTATTTAAACAAAACTTCTATAAGTAGAATAGATCCCCAAGAAGCACCAAGAATGTTTGAAGAAGAAATAAGAACAGGAGAAGGACAACGGAAAAAATAAGACAGCAATGGGCAAAATTAAAGTCAATAGATCCTCTCTCTGTCTCTCTCTCTCTCACACACACACACACACACAATCTCTTAATTCATATAAACATTAGGTAAACATATTGTATATGTTGTAGATTACAAGATTCCACAAATTCTTCAAAACCAACAAAAAGCAAACAAAGCATTAATAAATCCAGCAATTAAAGTACTACTTACTTAATAGATCCACCATGGACACCAACTGAATAAAGTTCTTCTGGTACTCGTCCTTCCAGTAAGTTGTCATTCAATAGCTTGAAATGTGGGTAAATGTGTATTACTGTTGTGGATCAAAAAGGGCTATCACATGACATTTTAACGCTCAAGTCAAGTTATATGATTAGCACAATATATAAGTAACAGGTATCACTTGAGTTCAAGTTCAGTTGGACAAGTCATTTACTCATTTTCTGCTTCTTGCTTCATCTTTTCAGAAATTAGGTAGTTCAAAAGTTCATAGAAAAAGTGTAATGTTAAATTGGTAATCCATAAAAAAACTACTAGAAAAAAATAAGTAATGGTGTCTTTGAATATACTTAAAAAAATTATTACTACATAAGAGCACAGGCATTGAACTTACACAAGTTGCTGGTGGAAGGGGCTGGACATTGAAACATATTAACAAATAAAATGAAAAAGACCAATAAAATACATGAGAGTTTTAATCTAAGAGAGTATGAGAAAAATCAGATATTCATCAATTGATGAATGAAAGATTATAGTTGAAATGCATCCACTTGGCAGCGGAAATTTCAAAAGAGATGTTCAGGTGAGGGACATTCATGCTCAACTCATTGACATTCTTCTAAAGAAGTAATGCAATGTAAGTTATAAGAGTACACTAAAGTAAGGGAACATAGCAATCCTAAAGCACTAAGAGTTTGTAACCTTACAGCTTTATAAGAGACTTTTGACCCAGGCCCGAGGGTAGAGTACCTCCCAAAAAGTTTGTACTTAAGTTCCTGCAGTTGAAAAAAATATGTTTCCAAATGAGAAGTGCACAAAATTAACATCCAGGAAAGCAAAATAGCAAGCATTTGAATAAGGTTTGACACAGCAAAGGAAGAACCATAGATGCAAGTCGAAGAATTTTTTTTTATAAGGCTAGATAAAGAAAATAGAAATCACTAAGAACAATATTACACGAAGTAATCAAATAAAAAGGTTTATGGAATTCTAAAAAGAAATGTAAGAAACAATCGGTAACTCTTATTATATATCAACCAATTGTTTGACAAGTATGCAAAACCAAACAGAGTTTTCAGTTGAGTGAATATTCCAATCTGAGTTGTTTTCACTCAACTTGAAGATAAAATTTTATCATTAATGACTCAAACAAATTGTTTATTTGTGGGATAACTAGTTGTAGACAAGGTTTTATTAGTATTACTTTCTTTCTAATAGTAAGTAACGAGAATTCACATGAAGCATATCCTTCTCCATAGCACTCAGGCCAAGAAAGCATGAAAAGATGAAACACCCTGTATAGTTTCTCTTCTTTTTTTTCCCCTTTTTCTCCTACTTTCATTTGTGTCATAGCCAAGCCAAGAAAAGTAGGTATTAATTTTCATGTATTTACTGTAATCACCAATTCCAAGTTGACTAGATTTGATATCTATCTTTTTACCTATATATCTATATCTATACTATATATAAGGAAATATAGTATCTACTCTAAAATATCTGAAAGCAACTATAGATAAAAGAGACATGCAAAACTTTATAGAAAATAAAACTTGAGATGGGTTACAATTAATACTCTACCATTGAGGAGAAAACCACCAAATACATAAATGGACAAAGGAAAGAGAGAATACCTCCCAATACTCTATATGTGTAGGTGTTGCCCTGTCTAAATCCAGATGCATTTTTATGTCCTCCCGAAGTTCTTCCATCTCTCTTACTGTCAAACCTGTATTGCATGAAAATGAAAATAGTGTGGGGAAAGCAAAATAGACTAGAAATCGCGGTACAAGAAGTCTCAAATCTGAGCGATTCAACTGCAAATTGAAGCGCTACAAAACCTGCATTACGATTAGAAGCCCTAGAAATCGCGGGATCGGAATCGAAATTCACAATCGCTAAGAAGAAAAAGAAAAAATCTGCGTACCTTCACAAAATGAGGTTGGGGTTTTGGGGGGGGGGCGGCGGGGGGAGAACCCGGTTGGGGATTTTGGTTGAACAGATTGGGGATTTTGGGTTTTTGGGAGGAGGGGGAGCGGGAATGGAAAACAAGAAACAGATTGGGGATTTTGGGTTTTTGGGGAGGGGGGAGCGGGAATGGGAAGGGGGAGGGGGGAACCGGGCGGGAATGGAAAAAGGGGAAGGGGGGATGGAAATTTTTTTGGATTTTTTTTATTTTTATTTTCACTATAAATAAATATTTAAATAATAAAATGACTTTTTTTTTTTTTGCAACAGAGGATGTCATTGCTAAAAAAAATTATTTTTTATTAAAATAATTTTTTTATAGTTAATGAATTTTTATTTTTATTTTTTCATTTAGTAAGGTTGAAAATTTTTTTGTTTCATATTTATTTTAATGAATAAAAAATTATTATTATATTTTTTATTTGGTAGAAGTAAGGATAATATTTTTTATTAAAATAAAGTTAATTTTTTATGGTCAATGTGGCATTTGCAGTGGTAGTAGTGGTAATAATGGAATGGCATTTGCAGTAGTGGTGAATGTGGTAGAGAAGATGGGTGGTGAGAGAGAGATGAGTGAGAGACAGATAGAGAAGAGATAGAGAGATAGAAAGAGAGAGCGAAAAGAGATGATCGAGAGAAAGACATAGAAAAAAGAGAGACGAAGAGAGAAGAAAGATGAGCGAGATAGACGGAGAGATAGATAGAGAGAAGATAAATGGGCAAGAGAAAAGAGAGATGAGAGAGATAGAGAGAAGAGAGATGAGCGAGAGACAAAGAGAGAAAGAGAAAGAGACAAAAACAAAGACTGACAGACAGAGAAGAGTGATGAGTGAGAGAGAGAAGAGAGGTAATATTTTGTGGTAGAGAAGAGGAACCGACAGTAGTGGTGAAGGTGGTAGAAGAGATGAGTGGTGAGGTTTTGGGTTGCAGCGTCAATGGTGGCACGAGCAGTGGGCGAGAAGGAGGAGGAATGAGAAGGAGTTGTGTGTGAGACTGAGATGAGAAACGGAGAAGGGGTGAAAAAGAGGTAATGGTAGTAGTGAAGGTGGTGGATAAGAGATGATGGTGGTGGTGGTGGTGATGGTGATGGCGAAAGAGATTAGTGGTGAAGTTGTGGTAGTGGTAGTGTAAATGGAGTGACAGGGGTGAAAGAGAGGTAATGGTAGTAGTAGTAGCAGTAGTAGTAGTGGTGGTAGTAGAGTGGTAGCGATAGTAGTAGTAATGGTAGTCGTAGAGTTGAAGTAGCGACAGTAGGAGTAATAGTGGTGGTGGAATGGTGTTTGCAGTAGTGGTGAAGGTGGTAGAGGAGATGGGTGGTGAGAGAGATAAACAGACAGATAGACACATAGAAAGAAGAGAGATAAACAGACAGTTAGACACAGAGAAGAGAGATGAGCAAGAGAGATGAACGAAAGAGACATAGAGAGATAGAGAAAGGCGAGAAGAGATAGATATGTGACAGACACAGAGAGAGAGAGAGAGACAGACAGATAGACAAACAGATAGACAGATAGATTTTTTGTAATTATAATCGCCGACTAAAATTTAGTCGGTAAAAAATATATTAAAAACATATATTAAAAGTAACAAAAAAAATTCATTATTTAAAAAAAATTTAAATAAAAGTAAAAAATATATTAAAATGATATTTAAATAAAAATATAAGTAATAAAATTATAAATTAAAAATATTAAATTATCTTAAATATTTATCCTAAAATTTTTTTTATTGAAAAATATAATCACAAATTGAGCTTTTAATTTTATATATATATATATATATATATAATAAGAAAGAAAAGAAAGAAAGAAAATTAAAAAAAAGGAAAAAAATTAAAAAAAAAAATTGAGCCAGCTCAACCCGTGTTTTAAATTTTTTTGATGTTTTATTTTATTTAATTTCATTATTTCAATTTTGCCACAAAATATTTAAATTTTATTGATGTTTTATTTTATTTAATTTCATTATTTAAATTTTAATAGATGTTTTATTTAATTTCATTATTTAATTATTAATATTTTTAAAATAAATTTATTTAAAATTTTAATTAAAAATAACATATATTTTTATTGATATTTTATTTATTTAATTTAAAAAAATATATTTATTTAATTGCGTAAAAAATCAAATGAAATAAAAGAAAATCAACTTTTGGCGACTAAATGTTTAGTCACCAAAGACAAAAATTAATTTTTTATTAAAACATTCGGCGACTAAAGGATTTGGTAGCCGAATGTGTGCCTACGGCGACTAAAAGATTTTTTGTCGCTGAAAATCAACTTTTGGCGACTAAATATTTAGTCGCCAAAGACAAAAATTATTTTTTTATTAAAACATTTGGCGACTAAAGGATTTGGTAGCCGAATGTGTGGATACGGCGACTAAAAAAATTTTTGTCGCTGAAAATCAACTTTTGGCGACTAAATGTTTAGTCGCCAAAGACAAAAATTAATTTTTTATTAAAACATTTGCAGACTAAAGCCTTTAGTAGCCGAATGCATACCTACGGCGACTAAAAAATTTTTTGTCGCCAATTTATGCCATTTTTGCCGACTAAATTTATTTTAGTCGCCAATTGTGATATTTTTAGCTACTAAATTTTTTTAGTCGCTAATAATCAATATTCCCCGACTAAAAATAATTAGTAGCTAAAAATTTGACTTTTGCCGACTAAATTTATTTTTGGTAGCCAAATCCGTAACATTTGGCGACTAAATTTTTTTTAGTCGCCAAAAGTGGTCGCTGTAGGTGCTTTTTCCTGTAGTGCATATTCACCATGCTAATAATAAAAAATGTAAACGGACTTAACAGAGTATATGAATTTACTCTTTTGCCCTTATGTATTTATATTTTAGCCATTAAATTTATCATCAATCATGGAATTTACAGACTTGCAGTCCTATCACTATCGGACTACTATTAGAATGTTTGTCATAAGTTATTTACCACATTTGAAAATGATACTAATTCTCAACACACCAATACAATTTTATTCTTGCATAGGCACATAGAATAAGATAGATACGTAGATGTCTCCTAGGATTCATACAACAGGGCCATCAATATCCATTGATGAGTACCTTAGTTGGAGTTAGGTTTCTTTTGGTACAAAGCACAAGACAAAGGACGACATATAAGAGGACATTAAACTTGTGCTGTATGGAGTGCTCTCATTCCTCTCTGGTAATATCCCCAGTGTGTGTTTGCGTAGTCTTTCACCTTCTTAAACAGCCTCGGTCTTTCTTCATCAACCAATCCATCTTCTGGTCCTATCTCTTTTCCTTTTTTCAAGTGTGTAGAACATGGCAATGGAAATCATGTCCCTCTCCGAGTTACTCAATACTTAATGCACTGGGCTTTTGAACACTCCATTCGTCATTATCTGTTAGTATCACAGAGATCCGATAGGAAAATATAATCATGTGTTAATTGCTCTATAACAATTTTTCTTCATGCATTGTACAATTGATTTGATTACTGAGGACTTTTTACATCTTGTTTGGTAAATTTCTTGTTTCTTGTTTTTGTTTCAAAAAGTTTGATTTGGTAATTGTTTTCAATGTAAAAAGTGACAAGAATTCTAAAATTTTCAATTTTTGTGGAGTATAAACGAATTTTTTCTTGCCACACCCCGCCGGTCAGCACTGCCATCCAAACACGTCCAGCTTCCCCCTATCAACTACCAACCAGACGCTCTCTAGTTTTGATTAATATTAAAATTTGGTTTGGAAAGTGACGTTTTAAATAATTTGTTAATTAAAATATGAGGTGAAAAAAACTAAAATATTTTTTAAAAAAATTTGGATTTTTTACGAAAAAAATGTACAAAATGAAGAGAAAATAGGAAAGCATCTTTAATTTTTTATGTAAATTTTTAATTTTTTGACTTTTAAATTTTTTAGTAACTTTTTGATTTTTTTTAATTATATTAATCTATTGAAGAAACCCTAACTACTCTGTCTCTTTGTGAAACTCTAACCATTCTCTCTCTTCTAGTGTTTTTTACGTTGTGTTTGGTTGAAAGATTTGAGAAGAGATTTGAAAAAGAAAGTAGAAAAGATAGGTGAAATGTAAATAAAATATACCTACATTTCTTCTAGTTTCAGACACATTTTTCCTTTCCTTTTCTCTTTCCCTTTCAAAACCTCTTACCAAATCTCCCAACCAAACACAGTTTTAGAGGGAAAGGATGGCGATTTTAACCTTTCTCTCCCCTCTGTTCCTTCTTGCACTTATTCTCATTTCCCCCCCCCCCTCTTTTCATCACCATGCTAGTCACTATTGGTCCCTTCCATCTCTATTATCAAATTTCCACCAAGGATGCTTTCAAATTTACACTTAGATTTGATTCATGATCGAGATCTTACACTGCTAAAAACGAATTCATACACTAGGATAACCTTAGATCTAAGATTTTTATTTTGTAATATAGAGGCGGGGATTAAGGACCTACTGCGGTTACATGTTGCGATGATAAACGGATTGTGAAAATTATTGATAATGTTTGTTTGGTAGTGATTGTTTGTTTTAATTTTTAATTTTTAATTTTTAATTTTTGACTTTTGATTTTTTTTTTTTTTGGGTTACAATAATACCTCTTTATGTAGAGGTTTTCTCGTTTTGTGGAGGTTTTATCCTACTCACATGGAGGTTTATTTTTTTATTATGAGGAAACTTGTATCCTTCCTCTGTAAAAATTCTCTTTATTCATTTTGAGATCTATCTTATACTCCAATGTACTTTATTGCACAACTTATTGTCGAATGTTCAATGTATTAAGTTTCATGTTTTCTCATTAAAAAAAATTTATATTAGTCTATTACCAAATGGGGCTAAAAGTAGGGCTTTAAATTTCATTCAATCATAACTATAACTAGAGATGTAACAAAAAATCGATGAAATCGAACCGACCAATTGAAACTGACCAAAATTTTAGTTTTCAGTTTGATTTTCATAACATACAGTCTCTTTTGGTTTTGAAAATTTTTATACCGATACAAACCGAACCGACCGAATATTATATTTAAATACTTTTATATCATAATATCTTGAACATTAATGATAAATTATATGATAAGTAACAAATATAATACACTTTTATGATAAAAACTAAGGAGAGAAACATTTATTGAGCAACTTTCATTCATTTTCTTCATTTATTTTCAATACAAAATTCTATAATCTTCTATAAAACCTTTTCAAATATCATGAAAATTTGTTTTCTACATCAAACCAACAAAATTGATCAAACCAAACCATAACATACTATTTGTATCAATTTCTTAACCATAAAAATCAAAAGAATTGGTTCAATATTAAATATACCCTCAATATTGACCAAACCGTTTACCCCTGCAATACATAATTATACTCAATTTTGTTTAGAGTTGCGACTCATAGTGCGGTTTACTCATTCAATGAGATAGAGGATAGTGTGTTCTAAAAAAAAAAAAAAAAAAGGGAGGATATTGTTTTTTTAATGGTGACATATAACCAAGAAAATTATATAAAATAATATGATAAAATTATATTTATTTATTCAAACTAAAAAGCACATTATAGTGACATTATTATTTAAAAAACAAAATTACCATATCATCTTAATGTAATTTATTGTATAAATTTTTTGTTTGCAAACTATTTACTTAATTTTTTTAAATTCTTTTTTGAGATTAAATATTTTACGAATGAACCGCAAGGCATGAATTTACGGCTTCCGATATTTAACCGACATGTCCTTCCAAATTAGTGAGAAAAGCGCAATTGCCTCTCTCTCTTGATCTTTCCCATTTAGCCTCACCACTTTCTGCCCTTCTCACTGTACAAAATTATTTAATCAACTTAGGTCAAGTTTGGCAACTCTAAAATAATCTATCTTTTTATCTTTTTTCCATCACATCACCTCTCTACTTTCTGCACATCTTTTCGTAAAAAGACAAAAAGTGCACTTATTTAGGTCATCCCAAACAACCCTTTAGTCTGATCACCCCATCACCTGACTCTTAGTGCGACACCCCTATTTATACAATTATTTAGGAAATAGGAAAAAAGTTAGCTGATTGACTTCTTCTTCTTTTTCTTTTTTTTTTAAAAAAATAAAAATATAAAAAAATAAATTAATAAATTAATTTCTTTTTTCATGTTCCTAAATAAAATCTAAATCAATTGAGTTACCGACAACAAGAGTCAATTAAGTTACCGACAACAAGACTCACAATCACTCAAAATCTATCTATAAACGGTTGCTTTTGAAAAAGGACAAAATTTAATAATGTTGTTTTTGAAATTGGTTTGGTTTTGCAATGCCTATAGTATTTGGTAAGCATTATTGCATGAGAAGAAGATTGATGTTTTAACCTTTTGTGGTAAGTAGTGGCTACGTAAGGTTGATGTTGATGGTTGGCTCACGCGCCCCTTTGGGCGTTGTCATTACCAGAATAAGTAATGCCTAATTTTATTATTTTTTGAATTTTATATTTACATGACAGATTTTAATTGATTGACCATAAAATTATATGGAAGGGCAGTGTGTAATTTATTTTTGAAAAATATTAGAAATTTTAAATATTTTACTAATATTTTTATTAAATATTCTATATGAATATAAGACTCACTATATGAATGCCATATAAGACATTTAATAAAAATATTAATAAAATATTTAAATTCTTAACATTAATTTTTTTTATGTTGTTTACTTCAAATGGTGTTCAGTAATGAAAAATGAGTGGCCACTTTGTCATTTTGATGAGTTGGATCACTACAAGAAATAACAGTTTTACCGACTAAAATATTAGTCGCCAAAAGTCACTTTTTTAGTCGCTGATACCATTACCAACTAAATTTTTTTGTCGCCAAGTTAGTAGCCTAAACCCTGTCGGCGAATGTTTTAGCGACTAAACATGTGTTTGGTCGCTGAAAGTGAAACATTTGGCTACTATTTTATTTAGTCGGCAAAACCTACCTCTTAGCTACTAAATTTGAGTTGGTCGGCAAAGGGCCAATGTTTGGCTACTAAATTATTGGTCGCCAATAGTCAATTATATTTTTTTTAAATTATACATTTACCGACCAATGTTTTAGTCGCCAATACTCAAGGAATCGGCGACCAAACCTTTTAGTCGCCAAAAACTCGTTCGTGAAAAAAAAAATTACACTCTGCTTTTGTGGAGACTCGAACCATCAACCTCCCAACACCATAAACTTTATACAACACCCTCTTTCCACTCCGCCTCCATGACACCATATGATTATATATGCAACATATATTATTTATATAGTACATAGACCCGTATTAATATAAAAGTATATATATAAAGATAATTATTTTTTGGGTGATGCACCAATAAATCCCAATTTTGTAACTTATACACTGTTTAGTCCCAAATGTTTTCTTATGAACCGAACAGTCCCATTACATTGGAAATGACCATAGAGGACATACACATTGTGGACGGCACTGGTAAGACTAAGGGGCAACATCGGTAAGTGAGTAATGTGAAATTACGTTGATAGCCAAGCAGTTGGGTATGCTGTTATGTTAGATCTTCCTGATTTGGCGGTGGTGAGGTACGATTTGAAGGAAAGATTTGCGATTCGGAAAAGGAAATCAACATCCAAAACGGAAGGGGAATCTGTTTGGGCCAGGGTTTCTACATTACAGAAACCCTAAAATTGAAACGATTTGTCAACGTTGTGGTGGTGAAGGTCAGTGGGAAGACATTGTTGTTGAAGCTTAGGGACGTCGTGTAGTTCACTATCCGTCTGCGATTGCGATAACGTTTTGAAGTCGGTGTTACGTGTGGGGACTGTTGAGAATGACCCAAAAAAGTGGTGGTATGTTACTTTTTTGACTTTTTTGTTGTTGTTTTCTGATGTTGTTTTCTTTTATACGGACAACATTGTTGTAGGGTTATAATGTTGATGTTGTTGTGTGGGCTTATGAAAGGAGTTTGTGGTTGTTGATGGGGTGTAAGTTTGTTTTTATGTTTGGAATTGGGTGTGGGTGTGTAGTTTCGGGTATGTTATGTTCGATGTCATGATGGTTTTGGGTACGATGTTGGGGATAATCGTATGTCGGGTGCCCAATGTCTGTGTGTTCGTGAGGTTGTTCATTATTGCAATGTCGTCTGATGTTCTGTGTTGTTTTGTAATGTTAATAAGTCTCTGATGTTGTCATGATGTTTGTGTTGTGTAATGTTATGATGTTATGTAATGGTAATGCGTCTAGGATGTTGCTGTTTGTTGAAAGGGGACTGTGTGTAATGTAAATGTTGCAGTGTTGTGTCAATGGTGTTGTGGATGTTGTTGGTTGCCAATGGTTATGTGGTTGTTTTAATGATGTTGTTGTTGAGGGACATTGGTTTTTATTTTTTTGGGGTGGCAAATTCTGTGTTTTTAAGCACGATGTTTAATGCCTCTGTTTTGTTCATGCTATGCACTTTACCACTGTGTAGTTGTGATGTTATAGTTTCAATTATGGGTTGGTGATGTTGTTTGGGGTGAATTGGGCATGTGATGTTATTGTGTCAAATGTCATGGTGTTTGAGATGGTGTGTTCGTTGTTGGGTGTGTTGTTATGTCTGGTAAACATTCTTGTTTGTGTAATTGTTAATGTTTTTGTACAGTATCCATATGTTACAGTGTGTAGGTTAAGTGTTACGTTATGAAACTGTGGTGTGTTTATTATTCATGATTGGTGGTTATTTTGTGTGCAGGTGTGATTTTGAGGCAGTCACCACGGAAAAGAATTGGTGATGTGTCGCGTGACGTTGTCGACTCTGATTTCACGTCAGAACCAGTTGTTGTGAAAAAACAGGGGAATATACCATTCCAGAGGAAAAAAGAACATGGCCATGTTAAGGATAAAGTGGTAGTGGACACTTCCCGACTGGCGTATCGTTCAAATATAAACGGCGTTATCAAAACTGTGCTTGAAATAAATTTGACAGCAGGGCAGGAACGACAGTTGCGAAGAACCCCGTTCTGGGCGATGATTAATGCCATCCGCAAACACAACTTGTCGGCGAATGCTTACAAAAAATGTGATGAGACAGTGTTCCGCATACTGCAGACGTACAATCATCAGGATGAAAAATTCTACATCGGGGGGAAAGGCGTTCCATTGCATCGCAGTGATATCCGACTTGTTTTTGGCATTCAATGCGGCGTGGACCAGCTTGATTTAGCTCATGGGTCGAGGCCACCATCAGATTTCATTCAACGTCGCTGCAACATTGTCGGGAGGATATCGTGCAAAAAAATTAAAGAACTTCTGGATGTTGCACTGCAGGGGAAAAGTGTTCATGACGAGGAAGATGTCGCGAAGCTGCTATGTTTATATATATGTGCGAAACTGTTTTTCACGACAACCGGAGAGGCTATCGGGTGGGCGTTCGTCCGAGTAATTGACAAACTAAGTACAATACAGTTGTATGATTGGGCTGCTGCAATACGGGGCGCGCTAATTGCATCGCTGAACGAGTTTCATGACAGGCCTGAAAGGGTAACCGGATGTGTTGTCGTATTACTCGTAAGTGGTTTTTTGTAATGTACTGTTTATGTAGGAAGTGGCATGTTTGGAGTAGTTTGTTACCATGTAATGTTAATGAAAGTGTTTACGAATGTTCTGCAGTTTTTTATTTGTGAGCACACTAACCTGATCGAAGCAGAACGACGCAGTGTGCTGCCAAGGTTTTGCAGATGGAACATTGCGAATTTGACGACGAAAATGAAGGGGGTGGACTTGAGTAGCGGAAGACAGTTTGAGGTATGACTTGGTAGCCTGAGTTGTGTGGTTTTTGTGGGTGCTGCGTGTTGGAGTCGCTAACGATTTTGCAATGTGTTTTGTCAGGTAAGGTGTGGTAAATTGGAGGGCGCAATTCTTGAACGGTACAAAGTTGGTACGACATTGTTAAGTGGTGAATGTATGAGGGCAGAAGACCAAGTGCTGGACGTGCAGCCAGTGTCAGTGCATGTCGGTGTGGCACGTAAAGATGTCGGTGCTGAAGTTGTAGAGCCAAGTTTGAATTGCTGGCAAGTGGACTCGTCTGCAGAGGTCCGTGTTGAGTGTGGTAAAGGCAGAATGACGGACGAGGCAGACACGTACGATGGAGGCAGCAAGTGTGTTACTAAGCGTGGCGTGGAAGCTGTTGTAGGAGGTGAAGGGTGGCCAATACTGTTCCCAGATCTGCTTGATTTGTCAACTACACAACCAGCTAAGGAGGTAGATACAGCGGGAGGCAGTGGAATCAGTAAAAAAAGTGGATCGCTTGACAGAGTTGCCGAGTTGGAGGAAGAATTGAGGCTGAAATCGGAACGTGTGCATGAACTTGAATGTAAAGTTACGAGCATGGAACGCGCACTTGGTTCGCAAGCTGCGAATTTGTGTATGGGGTTTGAAGCTGCAATCAGTGTAAAGGATGCAGAAATAGCACGTTTGAATGCCCTAGTGTCGGAGATGAAAACAAAAGTTGCGCGATTGGAGGACCAAGTTGATGAGTACGAGGCGCACGAGGTAACACAACTGGTTCGGACTGAAACTAAAAGTCATGGGACGTCGACAGAACAACGAGGTGGAAAACAGACAGACTGTCCGGTGAATAACATGGCAAATGTCTTACCCACGGATTCCGAAATGAAAGATGCGAGCGTAATTGATGTTGATGTTGGTAATACATTTGGTGGTGGAGAGAACATACAACTGGGGATCAGTGATGGCGTTGTGAAAGAGGGGTCGACGTTATTTGGGGGGGTACGGACTCCAGTGGATGTGAAAAGTAAATGCAATTCTGCTGGCTCAGGTAATGCAGCAAAGTCAGATAACAATTTGAACATTAAACATGTTCTTGATCAGCCAGGCAGTGAGGTGGTTGACAGGGTAATCGATTTTGTGAATCTGGAGGAACCAAACATCACATCATTGGTGCGGCGTGTGAAGAGCAAAGCAAGGCGGGAGTGGAGACTACAGGATTATGAGTATCCGGGGTTGGTGAAACGTTGCAGACAGTCAAAGGATGACAGCGACATAGTCAAAATTGCGACTGAGGATGTACTTAACAGTGAACATGACGATGGAGAGCGTAAAACATGGGCTGGATTTGGAATGAAAAATCGGTATCCTGTTTGGAAATTATTGGCTGAAGATGAACAGAAACTGTTGGAGGTGGTGTACACATTTGATGGCGACGGGTAACATACTAATTTCGAATTTTAAGTTGTTCTGTTTTTAAGTGACATTTTAAAATTACATTTACAATGTGATAATGTGATTGTGTTTTGGTGTAGGGCTGTAATATGGAGTGCAGCAGACTATGGGGTGCGCGTTAATTTCAAAGACATCCAGTCGCTTGTACAAGGGGGGGCAACTGCCGGTAATGTAAGTATGAAGTGATTTTATCGATGTCAGAACGTCATCATTAAAGCCATTTGTGTTGCACTGATTGGTTTTTTCAAAAAGGGTTTGGAGGATCATTATGTACGCCAAATCTGATTGCGACTTCTGAATACTTTGTGTTGGTAGGTTATTGACGCATATGCTGAAATTTTAAAAAGTGAACAGACCGTAGCGGCTGTAAATTGTGCTAATTTCAGCAAATCGTACTTCCACAGCAGTGTGTGTTCGGTATGTATATGGTAGTATGAGTATTGACACGTTGTCGGATAGTGTGGAATTTTGTTTTCACCACTGCTGGCCAGTCAAGTTGTGGGTTTCTAATTGGGTTTGTTTTTCATTTTTAGGATATGATGAGGAATCGAAGCATAACGTCGAAAGACAGTTACCTGAACGTGAACGTCACTGCTGCATCTGGATCCAGATACGTTCATTACCCTATATACCATGCGAATCATTGGACGATCATGGTGTACGATTCAGATTCGGGGACATGGACACACTACAATTCAATCAAAACACGTAAAGGAAGCCGAGATCATCATTTTGCTGAGGCGGTGAAAGTGGTAAGTACGAGTGAGTGATTATTACATTTGTGTGTTCAATGTTGCGTGTGTTGCATGAATGCTGATAGGGTGTACGTAGTGTTACTGATTCGGTGTTTTACATAAAACAGAAACAGTGGGTCGTCGATTATGCGAAGCGGATACAAGGGAAAGTGCAATCCATTGCCGGTGTCACAGCGGAGAATATCGACGGGCCATTGGAGGCTTTGGGTGATTGTCCCCAGCAACACCCGGAATCGTAAGTATAAATTTGAACTCCGGCATAAATTTGTTGTATCTAATGTTAAGTTATGTTTTTGGTTTGATCATCTTGCTTAACCTGTTAACATGTTTGCACTTGGCAGTCCGGATTGCGCTATCATGGTATGCTTCATCATGCGGCAGTACGCTAATAACGTGGAGGTCGAAGGTTCGATGGATGGGATGACAGCCAGTGCGTTCAGAGCAGAAATGGTTAAGGCTTTCATCAACGATCCACATAGAGGGCTCCGGAATCGACCTCTGCCCTGACAGATTTGCTGGAACACACATATTAGCTGTGATTTCTGTTTTTGGTTTTTGGGTCGAACATAGAAATGACTTGTTTATATGGTAGTATTTTTTTCATGTTCCATTACCTTCGTGTCGTGGAATAGATAAACAGAAAATAGTGTACGTCCACATTGAAAAACATGGGCACAGTGGGATTATTATTTTGGCAGGGTTACTAAATACTAATAATTTTTGGATGTGTTGTTTAAATTTGTTTGTGTATGATGTTAGGTAAGGGTTTGACGAATCGAAATGTGTAGGTGTGTTTTGTGTTTATGTGGGGGATGTTGTTAAGCCCAGAAATTTACGAAGAGCAGGGTGCGTTCAACGTGAAACGTTTGTTTCGGAAAATTTGTAATGTGTTCCTTGTGGTTTACTTCCATGTTTGCAGCCCGTTGATTGTTTTTCAGGTATGATGTTGGTGTTAAATTCAACAAGTGAACTACAGGATGGGACCTTGTACGTTTGTGTTTGAAAATGTGTGTAATTGTATACGGTGAACATTTATTTCGGAAACAGGTTCATTGTTATTTTAAAACAGTGTATAATACATTAAGCTTTTACTGTAACATATTCATCTCTCAGAATTCGGGTGTAATAGGAAACGCATTGCAGACAGTTTTGGGTAGTGGTAAAAGAAAGGGAGTTGATTTGGGTAATGTGTTTTTTTGGAAAATTTAATTGAAATGTTAAATGTAGCGGCTGGTGGTGGGAAAGAATATGTCTGTGAAAATGGAGTGCAATGTGGAAGTGAACCAACATGTGCGATCCGTATGCAGTTATAACGTAATGGACGACGTTGTCGAGTCTAAACTTAAATCAACGGGAAGAAAAATGTTGAATTTAAAAGATAAATCGTACGAAAGTTCAATGAATAGGGAAACTCAAAAGGAAAACAGAACATCAAATTGCCGTAACAAGATCAAATAGGCTCCTTGCATGTCTTCCTATTGTGGTTGCCTATTTTTCCACAACGACCACAACGGATCCGTTGCACAACCTCGCCCTTTGATGGAATTCGTTTGCGTTTCGGCCTGCCAGGCGGACGTTTCACCTTTGGGGGCGCTATCATGAAATCATTGGGCGAAAATGAAGGCTTCTCAACAGTTGGAATAGGGAAAATTGTTCCATTGTACGAAGCTTGAAATTTGTCAATACGGGAGTACGTTTCAATGGAATCGTATATATTCTGCCCACTATTACGGAAAGCGACAACAGCATGAGAACACGGAAACCCATTCAGCTGCCACTGGAAACATGAACATGATCGCCTACCCACATCAACTAGAACAGAGGGTTGACTATGCACCTCGTAAACATTGTCATCAGCCTGACTAACACTCCACCCCCTGCTGTCGTTATATGCTTTTACCAATTTCTTCTCCATTTTCGGGCATAACACGCCGGTCCACTCCCTAGCTTTCACTCTACGCTCCGCCATTTGTTCCATTATTTGACCCCTAACCATGTCGACCAACCTAGTAATGGGAAGATGACGAGCCTCCCGTATCCAATTGTTGAAAGATTCAGCTGCACTCGACCACATCTCACCGTAACGTTGTCCCCTGCGAAAGGGGAAAAACCATTAAACACGAAATTGACATTGAACAACGTACTGATAACCATGTTAACGTATGTAACGTTTCTGTAAAAATTGACTGCAGTAACGTAATACGTAGAAAAAGGTGCAATCAAACTTACATGAAATACGCATTAGCCCAATGGGATGGATGCAAGTCTTTCAAGAAGTTGTCGACCACAACGGGGCTACACTCTCTCAACACTTCTATTTTCTGATTATAAGATGGTATTGTAGGGGCATAAGCACATTCTCGGAGCTTCCGCATCAACCCAACCTTATGAGATGCGTTAACGTATTTCATTCTGTCTCTCAAATTCATTTGAAGATGTAGCAAACAAAATGCGTGATGTGCTGAAGGAAATATAATTGGCATAGATTGTAAGAGCCCTGCATGCCGATCCGAAACGAATGTCAAAGTACGCTCATCACCCACGACTTCTTTAAGATTTCGTAAAAACCACTCCCAGTTTTGTTGATTTTCGGAATCGACAATGGCAAATGCCACAGGAAACAAACCTGCGAACCGTACGTAAAATATGTAACTGATTCATTAAGAACATTATGAACTTAAATGTGAGTAATAATTTAGTTACCCAACAATTAAGCAAAAATATTGATACGTCACCTTTATTGCCATCTTTCGCGGTAGCAGCTAACAAATTCCCCTTGAATCTGCCTTTCAGAAACGTGCCATCCAAAAAAAGTAACGGCCGACAATGGTTAAACCCATCTATACATGCACGGAAGGATATAAAAAACCGAACGAACCTCCCAGTTTGTTGTTGAAATTCAAGGTTAATGTAACTGTTTGGATTCTTTTCCATAACGGAATCACTATACCACCTAAGTTGGTCGAATGACATAGCATGATCTCCATGGACTTCGCCTCTTGCTTTCTCAACCCCTAACCACGCCACTCGGTAACTAATGTCCAAACCGTAATCATTTTTCATATCGAAAACAATGTCCGTAGGACGCGTCAGTGGCTTAGCACGCACCCGATCTGCGACAACGCTTGAAACCAAATCGGACCCCGTACGTGGGTTTGTATGTGTTCGAACAGCAGCTCCACAATTGTGCACAGTATCCAACTTCTTAACGCATAAAAGGCCATTCGATGACAACACCCGCGCATGCACTGTCCACGTGCATCCTGTGGACTCTGCAAACTTACAAACCGCCGTAATGCGAACTGAATCATTCTTCAAATATTTGAATTGAAACCCACGTTCAACGGCATACTTGCATAATATTTCCCGAAATTCACTTACGCCACCAGCGAAACATTGTCCAACATGGGTAATCCCGAATGCCCACTGAGCAGACAAGAACGTCTTTGTTTTGTTAGGACAATATGTTGGTAACAGATCCGTCTGATCATCCACACCGAACGTCTGATTACCAAAATTGAAATTATGACCTTCACGGCAGTACGCAACACCGTAGTTACCCCCCTTTGGAACGTCACGGATCTGAATGAGAACATCAAAATGTTTCAAAGCAAATGACTCCGCAAGGCACAACATGTTTTCGATATCATCATCACTATCAACCTTAAACTTGTTATACCCGGGGACATCCCATAGCATGTACACCAGATCCCGAGATAAATCGTCGAACTTGCCACAAATATCATCCAGCAGCTGCGTGAATGACATCCCTCGATGACACCGAACAGCAACGTTTGTTTGTCCGTATGTGCACAACAACAACACCCCATCCATACCTGTCACACAACCGAAATTGAAATCATTAAATGGCTAACGCGTACAACAATGGAACAAACATAAAAACTTCACGCCCACATAAACCTCAACTACACATTGTGCTGCATACATGTAAAAATACGAATGTAATATTTGCATGAGTGAGACACCCGAACGTAATGTTAAATGATACGACAATGATAACACAACAACATATAGAAATATGTGCAAGCACAAAATATCAAGAACACAACGTGATGACTGTATGTGAAACAAGCACAATAATATGACATTGATTTGTCAGGAATCGACTTTGATGTTGATGTAGTTAAAACCGCAAAACCGGTACAAAAAATTCCACAACACTCGGAAACAAACCGGTTGACGTTGTTTATTGGTACGCTGTTACACCAACATGTGACCCAAACGCATAACATGAACAAACACTGTGATGAAGATATCTGACAGAGGCACAAGAGAACAGACGTGATGTTCCCATGAACGACAATGGCAACACACCAATAAACACAAAAAACCTCCAACGAAACATGAAAACAGATGCACTGTATATCTATGAAACAGTCACCCGAACCACAAAGTAGATGTTACCAGAATCGGGTTGATGCTAATATAGTTAATCCCATAACATGACGCCATACACAGTCAGGAAATAAATGCAGAAAAAATCAGCAAGAAGAAACAGAACCTATGTGACAAAACCGTTCCACAATAATCACAGAAAACGTAATGTAAACAGAAACGACGTTGACTTCATGAACTTCATACAATAACATGCAATACATACACAATCTGAAAAAAAATACAGAAATAATCAGAAAACAGAGCAGGCAAACCTCTGTCACAAAATCGTTCAACACAACAACTGAGAACCAATTGAATAAACACAACTCCCCAAACACCCGTTTTCACCAAACCCTTGCATTCATTAACATTATGAATCCCCCAAATCACAAAAACCGAATTGCCACCATTTTAGGAAACAAACAACCCACTTAATGGGTATAATTGTAATATTCAAATAATCAAAATAAAATAATTAACATTGCCAAAAAAAAAGGGACTAAATGGTGCATAAGAAAACATTTAGGACTAAATGGTTCAACATTTCAGAAAGTGGGATTTATTGGTAAATTTTCCTTATTTTTTATGGAACATAATTTATGTAAAAATAAATTATTTATTAGAAAAAAAAAGAGACCACTTTTGGCGACTAAACATAATTTTAGTCGCCAATTTTATATTTTTGACTACTAATAATTTTTTAGTCGTTAAAAATAAAATTCCCGCCCTAAAATTACTACTTTTGGCGACTAAACTTCTTTTTAGTCACCGAATGCCTCACTTTTGGCTACTAAATTATTGTTAGTCGCCAAAAACCCTCACTTTTGGCTACTAAAATTTTTTTAGTCGGTAAAGGCCTCACTTTTGGCTACTAAATTTTTTTTAGTCGGTAAAAGCCTCACTTTTGGCGACCAAACATCTTTTTAGTAGCTGAATGCCTCACTTTTGGCTACTAATTTTTTTTAGTCGCCAAAGGGCCTTACTTTTGGCTACTAAAATTTTTTTAGTTGGTAAAAGCCATATATCGGCGACCAAACAGATTTTTAGTCGTCAAAACCTATACTTTTGGCTACTAAATTTTTTTAGTCACCAAAAATCTTTACTTTTGGCTGCTAATGCTTTTTTAGTCGCCAAAAGCTATACTTTCAGCGACCAAACATTTTCAAGGCTAATGCCTAATATACTGCAACTCAAATCAATAGCCACAAGTCCATCATCCATTTTATTTTTCTATTCACATTTAAAACTTTAGTTGAGTTTGAAAACATTAAAAGATTGATTGAGTGGTAAAATTTTTTTTTAAAAAAAAAAATTAAAATTTTAAGTGTGAGTCACGTTAAGAGATTTAAAAAATTTATTCAGTCATTAATTTTAATATCTCAATATTAATTGAGGTGTCCGAACACCAGATTTCCAAAAGAAAAAATTAAAAAAAAAGTTACTAGTAACAAGGCTAATTAGTCACTCCTTGAAACTTTCAATTGAGAGATCAAAGTGTTGGAGCTAGGCTTGTTATGTGTTGTTAGATTTTTTTTACATAATTGATTGTTGAAATTAATGTAATTCTCATCCTATTTATAAATAATCTCTAGGAAAATTCATTCATAAATCCCATCTTGAGAAACCATAATCTATATAGTTCCATGAGATTTTTTATAAATCAATTAGTTCCATTGATTTTGGTAAGGTGAATTTAATATATTCTCTTGGATGAACGTTTCTGATTTTGTTTCATACATATTTAAATTGATTTCTCTGTTTATGAAGGAAGTTTGGGAATACAAAGCAATATTTTTTGAGATTTTGTTGAGGGAATTATGGAATTGATTGAAGTGGGTTCTCGATTTTTTGGGGGGGGGGGGTTGGATGTGAATATATACATTAAGGGGTGAAACTGGTGTGACAATGTAAAAAATCGGTTGGAGGGGGGGGGTCGGATGTGAATATATACATTAAGGGGTGAAACCGGTGTGGCAATGTAAAAAATTGCATGACATTGCCTGTAGACGTCCCCGAACGCCCCGGGAGGATGAGTCCCGTTCTGTTCATTTTGGGCTCACTACAGCTCGGACTTAAATTGTCACGGTTCTTAATCTGAACCAAAGAGTCCAAATCCGGCAAATCGTTTTGAGAAAACAGATTTTTTTGAAAGAAGTGCCAAACATGGACTGCTTTGCCAGATATAGAGTCGCCACCTAAATATTTTATTTTTGGGGAAATTTAGGAAACCCTGACTCGTTTGCCTAAGGCCACGTGTCCGTCATCACCAAAGTTGCCTCGGCTCGGGAACTTCGGTACGATTGGGGAAGGTCACTTCGTGAGCACCCCTGCTCGCCCGATCAAAGATCGGCCTCTACTAACCATGATATCGAGTTTTTGAAAACCTTATGCATTCTTATTCCGGTTATTAGCCTAGATTTACTATGTGATGTGCACAGCATACAAGTATAGACGGGGTTGCCTGAATTGGAACAAAACATTTCATGTTTGTTTTTGAAAGATGGTTTGCTACTCGCAAGTAGGCTTTAAAATGCAGATTTTGCCACCCTCAGGTGGACTTAGAAAAGATGGTTTTGCCACTATCTAGTGGGCTTAAAACTCACAGTCAATGCATTGTTCCAATCCAAATAACCTAACCTTCACCCACAGGCATTCAGTCAGTTATATCACATAAGCAAATAGCCTCATGGTAAGCATGCTATCATGGCAGTCACTCACACGCATGCAAGGATGCTAAAGCATAAAAACTTATCGAGTACTCCAAGCCAAAACAAAAGCTATGTTAGAAATCCATGCATGATCCTAACTATACAGAGATGCCTAATGCAACAAATGCAAAAATGCAACTATAGCAGGCTCGGCTATTCTAAAGATGGCATGTGAAATGCTACAACTAACAAGTATTCAACTCGGAATTGAAATACAATGCAGTTAGTATGATGCGCCGAGCCCGGTGCATGCAAGATAGATGAATGAATGCAAACATGCTATCATACTGTATGCTAATTGAAACATGCCCTATTCTAACCATCATAAGCTGGTAAATAAAAGGGAGAAAGACGTGGGGTTGGAAGACATACATCACACGCACACACACTTATTACAATTGTGCCCTCGCTCGGAGGGTCCGAATAAATAATACAGTCCCGAATAAATAATACAGTCCAAATAAGTACAAAACCCTAATTAATTAACAAATTAATCTAGGAAAGCAGTAAATTAGCATGCAAGCTAGGGACTGCCTCAACTCTGCTCCGGATGATGAATGATGCATGTTCGGGTTGCTTGGCGCAGAAATCCATTGCGATGCCCCAATTAGCCTCTGTTTACAATTAAGCTCGGAATATTGCGCGAAGCCCCAAAAGATTGCCGGTTTCTGATTTGCTGCAACAGAGAGCAGGAAAGGGGGGCATGGCAATGTATTTTCACGTATGTATGCTTGACTACTCTTCAGGGAGCGTAGTCCTCGATCCTCGTGCCACCAATCGCGCATCTCGATGCATGATGGCCGAGGAGTCGATTTGCATGACTCAATATGGAATGAATGCACATATAAACACAACAAGACCGAGACTCCATCATGGATAATCCGGAGTATCGGTGACCGGGAATTGAGACACGTTCCGTCACTCAAAGTACGAAACGTCCCTCGTTTCCCGTGTTCGGGCTAACTCCTATCCCAAACACAATGCAAATGAGATGGCATGCACCATGCAACTAATATACAACCTAGCATACACAATGCTATGAAATGGCATACACAATGCTCGATGTAACACGACATACACGATGCTCTAACATGCAACCTAGCATACGCAATGCTATGAAATGAAATGGCATACGCAATGCACAATGGACTTACACCAACATGAGTGGATCTCAGCCGCACTCACATCAGTGGCCATAAGATGAAAATGAGACACTCGAGATGTGTGCACACATGCGCGTAAACTGAGGACCGATCCTAAGGCACAAATGCCACTCTAACAAGGCATGGTAAGGCATGAAATATGGCATACAAAGATGCAAGTTCCAGCATTGAAATATGATGCAAAATGATCTCGAAACATGGAAACATGACACCCGATGCATGGGATTGTCCCGAAACACAAAACTAGGCACATGTATTGACCTATAGCTATACAAAGCATGCATTATTTGATCATGAAGCATAAAGACAGAGCTAAGGCAGTCCCAAAACATGAACATTTCTAGTTCAAAGCATGGCCAAAAGATGCTAGCAAGATGGACTAAAATAGCATGCAACTTTGACTAGCAAACATGGTTTACATGGCATGTATATAAAGCATATGAAATCTCACCAAACCAGAAAAAATCAGTGAACAAAACATGTGAAAATATGCCCAAATAAATATGGAAATGCAGCCAATGCACGTAAAAATGAGGGGTTCCTTTGGAAGGGCATACAAGGGGTTATTAAGCACATGCATCAAGGACACTTAGCATGGAAAAATAAACTCTGGAAATCAAATATGATAGTCCTAAAACTCATCAAATTGGCCCTGAAATCGGTCAACAAATCATGCAAGATAGGGCCTCTTTGGAAGGCCAGAAAGACCATCAAACATAACAAGGTGAGAGGGGGTCACCCCCCCTGATTTTGGCCTTCAAGAATACACCTAAGTCACTGAAAATCCACTGGATTTCAGTGGCTAAAAGGCCAAACCATGGCCAATGCAAGTGCTCTAATGCATAGCCCTAATCATGAAAGAATGAAGCATGCATAGGGGAAGATGACTCCAAACAGAGAATAGACCTTAATCAAACATGAAGATGATGTCAAAAAAAGACTTTTTCCAGTTTAGGTCAAGGTCCAAAAAGGCTCACAAGTAAGGCTAATGTATCATGCAAAAACAGCCCTAAAAGAGAGATTGAACAAACAGCCCTAAAAGAGAGATTGAACAAACAGGGCAGCAAAAGGTCTCAAAAAGCAAAGATCCCTTCAACAAAGTTGAAGAGGGGCTCAAAAAAAGATACTTTACATTTTATGGAAAATCTCAAATATGCCCACAAGCAAGGCTAAAATATGATGCAAAAATAACCCCAAAAGAGAGATAGAGAGCAAGAGGCAGTAGCTGGCCTCAAACAGAAAAGAGACCTTCAACAAAGTTGAATAAGGGCTCAAAATAAGGCACTTTACAGTTCGGCTTGAAGCCCATAAATGCTCACAAACAAGGCTAATATATCATGCAAGAAATAGCCCTAAAAGAGAGATAAAGGGAAAGGGGCAGCAGATGGCCTCAAACAGAAAAAATTCCTTGATCAAACATGAATATGAGCTCAAAATAAGACTGTTTCCATTTTGGGTTGAAGCCCAAAAATGCTTGCAATTATGGCTTATAGATGAAGCAAAAAAATGCAAGTTTAAGGGAAATAGGTGCTTACCCTTGAAGAGCTGACCTCCAGTAGCTTTTGGTCCAAAATTCTGAGCTTCCAACCTTTGCAAATGGCTTCCAAGGTGCTGAAATGGATGATGGTGGTGTTGTGCTATGGGTTGTAGTGCAAATGGTGCAAGAACCTTAGGGTTTTGGAGCTTGGAATAGTGAAAATGGAGGGAGAAGGGGAGGGAGCCTTGGTTGATTTTTTCTAACCCTTAGAAATGGAGGTGGGGGGGTTAGTTATATAGAGGGAGAGGAGTGAAAGAAAAGGAGGGAAAAAACAAATTCAAATTTCCCCCCCAAAAGGGCAGTCCCCCGGGCAGGGGTCTGGTGCAAAACAGCTGGCACAGCTGGCATGCACCAGGAGAGAGAAGAATGGCCGGCCAGGTTCAAGAGGTTCAGGTGGCCGGCCAGCCACCTCCCCTGGCCGGCCGGCCAGGTGCAAAAGGTCCAAGAAAAATTAGTGGCCGGCCACCCCAAAAAGGTGGCCTCCCATGTGTGTACAACACAGTTGTATGGTCAAAACCCAGAAAATGTAACCCAGGAGAGAGAAAAACCAACTTTTTAGAGGGGTTCAAAAGGGTCAGGAGGAATTAATGGCCGGCCTATTGATATTGGTGGCCTCCCAGTTGTGTACAACACAATGGTGTGGTGGAAAGTCAGAAAAAGTGGCCCGGGAATGGAAAAAGTCAGCTTTCTAGTGAAGAAAATGGGCGATAAAGAGCGATGAAGGAATAAAGCTGGTCTCAGAACAATTGCTGGCCTCCCACCTTCCTACAACCTTCCTAACAATGAAAATAAGGTCTCCGCCAAAAATGAACCCAAACCGATGCAAAACGAAGGTTCGGGGGCCAAAACGCGCGGCCCGGGGCCCCAAAAACTAACTGTTAAGCACCGGAGGTGGCGTTCGACCACGAAGTTGGTCTCTCGAGCCACAGTGTCCCTCAAAAGGGAGGAAACAAGGTGTATGCCAAAAACCGGAGCAAACGGAGGTGGTTAAGCGGTCCCGAACCGAGGCACACGGCTGACGGCTCCGAAAAACCGAAACCGGGCTCCAAACGGGAAAAATGGCCTACGGCCACTGAGAGATGGTCTACGAGACCTCTCCCTCCCTTTGGGAAGAGAAAACAGAGAAAACGGGATCCGATTTGCAAACCGAGGCAAAGCACAAAAGAGTCCGGAAGTCCGGAGGCAAGGCTCGCAGCCGAGACTCTGAAACCTCTGAACGAGCACAATATGCAACATCACCGAGCGCTCAATTGGTGACGTCTGAGTCTTAAGGTCGGTCAAAAATGGGGTGTCTACAATTGCCAACGTCACAATCTGGTAAGCGTGCTTGTGGTTTGGTTTTGGATAGTTCGATTTGCGGTTTGGACCCACCTGCATATATGCGGTTTGGAAAAAATTAAACCCGCAACCGCCAGCAATGCAGGTTGCGATTTGTGTGGATAGGATTCGCGGATGTGTGGGTGGTTTGCAGATTGAATTTTTTTTTAAAAAAATTTATTTTTGGGCCATTTTTTTTTTCCCGTTTTGTAAATATTTATTTTGAGTCTTTTTTCCCAATTTTCTAAAATGCTCAACATTAATAATTAATAAATTAAAACTTATAAAATTAAAAACACAACAAAATCAATTCTTAACATAAGCAAATTATTCAAAATTCTAAACTTTTAAATAAAATCATAAACTAATACAAGCACATCTTTTAAAATCTTAAACTAAATCATCAAAATCATTCACTACCCAACAATACAATTAAAGTAAAATCATTCAAAATCCTAAACTTACCTAAAAGTAATTATTCATTAACTTTTACATTCATCCAAAATGTAATAATAAAATAACAATAAATTGTTGTCAAACTTCATCTAATTCAAACTCATTAAATAAAATAAAAACATTTGCAAACTCGCAAACTCCATCATGAATCACATTCAACTTTGAAAAATTCCAATTCCATGTATATGTTTGATGAACCCTGCACAAAAACAAGAGTGAGAGAGAGAGAGAGAGAAAGAGATGAGAATAAAGAGGCTACTTAGTGTTGCTGTTTTTAACAGATTAGGGTTTGGTTTGTTGGGAAAAAATATCTAGGATAGGATGAATGAAATCAACGATTTAGTTTTTTTTTTTTTTTTAAAAGTCCAAGTGCGGATAGGTTCTTGCGGATGCGGGTAAAACGTGCAATCCACAATAATGCCATATTCCAAACCGCATCCGCCTGCATTGTGTCTGCGAAACTGCCCATTTGTATGCAGATCGGTTTGGGTTGGGCGGTTCGGATAACCCTATGCCCAGCCCTATAATCAGGAACCAACCTTCTACCATTAAAAACAACTTGATTGCTCAATATTACATATAATAGTCTGGGAGTTTCACATACTTAACGAGAATAGTTAAAAACATGGTCATCGAACAGGGGTGCAAAGAGATCAATCACTCCAAAATACATATAAAATGCACATGGGGAAACCACACTTGCGATCACACATACAATAGATATTGTAATCTCAGGCAAAACTAACTTCCAAAACTGAAAACCATACACCATTTTGTTGGAAAATATTGATTTTTTGACAACTTTAATTCAAAATTAAAGTGGGACCTAATTGCTAGTTGAGGTGAATCTGAGTGGTTTTGTATTGTCTTAAGTGAGAAAATTGCAATACAAAAATAATAAGCCGAAACCATTGAAATGTGAATGAGAATTGTCTCATAAAGTAGGCATCAAAAAAGTTGGGCTTAGATTTGGACTTAATCTTGGTTTGGACTAGGCCTAGGCTTGTGCTTGTGCATATGTTGGGTTTGGTCTTGGACTTGGACTTAATCTTGAGCTTGAGCAAAACTATGTTGTGTTGGGCTTAGCTTATGCATGTGTTTGAGAATTGTTATATCCACAGTAGTGTATGTGTGTAAATTAAATGTGTAAATAAAATAAAATAATTCAGAAAAATAATTATATAAATTATTTTCCAAATTAAACGCTTACAGAAATTAATGTCGAGGCTTGTGTTGGACATATCTCCTTAAAGTAGATTTCGCCCTCGCTCTGATGCTCCGAGTTTTAACCGGCGTCTACTTTCTAGGATGCAATGACTAATATTGATTTTACAGCACTACAAAATCAAGTTTGGCGGACCAAACGATGCTGTAACTTTTTATCTTTCTTTTCCTAAACAGATGCAGGAGCAAAGGAGGACGAACAGAAAAAGAAAGGGAAGAAGTCTGGAAAGTTTTCGATGCAAGAAATGCTAGAATGGCAGGCATTATATAGGAGGAAAGATGGCTGTTCCGAACAGGTGCCAACAAATAGGCAATTGTTCGAACAGATTTCAACACATAGAAAATTTATTTGGACTATTTGGTCAGCTACAGATTTGTCCGGGAAAGGATTCAACAGGTTCAAACCTGTTTAGGTGGGTTAGGGTCTATTTGGGTGAAGGAAAAAAATTTGTACCAATTTATTTTGAATTTTGAAACCAAAATTAAAAAAAATAAATAAATTACAAAGGTTTTTGGCCCAAAAAGATAAGTATTGGGCTAGACAAGCCTAACCCAGCCTCACACCACGCACTCGCGCCCAAGCTCAGGCCCAATTTGCCTGGACAGCCGGCAGCGGCGGTGGCGGGGCGCGCATGTGGTTTTTGTTTTGGGTCCAGCCCACTTCACCCATAACCTCACCCTTCCACAAACTTGGGTACCCCTTAGGGCCCATCCCATGTATCCCAAGCTAAAACCCATTCAAAATCTCAAGCCTTTCTAATGTAGGACAAGCACATTTCACAAATGTGTAGGAAACCCACCCAAATTCATTTTCATGAACCCGAAAATGTGCGTTGAATTCTCATTCATCCGAAATGATTTTGAGCAACCAAATACACGATGTTATTCACTATGCGATATTAAATATGCACCCAATTAGAAACGTTAAAAATAACGCTTGGGTCCCACCTTAATTAATGCTCAATGTTAGCAAAAAATAAGATTTTTTCAAAAGCTTCCAAAGTCATTTTCCAACTATCTCCCACATGAATAGAATTCACAATAACGGACATGCAACAAGATGCAAACAAAGAAAGAGTACATTAAGAAGATACACCACATCGAGATAGGTAGCTTTTGGCTTTGAACCTCCTCTAATGAAAGCCTATCGAACTTACTGGCTAATCAGTGGACATAATGCCTTGAACTGTTTAGCTGTTTGTGTAAGCCATGACAATAGACTACACACAGTGCATCCGCAAACATAGTTTGGTTCTTACGGTTGTGTTCATTTTGGCTCTAAACAATGCCTGGTAATTCATGAGTGCTCTAGAGAATTTAGCCTTCTCAATTCTCACAGAACCGGCCCAATTCTCACTCATATAGGTGATTTCTTATTAAGAGTAACCTACTATATCCCACTTGGATGTCCAAGCTATAAGAATCATTAAAAGCAAAGCTTATCCTACTAACGCTACAGGTATCACTCTTCTTATCATAGAAATGGGTAGGAGTAAACCTCCTTAGTGATACGTGAAGTCATCCATAATTCGGTTTGAACCTAGATCTTAGGATCTTCAGTTAACTAGGTTGGGTTGCCATTATGGCGACTTTTAAGTAATAGGCTATAATCCCATTCCCCTCAATAAATGGTACACTTGCTCTCTGGCTAGCCCTTTAGTCTATCCGCAATATTCTTCTTTGGCTTTACATATTCTATGGAAATTATTCCATGTGAGAGAAAATGCCTAACGGTATTATGTCTTTGATGAATATGTCGAGACTTACCGTTATACATATGATTATATGCCCGTCCTATTGCTACTTCACTATCATAGTGAATGCATATAACTGGAGCAGGTTTAGGCCACATTAGAATGTCTTCTAAGAAATTACGAAGCCGTTCTGCTTCTTCTCCTGTTTTATCTAATGCGATAAACTCAGACTCCATTGTCGACCTAGCTATGCATGTGTCAGCCAGGGGTGAAGTGTGTCGGCCATGGATGGGGTTTGTCAGCCACCAGTGATGGTCGGTCGGCCATTGGTGCAAAAAAGGCAGTTTTTTGCAGATATTTTCTTCCAGCTATTTTCAGAAAGTTCTAGCAGTCCTATATGAATATTTTCGACCTAAAGCCATATATTTCTATATATAGAGGACCGTCTCTATTGTTTTCAAGGTTGGAAAGATTTTGGGAGTCTCTACCTCTACAATTCTCTCTCTCTCTCTTGAACTTTTGTGCATACAAGTGTAGATACACTTCAAGTTTGCCTATCAACTCTTAACCAAAGTTGCTTTTCTTTGGGCTGAGGTTACTTGGGATCCTCTTTGAGCTCTAGAAGGTGGTCTTGGCTTGATTTATTGCCTCAATTGTGTCTTGGCTTCAAGAGGTATAGCACTCTCCTTTTAAGCTTGCTTTGTACAATTGTTTTCCTATCTCTTTCCACTATTTTTGGACTGTTTCTGGCCTGGTTTTGAATTATAAAAAACCTTGATTTTATGACCTAAAAATGGTGGTTTGAGGCCATTTTTAGTTAAGGGGTGGTTCACCCTTCTTGCTTCTTTGCTTGTAAAGTTTTTGTGCCTTTGTTCATCACTTTCAAACCAACTTTTTTGGGCCTTTTAACCACTGAGTTTTAGAGGTTTTTTAGTGACAAAAAACTCATTTTGAGGTCCAAATTTGGAGGGGTTAGCCTCCCCTCCTTGTGTCTTGTTTGCATGTCTAGTTAGCTTCACATGTTAGCATGTTTTTATAGCTTAACTTAGCTCAAGTCCAGCATGTCTTAGCCTCTGAAATAACCTATTTTAGCACTGTTTTGGGCTAGTTAGTTTGTTTGAGTCTTGTTTTGTATAGTTGTAGTGTAACCTCATGTATTAGCTTAATGTTTTCGCTTTTCGTGTCTTAAGTCCAGGATGTTTTAGACCATCTTTAGGGCTATTTTGCCTATGTTTTTGGTTATTTGTTTCATTTGAGCCTTGTATAGCATGGTTGTAGTGTTACTAGCTTAGTGTTTTAAGGCTTTAACCATCATTGGCTTGAGTTGGTTTCATGTCTTAGTGCTTTTATCATTCATTTTCAGCACTTAATTAATCTCTGCAATCGCCCTCAATTCTTTACTTTTGATTTTCTTTGAAAGTGGTTTCAAATCACTTGTTTGCCTAAGTGTGAAATGGAGGTGATACACCTAATGGTTTAATCCCTAAGCGGGTTCATTACCAATAGTGTAATGCCTCTTTCATGTCCAAAGCAACTTGGGGTTTGAGCCCTCTTTCCATTAGAGGACGCTCACCAATGGACTTAATGGATTAATGAATGATTTGGTAATTAAAATGAGTAAACAAAATTGGCAAGTAAAAGAGGCAAGATAAACATTCTTTGTGTTACATTGCATGTGTTCAAATCGGACGCTAATTTGAACACAAGGAAAATGGGACATTTCATACTCAAAAGTGATGAAATGTGCCATTTTCCTTGGTCTCCATTGCCCTTGATCATGCATGATAGGGTGATGGACATTTTGGTCTTGTTGTGCATTTATTGAACTTGCACAATTGGTTTCACAAGCCATCATGCAATGAAATTGCTTGATTGATGGTTTGTGAACCAAAGCTTGTCCCTTCTTTGATTTCCCCATGAAAAGGAGAGGCAAAGTGTGCAAACAACCCTTGAAAAATACACTGTTTTGCTCTGTTTTGCAACAAGGAGGTTCAAACCAGCAGTGGCCGACTAACCACCAATGGTAGTCGACCGGCCACCATTGGTAGCCGACTGGCCCCCTGTCAGCCATCCATGAAAAATTGAGCTGTGTGTTGGTAAGGTGGAGCAGAGGTGTTCTAGAAGTGGGCAGCACAGTCAGTGTTCAAATGTGCAAACAGAGGCTTGTAGCAGCAAAATGGTGGCTTTTCGGGTGGAAACTGAGCACGTGTATGAGCCTCCCTTGCATTTCAAGCTTATTTAATGCTTAAATATCTAGCTTAAATACATGTTGTAATTAATTAGTTGTAGCTAATTAAGTGTTGTAAATAATTAGTTAGTTTAACTAGTTATTCGTTTTCGGTTTGTAATAATTAGTTAACTAGAATAGTTAATTAGTTTCAAGTTTTGTAATAATTCGTTAGCCTAATTAGTCGGTTAGCTTATTCATTCGGACCCTCCTTCGCGAGGGCGTAATGTTGTAATAAGTGTGCGTGCGTGCGTGTGTGTATGTCTTCCAACCCCATGTCTTTCTTCCTTTTATTTAATCGCTTTTGATGGTTAGATTAGGGACATGTTTTAATTAGCATATCACATTCTTGCATCCATTCATTCGTATTGTATGCACCGAGGCTCGGAGCATCATTCAAACTGCATTGCTATTTCAACACTTCTTTGAATACATGTTTAATCGCATGTTGTTCAAATCGATCCATATGCCATATTAGTAGCCGAGCCTATTAATTGCATTTTTTGCATGCGTTTCATTAGACACTTAACATAGTTAGGATCATGCATTTTTCTAACTAGTTTCTATTTTGGCTTGGAGTACTATATGAGTTTTTACGCTTTAGCATACTTGCATGAGTGTGAATGTTGCCATGTTTCGCATGCTTGCCATGAGGCTATGTGCTTAAATGCTAAACTGCTTGAATGCCTATGTATGAAGGCTTGTTCTTTGAATTGAAACGATTCAACAAATGTAAGTTTTAAGCCCACTTTGTTAAGTGGCAAATCATGTTTTAAGCCCACTATGTTTGGTGGCAAATTCGCATCTTTAAGCCCACTTGAGGTGGCAAATTCAAACCATTTTCGCAAACAAACATGAATAGTAAAGCTAGTCTAATAACCAGAATAAGAACACATAATGTTTATAAAAAATCATATCATGAATAGTAGAGGCCGATCTTTGATCGGGTGAGGGGGGTGCTCAATTCATGACCTTCCCCTCTTGTACCTAAGTTCTTGAGCCGAGGCAACTTTGGTGATGACGGACACGTGGCCTTCGGCACAAGTCATGGGTTTCCTAAATTTCTCCAAAAACAAAATATTTAGGTGGCGACTCTGTATCTGGTAAAGCAGTCCAATTTTGGCATTATTTGATTTAAAATCGATTTTCCAAAAATATTTGCCAGATTTGGACTCTTTGGTGTTTATTAGTTTCACATTACACTTGTGAGACTAGATTCAGAACTGTGGGAGTCCAAACTGTGAGGCCTTTCTTTCAAACCTCCGAAAGGGGGGGTGCGAAAAAGGCAAGCCACACTGCGCGGCATTAAACATGAACCCAATTAGAAATGTTAAAAATAATGCTTGGGTCTCACCTTAATTAATGCTCAAAGTTAGCAAAAAATAAGATTTTTTCAAAAGCTTCCAAAGCCATTTTCCAACAATCCCCTACATGAATGGAATTCACGATAACGGACATGTAACAAGATGCAAACAAAGAAAGAGTACATTAAGAAGATACACCACATCGAGATAGGTAACTTTTGGCTTTGAACCTCCTCCAATGAAAGCCTATCGAACTTACTGGCTAATTAGTGGACGCAATGCCTTGAACTGTTCAGCTGTTTGTGTAAGCCAAGACAATAGACTACACATAGTGTATCCGCAGACACAGTTTGGTTCTTATGGTTGTGTTCATTTTGGCCCTGAACAATGCCTGGTAATTTATGAGTGCTATAGAGAATTTAGCTTTCTCAAGTCTCATAGAACCAGCCTAGTTCACACTCACATAGGTGATTTCTTATTAAGAGTATCTTGCTATACCCCACTTGGATGTCCAAGCTATAAGAATTATTAAAAGGAAAGCTTATCCTACTAACGCTGCAAGTATCACTTTTCTTATCATAGAAATGGATAGGAGTAGACCTCCTTAGTGATACGTGAAGTCATCCATTATTCAGTTGTTCCTTTGAACCTAAATCTTGGGATCTCCAGTCAACTAGGTTGGGTTGCCATTATGGCGACTTTTAAGTAATAGGCTATAATCCCATTCCCCTCGATAAATAGTACACTTTCTCTCTGGCTAGCCTTTTAGTCAATGGATCCGCAATATTCTTCTTTGGCTTTACATATTCTATGGAAATTATTCCATGTGAGAGCAAATTCCTAACGGTATTATGTCTTTAACGAATGTGTCGAGACTTACCGTTATACATATGATTCTGTGCCTGTCCTATTGCTGCTTCACTATCACAGTGAATGCATATAGCTGGCACAGGTTTAGGCCACATTAGAATGTCTTCTAAGAAATTACCAAGCCATTCTGCTTCTTCTCCTGTTTTATCTAATGCGACAAACTCAAATTCTATTGTCGACCTAGCTATGCATGTCTTCTTGGAAGATTTCCAAGGGACTACAACACCTCCTAGGGTGAAGATGTATCCACTAGTGGATTTTGAGTCTTTAGTATCCGATATCCAATATGCATCACTGTACCCCTCGTGTATTGCTGGATATTTGGTATAATGAAGGCCATAATTCTGGATATGTCTTAGATACCTAAGTACCCTAATTATCGCTTTCCAATGATCGGACCCTAGATTACTTGTGTACCTACTCAATTTGCTTACAACATGGGCTATATCTGGCCTAGTGCAATTCATTAAGTACATCAAGCTTCCGATTATTCGAGAGTACTCTAATTGTGATATGTTTGCACCTGTATTTTTTGACAAATGAAGACTAATGTCAACAGGTGGTCGTCATGCTTTCCAAATTTCTCCAGAATCTTCTCAACATAGTGAGATTGAGATAAAGCATATCCTTCAAATGTTCTAGTAATTTTTACTTCTAGAATTACATCTGCTACTTCCAGATCTTTCATGTCAAACTTTTTGTTCAACATTTTCTTTCTGGATTTAATCATGTCATTATTGTTTCTAATAATGAGCATGTCATCCACATAAAGACAAACTATGACATAGCCTTTGTCTGTGCTTTTAACATAGACACATTTGTCACATTCGTTTATCTTAAAACCATTCGAAAGCATGGCATGATCAAATTTTTCATGCCATTGTTTCGAGGCTTGTTTTAATCCATAAAGGGATTTGACAAGTTTACAAACCTTTTTCTCTTGGCCAGGAACTTGAAACCCTTCCAGTTGTTCCATATAGATTTCCTCAGCTAACTTGCCATTCAAAAAAGCTGTTTTAACATCCATTTGATGTTTTTCTAGATTATACAAAGCTGTAATCGCAATCAACACGCGAATAGATGTTATTCTTGTCACTGGTGAATAGGTGTCAAAATAATCAAGGCCTTCCTTCTGCCTGTATCCCTTAACAACAAGCCTAGCATTGTATTTATCTATTGAAGCTTTCATTTTTCTCTTGAATATCCACTTATATCAAGGAGGTTTACACCCTGGTGGAAGATCCACCAGTTCCGAAGTATGATTTTGCAGTATTGATTTAATTTCACTGTTCACAACCTCTCCCCACAATGGAGCTTCAGGATTTGACATTGCTTCCTTGAAGTTTTAAGGCTCATTTTCTAATAGGTATGTCAGAAAATCTAGACCAAATGATTTAGAGATCCTAGCCCTTTTACTACATCTAGGTTCATTTGATTCATTATCATTATGGTCTTCACTACTACCCATAGCAGTATCAAAAGTTCTTTTATTTGAGCTTTTCTCTTCAGTTTCTTTACTAGGAAAAATGTGTTCAAAAAACGATGCATTCCTTGACTCAATAATAGTGTTTACATGCATATCCGGATTTTCAGATCTATGAACTAAAAATCTATATGCACTACTATTATTTGCATAACCAATGAACACACAATCAACAGTTTTTGGTCCTATCTTAGTCGTTTTGGGACTAAGGACTGCCACCTAGGCCAAACACCCCCCCACACTTTGAGGTAATTGTAGGCAGGTTGTTGACCTTTCCATAATTCATAAGGTGTTTGATTGAGTTTCTTATGGGGTACCCTGTTAAGGATAAAGTTAGCAGACAAAATCGCCTCCCCCAACAAGTTTTGAGGTAATCCTGAACTAATCAACATGGCATTCATCATCTCTTTAAGAGTTTGATTCTTTCTCTCTGTAACTCCATTTGATTGAGGAGAATAGGGTACAGTGGTTTGATGAATGATACCATGTTCAGAACAAAATTCTTCAAATGGTGCATCATACTCACTACCTTTGTCACTCCTCACTATCTTTATAATTTTGCCAAGTTGATTTTCAACCTCAAGTTTATATTGCCTAAAAGCTTCTACGCTTCATCTTTACTTCTCAATAAGTAAACATAGTAATATTGAGTGCAATCATCAATAAAAGTAATAAAGTACTTCTTACCTCCTCTAGTTTGAATAAATTTTAAATCACTGATATCTGTGTGAATTAAACTTAGAGGTTCAGTACTTATTTCAACTTTATTAAATGATGCCTTAGTGAGTTTTGCCTCAACACAAATCTCACATTTATGATTAGGATCAAATTCTAAGTTTGGTAAACATTCTAAAGCAATAAGTCTACGCAAAGAATTAAAATTAACATGTCCTCATTTACCATGCCATAAAAAAGAAGACCCAGCAATATAAACAGAAGATGTGTTCTTATTATTAATAGCCAAATTTAGTACAACAGTATTTACATTGAGTTGGAAAAGCCCATCACTCATATAACCTTGCCCCACATACATTCCACTCTTGGAGAGTACAACCTTGTCAGATTCAAAGACTAATTTAAACCCATTCTTGATCAACAATGACCCAGAAATTAAATTTTTGCAAATCTCTAGCACATGGAGTACATTGTTAAGAGTGAGTTCTTTTCCTGAGGTCATTTTCAGCACAATCTTTCCTTGTCCTTCTACAGTTGAAGTGGAGGAGTTTCCCATAAAAAGTCGTTCCCCACTTTCCATCACTTTGTAGGTTGTGACCATCTTCTTATCTGCACAGATATGGCGGGTTGCTCCAGTATCCACCCATCACTCCTTGGGATTGCCCATCAAATTTGCTTCAGAGACTACTACATCAAGATTGATGTCTGCCACTCCATCGGAAAGATAAAAATCCTCGATTATGTTGGCTTGTATTGGCTTTTTGCTCGAACTCCCTCCGTCTATGCGAACGTGACAATCCCTAGCGCGATGCCCATCTTTGCCGTACACAAAACACTTGCCTTTGAACCTCTTGTTGAAACCGTTGTTGATCCCTTTATTGATCTTACTAGTGGATCCTTATTTGGGGCCATTGCCATCATGCTTCCACTTCTTGTTGTTGAACTTTGACCCTTGTCCATGTTCCACAACATTTCCTTTAGTCTGCATGACATGGTTTCCTGACTTCTTGTCAGAACCACGATTGTCCTCCGCAATTCGGACCCGCACTATTAGTTCCTCCAATTTCATCTCCTTGCACTTATGCTTCAGATAATTCTTGAATTCTTTCCAAGATGGTCGCAATTTTTCAATGATTGTCGCTACTTGGAAAGATTCACTGAGAACCATCCATTCCGCATGTATGTCATGGAGAATTTATTGGAGATCTTGAACCTGGCTAATAACTATCTTGGAATCTATCATTTTAAAATCCAGAAAACGGCCGACAACAAATTTCTTTGTACCGGCATCCTCTGTCTTATATTTATGATCTAGAGATTCCCACAGTTCTTTAGCAATGCTTTTGACACTATACACATTGTATAGTGTATTGTCCAACCCATTGAGAATATAATTCCGACATAGAAAATCACCATGTTTCCATGCATCGACTGCGGCAACCACTTGCCGGTCAGTTTCTCCCTCGTTTAGTGCCGGAGCTTTTTCATGGGTGAAGTGAGTCAAATTCAATGTGGTAAGATAAAACATCATTTTTTTTGTTTCCATCTTTTAAAATCATTTCTATTGAATTTTTCTTACTTCTCCCCATGATTTATTGGTACTGCTGTAGTCATCATTGGCGCAACAGGTGTGGGGGTTTGAGTAATAACAGTCTCAGTACTGTTAATTTCAATTGTCATAATTTTGACGAAATAATAATACACCAATTACAAAATTATATACAAAAGAATTTACACACAAAATATGCAAAATAATATTTTGTAACAAAATTCCAATGATAAACAGTATATTACTACTATGTTATCAAAGAAATCATTAAACAGTATATTGTTACTATTTAAGAAATTAAACAATATATGATTACTATTTAATTTCCCGAAACAAAATATTTGTCTGTCCAACACAAAAATAAATAAAAAGGAAAAAATCGAAAATCTACTTTAAGATTGTTATACCCATAGTGGTGTATGCGTGTAAATTAAATGTGTAAATAAAATAAAATAATTTAGAAAAATAATTATTTAAATTATTTTCCGTATTAAACGCTTTCAGAAATTAATGTCGAGGCTTCTGTTGGACACAATCTCCTTAAAGTAGATTTCACCCTCGCTCTGGTGCTTTAAGTTTTAACTGCCGTCTACTTCATAGGATGCAACGACTAATACTTGATTTTACAGCACTATAAAATCAAATTTGGTGAACCAAACGATATTGTAACTCTTTCTCTGTGATGACCGGGTTATCTTTTTCTCCTTTATTTCTTTCTTTCCTTGCTTCATTTCCCTTTTATCTTTGTTGGGTTTGAAACGTCCGGAAATGGTTTTCTGGTTCTTGTTTCATTTGGTGTTGAATTTCGCTTGTCCTGGAAGCTGCGCAAGTGAGTCTGGAGTGCCGGGAGCGAAGCCAGAATTTTGGGTGGTTGGGCCAGGACCGCACGTGCGGGGAGGGGCCACACGAGTGGTGGGCTGGGCCGCTCGGGCGGTGGAGGCTGGCACCCAGAATTTTGCATTCTGAAAGTGGGCCGCAGGAGCGGAGGAAGTGGGCCGCACGAGCGGTGGAGGTGGGCCGCACGAGCAGTGGGGAAGGCTACACGAGCGGCCAACTGGGCAGTCCGAAACTTTGTTTTTTGTATCTTTTTGGTCCGAATATATCTCTCATTTTGGTCATCTCTCTCTCTCACTCTAAACCCTATTTTTCTCCCCATTCTCTCTAGAAAACTCCCTCAACCACCTAAAACAGTTGGACTCTTGCAAATCTTGAGTCAAGATCATCAACATCTTCCTCTAAATCTTGAAGATCCAAAGTTAGGGCTTTATTTGGGTAGTGGAAATCAAGCTCCCTCTCATCTTCAAAGTTAGGGTTTCATCTCATCTTCCATCAACAAGTTTGAGGTAGGGTTTTCTTGAGTCATATATACATGTTTTGCAAGATTGAGTGTTGATTTTATATTTCTCTTAGAATTATTTTAAGATTTTCGATTTTGGTTCAAAATAATGTGATTTCTCAAAGGAGAGTTTAAAGACTCAAAAGTTTCTATGTTGACCTTTAAGGTCTTGTATCTATTATTTCAAAAAGTTGATTTTGATGAACTTTTACCATAAAAATTGGGAGATGTTTTGGTTTTGATGCAAAACCTAGAATTTGGGGATTTTGAGAAAACATGAAAATACTTAAATCCTTTATTATTTTGTGTCATGAAGATGGATGATAATGTGTTGGATTTATGATCAAAGCTCTTGAAATTGGGGATTTTTGGAAAATAGAGGTAAGTCTATGAAATTCTTTCTTTTCTTGTGATAAAGGGTGAGTGTATGTAGATTCCATAATGTGGTTGCAAAAGATGGAAAGTTTTGACATGTAGATAAGGAGAACTTGTTTTAGAAAACCATGATTAAAGATATGATGAATTTGTTGAGAAGTTATTGTTAAGTACATGAATATATATTTTGCAATGAAATGAAAAATTGTTGTGCATAAGGGATTGTGGGAATTATGAATAGTGGAGGTTGATATTTGAAAACCTCACATGTGCCTTCAAAAGGATTAAATTGATGAGAAGTTGTTGTTGTGTGTTGAAGACACATGGTTATTTTGCGAAATAACGTGGAAAGGAGGAAATGAGACATACATTTGGTTTTTATTGTTGTTATGCCATTTGGAAACAGAGAAAGACTGAGAAACATGGAAATTTATTATCTTGCATATTCATTTGATTAACTATCATGCATTGCGTAATTTGAAAGGAAAACATTTGTTTCATGAAAAGAACATATCTATTGTAATGAGAACAACGGAAATGTATAAGGGGTAAATATTGGTAAGTCCGGTTATGGGGTGTGGATGAATTTGTTAAGTTGGCCTGAGTGTCCTTGGTGAAAGACCAGAAAGCCGCGCGGATAGGTGTCGAGCCTTTTGGTTAATATCGGTAAAAATGACAGTTTGGTAGTACTCGTAGAGTCTACTTGCAGACACCAGGCTAGGGATTACCAGTGTTGTATTTACCGCCCCTATTGATTTAAATGTTGGAAATTGTGAAAGTGATGAGATTGGAAAATATTATGATGAACATGATGATTTCTAAATAGTGCATTGAAGTAAAATTTCCTTCATTATTGGCACTTGCATTGGCTTTACATTTGCACTTTTAATGTTGAGGGAATTGGCATAACTGTATATACTTTGTGAGAATTCTCTACTGGGCTTTATGCTCACCCCTATGGGTTTTGGTGTAGGTAAAGATGTTGTGATCTCGCCGAATTGAGGGTGAGGATATGTTCTTGTGAAGAGTAGATTGCTCTTTATTTTGTTGTAAATTTTTGTAAAGCCAAGGGCTAAGGTGTATGGGTCTGAGAGACCATTTTGTGTAACCGGGCTATTGCCTTGGAACTTGTAAGCCATTAAGGGCCTTATTCGTTTGTTTTAATGATTTGACATACTTTAGATTCATGTACTATTTCGTCAATGATTGTATAATCGCATGTGAGATTACTATCGTATAACATTTGGAATTATGTAAAGGAACATAGTTAATATTTATTTTATATTTGGAAGTGGAATTGATGTAATAGATTTGTGGGATTATTTTGGGGCGTTACATTCTCTTTCTTTTGCTAAAAATAAATGCATAAATAGATGTAGGAGCAAAGAAGAACGAATAGAAGAAGAAAGGGAAGAAGTCCAGAAAATTTTCGATGCAAGAAATGCTGGAATGACAGGCTTTATATAGGAGGAAAGATGGCTGTTCCGAACATGTGTCAATAGATAGGCAACTGTTCGGACAGATTTCAACAGATAGAAAATATGTTTGGACTGTTTGGATAGTTACAGATTTGTCTGGGAAAGGATTCAACAGGTTCAAACCTGTTCAGGGTGGGTTAGGGTCTTTTTGGGTGAAGGAAAAAATTTTGGACCAATTTATTTTGAATTTTGAAACCAAAATTAAAAATAAATAAATAAATTACAAAGGTTTTTGGCCCCAAAAGATAAGTATTGTGCCAGACAAGCCCAACCCAACCTCACACCACGTACCCGCGCCCAAGCCCAGGCCTTGCCCGCCCGGACGACAACGGCGGTGGCGCGCGCGTGCGGTTTTTGTTTTGGGTCCAATGGGTCTAGCCCACTTCACCCATAACCTCACCCTTCCATAAACTTGGGTACCCTTTGGGGCCCATTACAAGTATCCCAAGCTAAGGTATATAAACCCATTCAAAATCTCAAGCCTTTCCAATGTGAAACAAGCACATCTCACAAATGTGTAGGAAACCTACCTAAATTCATTTCCACGAACCCGAAAATGCGCGTTAAATTCTCATTCATTCGGAAATGGTTTTGAGCAACCAAATACACAATGTTATTCACTATACGGCATTAAACATAAACCCAATTAGAAACGTTAAAAATAACGCTTGGGTCCCACCTTAATTAAAGCTCAAAGTTAGCAAAAAATAAGATTTTTTCAAAAGCTTCCAAAGCCATTTTCCAACAAGAATTGGGCTTGGATCAGGTTATGACCCAACATTAGTATCCATTTTGTGACCCATCTAGTTGGTTTATTCAAACATCATTATATACATATTTATTTGTATATATTAAGCACATCAAAAATGTAAATTTTTGTAACTCTCATCTTTTGATAATGGTGTTGATGACCATATTAGTAGCCATAAGTTTTCAACATTTGTAACTCTAGCCCTAATAATGGCTAGAGTTGATGGCCCTATTGATGTATAGTTTTCATAGCTAGGGATTCCCCTACTTCTATAAATAGAGACATTTCCCCTCAAACTTGGTAGAATAATTGTTTGAGAGTTTTTTGATGAAGAATGGAGATGGTGTTTTGAGATAAAAGGTTGGAGATGTTTTTTGTACACCAAAGAAAAATTTTCTTATCTTCTTTTGTTAGCTGTTTCTTTGGTTCTTGTTAGAGAGAGTGTAGCCATTTTCAAGTTCAAATTATTTAGAAGGTGCTTCTGTATTAGCTGGTTTCGACTGTCGTATCCTGGGAGACAAATGCCGGTGTACTTCTAGCACCCATCGGGAAATGGTGAATGTTTTAAGGGAGCTGTAGTATCACACAGGTTTCAATTTGCATCTCTTGTCTTTTGTTCTTTAAACTTTTATATTTGAACTATTTCTTGCATTATTTTATACGTTCATGAGAATTCATCTTATAATATATTCCATGATGTAATCTAGTTTATTTATATATTTTAGTTATATAGTTTATTCCATATTTCATTCTTTAATAAATAAAAAAATTATTTTGCCACTTCTATTTAATTTATTTTATATATTTTTCTTATATTATAATGAAAAATACCAACAATCTTAAAATAGACTCACATAAATAGGTTTTGATAAAACAATTTTGGAATTAAAATTAATTTAGTTGCCTAAAGTTATTGGATTATTTTGAGTTGTTCATTTCTAATAATTTATTCATACAATTTATTTTATATTAATTAGTTGTTATTGCATGAGTGATTTGGTTGTTAGTGCATAAGTTACTAAGAATTGATAAGATAAAATAAAAGTTTTATTTCTTAAAATTCTTACTAATTTATTTGATTTGTTTTTTATTTTCTTTTGTAGTTAACTTTCTCTACATATTTACTTAAACGCGAAAGGACGATATATAATATGAACAAACAAAACAAATTGGAATTAGTAAAATAGACTACTAATTTTTTATTTGAACAAGATTAACTTTACATAAAACAAGACATAATATTGGACCTTCAAATTTTTGGACGCATTTGTCAATTTAGTTATTCACTTTATAGTTCAGTTTTATTTCAGATTTATTCTGTTTGTTGTTTTGAAAGTTTGTTAACCATTTCGATTTAATCTGATTAATTAAATTCTGGAAAAAACGAAGTGTTGGATTTCATGTTTTAAGAATTTCAGGAGATTCGTCTAGTCGAGAGGTTTCTGACGGTATAAAATATCTCCAAACAGGTTTGTTTTGGGAGAAAATTTAGTAAAACAGTTTCGGTTTTTCTAGTATAATAGTCTTATTACTATGCTTGCATATGATGATGTTGCATTATTGCATGGTGGTATAGCTTGGCATTGTAATGACATTAATTTTATTCATTCTATGTTTTTTTGTTATGTCAATTGTGAGTTCTTTCATGTCTTGATTTGTAATCAAGGAAATTACTGCAAAATATTTTTGTATTCATGGAATGATGAGTGGAAGTTTAACTTTATTATTATAAATATTTGCTTATAGTTGAACGGTTGGAATGCCAACATTATGATCATAATATTCTTATAATACAATTGATTTATAGCCATGCAACTCATAACATTCTTGAAACTGCAATGCATCTATAGCATTTGAATTACTCATTGCGAGTTATAACTAAAATTACTTGTGTAATATTCACTTTATTAGTTCATTAACTCGTCTTGTATCTAAGTGTGTATATAAATAGTGAGCATGGAGATTTAACGGCAATGGTGATAGAGTTTTGTAATGTGTTTTATAAGAAAGTTTTGGATGCAACCATAAACTCTGTTTTCGCAGATTTAGATAATTTGTAATTGTAATAGTTGCATTTTAACTTGTAGTAGTTTTAATTTGTAATTTGTAATAATTTCACTATAGTGAAAGAAATGGAGAAGGAAAGATGTTTATTGTGGGGACATATTTTGTAGATGGTAGCACGTGGCCAAGGTGACGTCGACGTGTCAGCCGAGGTGCCACGTGGCTTGGTCATGCGCCGAATGATCTCGGCTAGGCCGAGGTTATCTGCGGAGATATCGAAATCCGAGACGAGTGGATAAGGGATAAGAATCCTAGAATTGGGGAGGACCGCAGTCTGGATAAAGATAAAGCTCTTAGGGAGTTTATCTCTATCTAGTTGAGAGTCTCAGATAAGCATTGAGCTAAAGGCCATTGAAGCTAGGCTTCTACAGGGATCAAGTTAGTGCTGGCTATAAAAGTAAGGCACCCTCGTGGGTCTAAGGTATGCTTTTTGTATTCTGGCTAGTGAGTTAAGCACTGTTTGCTATCTTTGAGAGATAATTGGGTACTGACTTGATCGTCGGAGTGCCCCCAGGTGGACGAACCACTGCCAGAGTCTTATCTTTCTGTGACAAGTTGTTCGGGCATGATCTATTCTGCCTATGCTCTCCTATTGAGTTCCTGTTTGGCAGTGTGGTCGGAAATCAGTACCCACAAATTGGCGCCGTCTATGGGAATGTAAGGAGAATAGATGGTCAATGACGGGCAGAAAGAAAAGGTCGGGGACGACATCCCTAATGAGAGTGGCAAACACATCGATCCTAATGTAGAGGAAGAGAACTATAATGAAAAACCTCGGGAGTAGAATCTCGGGGAAAAGTACATCGGCCAAGAGGGAGACATACCAAAGAAGGCAGGCTGAGGCGAGTATTACAACGAAAGCGACCTCTAGGTATAGAAAGATAGATGCCTGAGGAGGGACGACGAGATGAAGGGAATGACAAACAAATTGGCAAACTTACAATCGATTATCAATTTCAGGATGCAGAACAACGTCATGTAGCCACCGTTTCCATTGGAGCATATGCCGATTCCAGCGGCCATGAATGATGCCCAGAAAGGGGGGCAGAAAGCAATCCCTACAGTCCCTCGGCATAACAGGACAAAGAAACGTTCATATTGGCCTTCGTGAGAGGTCAGGTGAGGAGAATCAATGAGAGGAGAGCCTCAAAAGACACCTTGTGCCAAGAAAACTTATGTCAAGGAACATCGGCATGTTCAAGGAAAGGAGCTTTGTTTTTACACGATGAATGAAGGGAAGTCCAAGAGCACTCATAATGACACCGGGAGCAGCGTACCAAAAAGGCTGAAATCCATTGATAGCCTAGCTCTTGAACGGACTAAGGAGGATTTGAGGGACTATCTCTAGAAGAAGCGACAAGATGCTGAGGTTACATCTCCGGTCAAGCTGAGAACGCCGTTCTCAGTAGAATTAGATAAGTTTGAGGCCCCGAAAAGGTTCCACATGCCGAGATTCCAGATATACGATGGTAAGTGCGATTCTAACTTTCACGTCGGCTTATATTTGAACTCAATGGCACTGTATACCGGGAATGAACCGTTGCTTTGCAAGGTGTTCCCCTCATCCTTTGGGAAAATTGCATCAGATTGGTTTCACAAGTTGTCGAAAGAAACTATGAAAAGTTGGGAAGGCCTTGCCGAGATGTTTGTAGCCAGGTTTGTACAAACAAACTGCAACCATTGAGGTTTAGACTTCCTGATGGCTCTGAGACTTGGCGAGGATGAGAGCCTTAGGGCTTACGCCAAAAGGTATTATGAGGTGTTCAACCGAATACTAGGGTGTAACTAGGAGTTAGCAGTCATATCTTTTAAGAATGGCCTGGAGGACGACTGCATGCTTCGAAAGTCGCTGGCAAAGACTCTGTAAAAGAGCATGGAGGAGCTTATGGCAAGGATCGAGAAATATCCCAGGGCAGAAGAGGATATGTCGGGGACGAAGGCGTTGAAACAGGAAAAGAGAAACGGCTTGCCGAAGCGAGTCCGAGGTAATACTGGATATAACAGAAAGGAGATAGGACTAAGGGCTGCACAGGCAGTCACCACTATGTTTAGGATCCCAGTTAATAAAGTTCTTGAGAGGATCAGGAACCAGCTGTATTACAGAGCACCAGAGAGGATACCTGACGAATTTATGGGAAGAAACTGGGAAAGCACTGTGCTTACCATAATGAAGATGGACACCTGACACAGGGCTGTAGAGCCCTAAAAGCGCATCTGGAAGATCTGGTAAGACAAGGTCACTTAAGGGACCTAGTAGATGAGGCCAGAACAAGGGAAGAATAGGCAAGGCTGCCCCAAGCACTGGCAACACCACCTCCACCAGCACCACAACCATAGGCAGACGGACCTCGAGTGATCAATGTGATCCACTCGAAGGTTAATGAGAATGATATACGAGGAGAGACACAGAAGGTAAAACACTTACAGCATGTGTGTTAGGTCCAGCAAAAGAGGCCTAGGACAGACGAGTACTAGGGACCCATGGTATCCTTTACTGAAGCAGACCTAGATATGGTGCATCATCCACACAACGATGCTCTGGTAGTAACTCTCAAAATTGGAGCATGCCAGGTAAGGCGCATTCTGATTGACCAAGGAAACTCTTGTGCCATCATGTATGTCAGATGTTACAAGGAGCTCGGCCTTTACCAAGATGATCTTGAGCAGTCTGATAACCCAATGGTCGGGTTCAATGGAACACCGACATGGCCCTTAGGGGCAAAAATTTAGAGGTGCAAGCAGGCACCAAGAAGATAAGTATAGAGTTCACAGTAATTGATACCCCCTCCCCTTACAATGTTATCTTGGGGAGGCCGTGGTTGCACGCAATGAGGGTAGTTCCCTCAACATTACACTAGCTGTTGCAGTTCCCAATAGAGTATGGAATTGAGGAGGTCAAAGGGGATCAGGTACAGGCAAAGAATTGCTCCATGGCATCAATGAAATCTACCTGCAACGTGCGAGAGACAGAGATAGTAGAAATTGAGGATGAGGACATGGAGGTCTTGGATGATGTCGGCAAGGAGCCAGCTAACAAAAGCGAGGAAGCCTTGAAGAAAGTTCTAGTCTAACAAGGTGATGAAGAGCGCTTCTTCCTTCTCGGCTCAGGTTCAGCCGATGAGGAAGAAAGGGAGTTGGAAGCATTCTTGTGAGCAAATATAAAGGTGTTTGCCTGGACACCCTACGAGATGCCTGGCACTGATCCCTAGGTCACATGCCATATGCTTATTGTAGACAGGTCGGCTAAACTTGCCATTCAGCGAGCAAGGAGGCCGATGTTGGTTCATGTGGAGGCAGTAGAGGAGGAAGTGAACAAATTGTTGGAAGCTAGAGCCATTCAGGAGGTAAACTACCCAACTTGGTTATCAAACACAGTTGTTGTGAAAAAGAAAAATGGGAAGTGGAGGGTCTGTGTGGACTTCACCAGCCTGAATAAGGCTTGTCCCAAAGACAGCTTCCTACTACCCAAGATCGATGAATTAGTGGATGCCACTTCAGGGCATGGAAGGATGAGCTTCATGGACGCTTACAGGGGTATCATCAGATAGCTATGTACCCCCCTGATGAGGAGAAAACTAAATTTATCACCCCAAAATGGCTATATTGCTACAGAGTGATGCCTTTCGGGTTGAAAGATACAGGAGCAACTTACTAGAGATTGGTGACCAAGATGTTTAGACATCTAATTGGCAAAACACCGGAAGTATACATTGATGACATGATCGTGAAGACCAAAGAACCTGAGAATCACCTAGCCGACTTAAAGGCAATTTTTGACATCCTGGTGACATATCGGCTCCGACTCAATGCATCGAAGTGCGCATTTGGAGTTGGATTTGGTAAGTTCCTGGGATACTTAGTTACCAAAAGGGGCATTGAGGCAAACCCAGATCAAATCAAGGCTATCCTGGACTTGAAAAGCCTAACATCAACAAAACAAGTACAGATGTTGACAGGAAGGGTCGCAGCCCTCAATAGGTTTATAAGCAGAAGTTTAGATAAATGTAAACCATTTTTCAGTTTATTAAAGAAGACCACAGATTTTTTGTGGACAGAAGAGCGCAAAGTCGCCTTGGCCGACTTGAAAAAGTACTTGACAACAACTTCAGTTCTGTCAAATCCAATAACATCGGCAAAACAAGTGCAAATGTTGACAGGAAAGGTCGCAGCCCTCAATAGATTTATAAGCAAAAGTTTAGATAAATGTAAACCATTTTTCAGTTTATTAAAGAAGGCCACAAATTTTTTGTGGACAAAAGAGTGCAAAGTCGCCTTGGCCGACTTGAAAAAGTACTTGACAACAGCTCCAGTTTTGTCAAATCTAGTACCTGGAGAGGAGCTATTCTTATACTTGGCAGTTTCAGAGCATGCAGTGAGTGCAATGATAATCAGAGAAAAGAAGGGAGAACAAATGGCAGTATACTATATTAGTAAAACCCTAGCAGAGACCAGATACTTGCCCCTGGAGAAATTGACACTAGCCTTAATGATGGCTTCCAAAAAGCTAAATCATTACTTCTAAGCCCACAACATTGTGGTATTGACTGAGCATCCCTTGAAGTCCCTTTTACAGCAAGGAGATCTGATAACCAGGGTAGCCAGATGGGCAGTAGTATTGGGCCAGAACAGCAATTAAGGGCCAGGTTTTGGCCGACCTTGTGGCCGAGTTCACACCTGGTGCCATCCCACGTCGGGCTCCAGTGAGCCGCAGCTTAGGGTGTCCAGGGGAACAAGAAGAGACCCAGCTAGGAATGAAAAACCCCATAGTAGAGCAGAAGAAAGCAAAGAAACTCAAGCCCTGCGATATTCACATCGGCGACTCCTTCTACCTGTTTGTTGATGGAAGTTCAAACCATCAAGGAGCGAGGGCAGGAGTAGTACTAGTATCACTAGATGGGTGGATGTTAGAACAATCTATTCATTTGGGGTTTAAGGGCTCAAATAATGAAGCAAAATATGAAGCACTGATCTCAGGATTGAAGTTGGCAGCAACAATAGAGGCCGACGAGGTAGTAGTCTTCTGTGACTCCCAGCTTATTGTGAACTAGGCAACATGCGAGTATGTAGCCCGAGATGAAAGAATGATAGCCTATGTTAAAGAGGTTGTTAGACTGCTAGCCTGTTTCAGGATTGCCGACTACAGCAGGTTAGCCGAGATGACAACAACCATGCCGATGCCTTGGCTAACTTGGCTACTGCAATGAAATCAGGGGAGGCAAGGACAATAATGGTTGATTATTTGGCAAGTCCAAGTGTGGAACCACTAATCATAGAGTATGAAGCAATGTGTGTGGAGATGGGTCTAAGTTAGATGGATGCAATAGTGATGTTTTTTTGGGATGGTAAGTTGCCGGATGATCGCAAAGAGGCATACAAGACCAGACCGAAGTCGGCAAGGTTTAGCCTAACAGTAGAAGGACATCTCTACAGAAAGTCCTTTACTGGCCCTCTTTTGAGGTGTGTGCACCTCTCCCAGATTGAAGACTTCTTGTATGAAATACATGAAGAGGTATGTGGCAGCCATGCTGGGGGCAAATCACTTGCTCATAGGGCCATTACTCAGGGGTACTGGTGGCCCTACATGCAGAAGGATGCTGAAGCCTACGTCAAGAAGTGTGAGAAGTGTCAAAGATTTGCACCTTTGATACATCAACCAGCAGCAGATTTGAACCCAGTATCCAGCCCTTGGCCATTTTCCTAGTGGGGCATGGATCTTATTGGACAACTGCCCCAAGCAACTGGGCAAAGGAAGTTTCTGCTAGTAGCAACTGATTATTTCACAAAGTGGGTAGAAGTTGAACCCTTTGAGAAGATTCGGGATATTGATGTAAAGAACTTCATATGGAAAAACATCATCACCAGGTTTGGGATCCCAAGGGCAATAATAGCAGACAATGGTACATAGTTTGACAGTAAGCTAATCAAGAGCTTCTGTGCAAAGTACAAAATCAAGAACTATTACTCTACTCCAAGTTTCCCTCAGAATAATGGTTAGGCAAAAGCATCTAATAAGACTATCTTGGATGGGATCAAAAAGAGGCTGGAGGCAGCAAAAGGAAAATGGGTGGAAGAATTGCCCAATGTACTTTGGGCATATCGAACTACGCCGAGAAGATCAACAGGGGAATCCCCATTTGACATGGCTTATGGCACAGAAGCAGTCATCCCACTGGAAGTCGGCATCCCAAGGATCATAACCCAAGGAGTAGAGAATTTGACTAATGAGGCATTCTTGGCCTGAGATCTAGACCTACTTGAGAAGAAAAGGGAGAGAGCAACAATTCGGCTGGGGGCATACCAGCAACAACTTGCTAGGGCTTATAACAAGAAGGTCAACCCAAGAGAGTTCAAAGTTGGGGACCTGGTGCTAAGGAAAGTGGTCGGCAACAAGAAGAATCCTAAGGAGGGCAAGTTGGGCCCAAATTGGGAGGGGCCTTATAGAATCATCTCGGTTGCCGGCAATGAGGCATATCAGCTTGAGGACAGTGAAGGCAAAGAGTTGCCAAGACCCTGGAACACTTGCAACTTGAAGTTTTTCTATCATTAGACTTTTTGTTTTTCAAAGTTTATATCATAATTTTATTAGCCGAGGTAGTAATAAAATTTTAGCCTGATTTTTTAAGAATTTGAAATTTGTGTGATTGGATTGACTAATGTTTCTGATTTAAACATGATGAATAACTTAGACTTATTATATGACAGAGTTGAATTATACTTGCATATAATAGAGTTGAACTAAGTTGGCGATGTTTCTGATTGAAACATGACGAATAACTTAGACTTATTATATGGCAGAGTTAAATTATACTTGCATATAATAGAGTTGAACTTAGTTGACAATATTTCTAATTGGAACATGACGGATAACTTAGACTTATTATATCACAGAGTTGAATTATACTTGCATATAATAGAGTTGAACTAAGTTCGCGATGTTTCTGATCGAAACATAACAAATAACTTAGACTTATGGCAGAGTTGAATTATATTTGCATATAATAGAGTTGAACTAAGTTGAATTGAAACTAGACTTGCCATGTCGACAGAATTAAACTTAGAATGGAACTAAGTACATTTCAGTTAGATTAACAGAGAAACCAAGGTTGAGAACCTCGGCTAGTCTTTATTTGAATCTGACTTCGGTGAAAGACTATACATGCTTAATGTAAACATGTAGCCGAGGTTATAGTGGAAAAAGTATCCAAGATACATCTTACTCGAGGTAACCAACCAGGTCATCCAAACTTGGAAAGGGCAAAGTCTAAGAGAATAGCATATGAAGGTAAAAAAAAATACTGAATATCACTTGCAAAAATATTTTTGATATTTTTGAGTGTTAGCCGAGATATGCCAATGGTTGGCCGAGACAAATAGTTAAGGTTTGTATCCGAGGTATTATACCCCAGAGTTATTATATAGTTAAAGGTATACTTTGAAGAAGTGCAAAAATATTTTAAGTGTGGAAGCGTGAAAGGCATGAAAGAAGGTAGTAAAGCATACATGAAACAAATATCTAACACTTCGAAGAAAAGAGAAGACTTGTATTCAAAAAAAGGCACTTCGGCCTGGCAAAAGACAACTTGTTTGAGGTACAAAAAGGGGCACATCGGCCAAACTAAAGCTAACATTGTTCAAAAATAAGAAAGAAAAGTACAAAACAAAGAAGAAATATCCTAAGCGTTAGGATTGGTCTGTGATTGCTCAACCTCGGCTGATGGAGTCTTGTCGGCCTCAGTTTGCAGCATTGCATTTTTCTCCGCCGCTACTTTGACATCTATTTCGAGCAAAGTCTGGTCCAAACTCCTTTCAGCGCACAAAACCTTGGCCTCAAAGGTGGTTGGTATGGGAGACACGCCCTTGGAAACCAAGTCATCCTCCTCATCTTGAGTCAAATCTATTTGCTCAATAAGGATGAGAGACTTGGCATCAGTTGTAGCCTCCTCCTCCACTGCATCAGCTTCACCATCCTCGGCATCATCTTTGTCGGCTTCAACGCCAAAGTCCTTAAGCTCTAGAGGGAAAGGCACTTGAAGCTAATTGATGTCTTGGAGGTCGGAGTCCATTGGAACATATAACTTGTTGAGTGCCGCCGTCCAACCAAGGTAATAACCTCGGTTACAAGCCAGGTTGACTTGCTGTCTGTATTGGTCGCGGACGACGGCCTGCCCATTTTCAAAAGGTTTTTTGTCGGCCGCCTTGACTTCGGCCTCCTTTGAGTCAAGGGCCTCCTGAAGCTTAGTCTCTAGGTCAGCTACCTAAGCCTTGGAAGTCGCAAGATCAGCTCTGGCAACCTCGGCTTCATCATCAGCCAATTTGGCTTTTTCCTCAGCCAAATTATGAGCTGCTTTGATAACCTTAGCCTGATCCAACAAAGCTCGATCGTTGGCCTCGGCGTGATTGAGTGAGGATAGGAGTTTGACAGCTTCTTTGGTCTTCCTTGCCAACTCCTTCCTTGTCATCTCGGTCTTGATAGCGTATGAGTGAGCATGCTGGATAGCCTGCAAGAAGTAAAACACATTAGTGAGATTTTACTAAGTATAGAAAGACTGTAAAAGAGTAAGTAAAAGAGGATTACCAAGACCGAGTGCTGCATTATAAAAGCGAAGTTCTTATATTTATGCAACTCAGCCATACGGTTCATGTCTTTTGGTAAAAGAACAACCATTGACAGGGTTGCGCCGACTTCAAGATTCATCGCGCTGTCTCCAGTCGTCAAGGGTTTGTCATCCACCATGACCTCGGGAGCCCAGGTCATATTGTGAGGGAAGCTATGGCTACCCTCGGGGTAGTTAGACCTTGGCCTTTTTTATGGTTGGGAATCGGGTGCATCGGCCTCGGCCGGCCTCTTCTTGGCAGCCATTTGACTTTTCTCTACCTTAGCCAATTTCGAGATTGGCATAGTGTCCTCAGAATCAATCTGAGTCACTATGGCCTTAGCCTTGGCCTTCTTTACTCTTTTCATCTTTGGCTTTGATTGTGATGGGGAGGACGAGGATTGTACTGTCACAACCCCGAGGCTATTGGCGAGAAGGTCTTCAACAACTGCTAGTTTTCGGCCCATTTCATCGGTAGGGGAAGCAACTGTTACTTTGGTGCCGAAGTGTATTACTGGAAGGGCGGTTGGAGGATTGGTTGGGTCGTAAGCTGATGCCTCAGAAGGTCGGCGTTTGCAGCTACAGGTTCTGCCGACAAGGCCAGAAATTGGAACTCGGCATCGGCATTGGCGCTGGGATGGAGGAATTAGTTGAGGGGCTGAGGTAGATGGTTGATTAGCTGGGTCAGAAGTAGAGGTCTGGTCTGGCCTTAGAGATGAAGTTGTTGGTGGAGTTGTGGCAGAAGGGGGAGTCTTACTTCGGCGAGGGACGTCGGACAAGGACGACTTGTAGGTTGGTATGTAGTTCAGTAGAAGTGGCACCTTGTGCTTCTGCACAGGGAGATCTAACAGCCTCTTTAGATCTTGGTTGGGAACGAATGATTGCCGAAATCCATTCGTCGGCTGAGGAAGAACTGCAAAAAACAGAAAGTAAACATTAGAAGAGATGAATAAACTAGCAAGCCTTACCAAAAATGGAATTTCAGTATGAATGATGTCTTACCATTACCCAATTTAAAAACTGTTCGGCTCAGAGAATGGAGGTGGAGATTGTCATCAGGTGAAAACTTCCAGTTTCGCAAGACGATGAAGTAATCATCTCCAGCACCCTTGTTGGAGTCTGGAAGATCGGCTGTTAGCTTGAAGGCGGTGGATCTGGGCTTGAGGAAGTATATGTAGCCTTTTTCAGATTTAAGGCCACACATGGTGTAGCAGAATTAGATGTCGGCTAAGTTAATCCTAACTTTTTCTTGGTATGCTAGTTCAATTACGCCATTGATGACCCTGTAGGAGTTTATGGCGAGTTGCATGGGGTTAAGTTTGTAGTAGTGAAGGATTTCTTGAAAGAGAGTATCAAGGGGAAACCGAAGTCCACATTCGATGAATGCAACAATGGAAAAAGGCATAGAGTCTCCGTTAGGCATGATGGAGTCCTCCTTCCCAGCCAACCTAAGTTGAACATCGGCTGGGATGGAGAACTCTCGACGAAAATACTCTATTTTTTCTGGGGTGTCTACCCTCCACCTAAACATACCCATGATGTCGGCTAGTAAAGATTGGGGCAAAATTTTAGAACAGAGTGGATTATATGGGTTCAAGGACCTCGGCTAAAACCTAAGCTGGAACTGGGGTAAGGGTTTTTAAGGATCTGAGAGGAATTTGTTTCAATTTTCCTAAGGAATGTGATTTCTATCAAACCCCAAACCTAAGACTATACGGAAACAAGAATCAAGGGCAAGAATCTAGAAACAAGACAAAGAGAAACAGAAAAGCAAACATGATTTAGATTCAAGAAAGTAACATTTTTCAAGAACACTAAGTAAGTGTGTGCATATGTGCAAAAGTCAAGAACAGTGACAAACTGTTAACGCATCAAACACATGAACAATGCGTATGTGTGCACAAGGGCCATGAACCGTGTATGTAGACCCAGAGACAGATTGAACAACACAAAGTCGCAAACAAGCATGTTTGACACCTAAATAATGAAATTTAAAACACAAGCAAGGATTCAAGAACAAAAACTGATTTGCAATGGCGACAGATAGCATGTAAACATGTAACAAATTTGAACCGAATCAAAGGAATAATGAAAAACTAAAAAGGGGGAAAACAATGGCTTACCGAAGAAAATGATGCCGAATGAATATCATCGGGGTCAGACGACGTGAATGGTCACGAACAGACAATGAAAAGGTCACCGAAGGAGGTAATCGGAACAGTTGCAAAGCTTGAAAGTTTGATAAATGGCGGTTCGAGAATATAAGTTTAGAGAGAGAATATTCACAAAACGAGAGAGATAGTTGTTTGCAGAAGTGAAGAGACAGAGAGAGATGAATATGTTTTGTTAAAATTGTGAAAAGGCGGCAAGCCATAATAATTTGCATTGGACGATGTGTCTGTCAAGCGGCATGCGCAAGAGCAACGCGACCTGATGGCGCATGACAGGTACAAATCAATGAGAGAAGGACGCGTGGTAGAAACGGTTGAGTAAACCATGCGTGACAGCTTATGCGCAGATAAAACTCTTGGAGTTCTTGATTTAATGAAGCAAAAACCTCGGTTAGAGAAGCGATCTTGGTTAAGGAACTTGAAGAACTTGGTTCTTGATCGTTGACAAAGTAGACTGCATAGTCTTAAAGCCGACGAGAGATGATCTCGGTCATAACGAGTAAGTTAAAGCCTTAGCCGACGTGCTATGTGGACGAATGGTATAGGTTCTGTCACCTCAGGTTGTCGAGATAATAGAACCTAGGGGCAGTTGTGGGGATATATTTTGTGGATGGCAGCACGTGGCCAAGGTGACGCCGACGTGTCAGCCGACGTGCCATATGCCTTGGTCATGTGCCGAGATGATCTCAGCTAGGCCGAGGTCATATGCGGAGATATTCGAATTCGAGACGAGTGGATAAGGGATAGGAATCTTAGAATTGGGGAGGACCACAGTCTGGATAAAGATAAAACTCTTAGGGAGTTTATCTCGATCTAGTTGAGAGTCCCAGATAAGCATTGAGCCAAAGTCCATTGAAGCTAGGCTTCTATAGGGATCAGGTTAGTACTGGCTATAAAAGTAAGGAACCCTCGTGGGTCTAAGGTACGCTTTTTGTATTCTGGCTAGTGAGTTAAGCACTGTTTGCTATACTTGAGAGATAACTGAGTACTGACTTGATCGTCGGAGTGCCCTGGGTAGACGAACCACCGCCGGAGTCTTATCTTTCTGTGACAGGTTGTTCAGGCATGATCTATTCTGCCTGTGCTCTGCTGCTAAGTTCCTATTTGGCAGTATGGTTGGAAATCAGCACCCACATTTATAAATCTTTGGATTTAGAGAAAATCTTTGGGATTAATTTTATTATTTCCAAAGTGATTTGGTTTTCTATAATAGAAACCAAAGTTTAGCCTTGGCTAAAGAGTATTTCTGATTTATATTTAGAAATGGCAACTTAAACGGATTTGGTTTCAAACCTTTGGGGTTTAAGGAAGTCTTAATCCTCTTATTCCCAAAGTGTTGGAAAACTAAGTTTGGAGAAAGTCTTTGGTTATAATCTGATTATTTCCAAAGTATTTTGGTTTTGGAAGAAGAAACAAGATTTTAGCATTAGCTAAAATATTTCTAATTTTTATTCAGAAATAATTGATTCGTTTCCGGGAGTACCGGTTAATTTTTATGAGTGGTGTAATTCTAGTAGCAATTTTTATTTTCTTGAGAATTGATTTGTTTTAATTTAATTTATCCCCTAAAAAAATTAATTCTAAATTTTTTCCCCATGGACTAGGAGTCAACATGCTTTTGAAAGTTTTGTTTAAGGTTAATTGGGTCTTAAATGGGACCGGTGTGACCCCTCCAGTCTTCCTGGAAACTTTTCTAACCATATTCGATTCTAAGGTAAGTGGTGAGATCAGTTTTGAATTAAATTTCAAACTTTGAATTTTCTAGTATTAAGTTTAGTTTTTGGAAAAATAAAATAGTAAAATTCTGTTGTGATTTTTCAAAAATGGCTTCAAGAGGTGACAACAAAAAATGTTGTTCCACTTAACAACCTTAAGCCTTGCGAGGTTCTTAAAGGAAGATCTGGACAAATCAAGTGTGATTAAAGAAAATCATAAGATTGCATGATAATATCTCTGAATTAATCAGAGGCAATTAATATGTTGTCCTTGTGTCAATTATAGCATGTATGATTGCTATGTGACTTTGCTTGAAAGCAAAGATGAGACAACCCATTAGGATGAGTGAATATATTTTTGAATTTTTAATTCCATGTATATTCTTAAATTGGTGGCTCTTAGTGAGTATAAGATCATTGATCACAGAGATAAAAAACTGATGGTTCCTAGGAGGTATTAGACCACTGGCTACACAGTTATAAGATTGTAGTTCCTAGTAGTGAACAGATTACTGGTCACATGTCAAGACATGATGGTTCCTAGTAGTGGAGAGGTTACTGATCATATGTCAAGACATGATGATTCCTAATAATGAAGGAGTCTATTGATCCTATGTCAAGAAGTTGTGATTCCTAGTAGTAAAGTGACTACTGGTTATAAGTCAAAACATTGTAATTCCTAGTAATAGAAAGTCTACTGACTACATGCTAAGAAATTAGTGATTTGTAGTGATAAGATTATTGGCCATGTTATGAAGTTTCAAATAGTAGACTATTGAACACAGGATTTGTGTTTCCTAATAGTAAGACTATTGACTTCAGAATGATAGGTTGGACCAAATATGTTTGGGTGCCTTGAATTTGAAAAAGACCTAATTCGGTTAATGATGGTCTGTGAATGTATTTTCTGTGATATGATTTTGAGAGTTTCATAATCATTGTGACACAAGAAATTGTTTAAAGACCCTGTATGAATTTTTAAAAAGGCCAAAAGCCTTTGTATAAATTGTGCAAATGTGGGGGTGTCATGTAAAAAGTGGTAATACCTAAATCCAAGAGGGTTAGGATAAGCCTAAAAATTCGTTAACTTTGTATTCAACGGTTATGCATAATATGGTAGTACATATCAGTTTTTTGTGTGGACAAATTTAATATTCAAGTTTACACAAGAATATTATTATGAAATTGAAGAAATGGTTTTCATGAGAAAAGAGATGAGCCTATAAGATGTTAACATGTTGGACTTTAAAGTTCTTCTATCTAAATCTTCTTAAACCTATATGGTCTCTAGTAAGGCTAAAAGCTTCTTTGAAGCTGTGATTTTTTTCTAAAAAAAGTTATTAATTTAGCTCTTTTTTTGCATAGGTAGTTAGCCTTAGGATGCAAATGAATGAAAGCCGATGAGATAGACTTGTTATCAAAGGATACCAGCAAAGAGACGGTATAGATTACTTTGATACATGATCACCAGTTATAGTGAGTATGATCACAATTGTATCAAGTCTGGAAATACATCAAGATGGATGTTCAAATAGCTTTCCTATATGAAGATTTAGTTAAATAAATTTTTATGGAACAACCCAAAGGGTTTGTCGGTTCTAGAACGAGGAAAGATTGTAAGCTAGAGAATTATTTTATGATTTGAAATAAGTACCGAAATAATGGCATGAGAAATTTGACTACACTATGTTGTCAAGTGGGTTTTTATAATCAATGTGTAATGCCCCGGAATAATTACAATAAAACCATCCACGATATTAATAAATAATCATACCATTCTAAGTACATGGTCCCTTCCATTCCATATGATCTCATAATACAGAAGACAACACATGCAATTATACATTCATAAGCCCTAACCCTGAATCTATAGCATGTGTTACATATTAAAGATATGAAATACAAAACAATTAAGAAATGCCTTAAGGGCTTATAGATTTCCAAGACAATACTTGGCTACAATAAAAGTGAGTTTAAACTCATCACAAATAAATCCCTAGGCTTGTACAAAAATAAATACACAAGTGAACAAAATGAAGCTCTTGCTCCAAGTCTTCCTAAGCTATTGCATTGGTGAAGGCATATCATCAGCACCTGAAATGGTTTTCCCACATAGGGTGAGCTAAAGCCCAAAAGAAATATTCCAACACAGTTTATGAATATTAACAAAGTTATAAGGTGTTATGCATATGCAATGCTCGTGCCAAAACATTTTGCCACTTTCCTAAAATCATGCAATGCCAGGTTTATCACAATTATGAAACCATTTCCTTTACAATAGAAAATAGGGTAGTGAATCAAAATCTCCGAGAATGTCAAAGCAAATACAACCTTTCACAAAAATTTCGTCCGTAGGAAATCGTAGGCCGGCACCAATGTAAACGTAGGATATACAAGAACTACTATTGCCATTTCACGAAAATTTCGTTCGCAGGATCGACACCCATGTAAACGCGCGATTTTTAGGACTTTCACCATGGACGCACATGCCAATTTGTTTCAATGAGACAACACTTACTTCCCAGATTCACCAATTTTTTCTCAAAACAATGCACATTTTCAATGTAGTATGTATGCAACAATGCTCAATGCAAAAGGATGAGAAATAGTTTCAATTCTCCTAATTCTCATGCAATTTCTATAACAATCATAGTTATCCTCCATCGATAGCCCAAAACAGATATCTCTAACAAATAATTTATTTCCATAAAAGTAAAGTTTTCAAATTTCAAGATGTAAGTGGCAATACATACCCAACTCCACCATCCTCATCAATATCATCCCAATTTCATGTTTCCAACATTAATTCCAATTATTTATACAAAATCAACATTTGAGATATTTAGGGCCAAAAACCCTTTTTTCTTTAAAACCAAATCCAAGGTTGAAAACGCATAATTTTATCACAATTCATCATTGCTTACAAACCCATAACCTTTTTTAAGAATCCATTTGAAAACCCCTCTTTCGATTTCAAACCAAAACCTTAAATTTTTTGAACAATCCCCAAATCACAATATTGTTTTAGAAATAGAAAATAACTAAGTTAAAAATCATAAGAAAGTGCGGAGAATCTTTACCTCAAGCTTAGAAAGGTGAAAGAGAAGAACTCGAAAAAACTCAACGTTGGTGAAACCACAGACCTCTTGGATCAAAATGAAGCTCTTAACACGATCTACAATCTATCTCAAAGGATCAAGATGAAAAGATACCTCTAGGTGAGTAGATCTAAAGATTTAAGTGGAAATAATAGAGTTTAAAGAGAAAGAAGAAGAGCCCACGGCGTAGAGAGGAATAGAGAAGGAAATAATGAAGGAAAGTGTTTTGGAGCCTATTTATAGTGGCTAGATACTAATAGAATAATAGCCCCAAGGTCAACAAAATGAATAAGTCAAAACCCCCAAAAGTAGAGGCCAAAACCATTCCAAAATCTAAAAAATACACACAAGGGTTGACCCTCAAGACAGTGGTGTCGACTGTTAAGAAGAAAAACTGAGACACTAGTGTTTTGCAGCAGACAAGGGTCAACCCTAGGAACCCATGGTGTCAACCCTATATTTTAGTAGACAACCCAAAACAAGACAACAAGAGAACGGTCGACCCTAGAAACCCATGGTGTCGACCCTATATTTCAGTAGCGATTTCCAGGATCAGCAACAAGACAAGTGTCGACACCATCAAGATTGGTGTTGACCTTAGAGGCCAACAACAATACAAGTGTCGACCCCAGAAACTCTGATGTTGACCCCGAATGTTGAATCCAAACAAGAAAAAGGAATGAACAATAACTACGGACATGGTTTCGCAGATTCAAAAGCAATAAATGGGCCGAGTCCAAACCAGAATCGCTATAACCTCCCCCCTTAAGGAATTTCATTCCCGAAAGTAAAATAAAACCACAAAACCATGTTTAAACTAATTACAACAATGATAGTAAATTAAATTCATCATCATGACCCATCCATCGGTCATTCTTTTTCATCACTATGATAAACACGTGCTCGTTACTGAATATACAATTAACATTTTCAAAATATATGCAATGTTTATATTATATTAACACAACAAAGCTTCAGTACATGTTCAAACAACAATAAATAGGTGCGAATACTTCTCATAGACTTCTAACTCACGCTCCCAAGTTGCTTCTTCAATCCTGTGATGTCTCCACAACAACTTTACCAAAGGAATTGTCTTGCCACGGAAGACTTGGTTTTGAGTATCAAAAACTCTAATCGGTCTCTCCTCATACGAGAGGCATCCTCATCTACCTCTAGCTCAGTCCAATCCAACACGTGTGATGGATCCGGTTCATACTTCTAGAGCATAGAAAATATGAAACGCGTCATGAACCTCAAAAAGTTGTGGCGGCAAGGCCAAATGATAAGCTATATCCCCAATTTGCGCTAAGATCTCAAAAGGTCTAATAAATCCAGGAGACAACTTCCCACTCTTCCCAAATCTCATCAAATCTCTTCTAGGTGATATCTTCAAGAAAACGTGATCTCCCACCTCAAAGGACAATGGTCTCCTCCTACGGTCGGTATGCTTTTCTGGCGACTCTGAGCCATAATCAATCTCTTACGAATAAGTGCAACCTTCTCTTTCGTTTCCTAGACTAACTCAGGACGTATCATATGTGCATCACCCACCTCGGCCCAACACACAGGAGATCTACACGGTCGGCCATATAAGGCCACAAAAGGTGCCATGCCAATGCTTGCCTAAAAGCTATTGTTATAGGCAAACTCCACTAAGGAAAAGTGCCTCTCCCACGACCCTTTAAAGTCAAGAACACAACCCTGAAGCATATCCTTAAGGATCTGAGTGTTACGCTCTGACTGCTCATCAGTCTAAGGATGATAAGCGGTGCTAAAAGTCAACTTAATGCCCAAGACATTCTGTAGGCTCTGACACAACCGAACTGTGAAACGTGGATCTCGATCTGTAGACACCTATTTTTGATTGCCCATAAGACTTGAGTGCCTCAGGTTGATCACTTGATTATGAAAGATACACTGTACAATCGTTTAAGTTCTTCAGCAAAAGGCTTCGATTTTTGAGCTTCTAACCCCAACCTTACACCCCATTTTAACCAAAACTATTTTAAACCTCAAAATCCTCTTTCTTAAAATATTTTTTCAAATGTTTCTACGATGTTTCGAGGCTCGCATTTCGTTTAAAATATTACACTTTTCGGTAAACCAAGTAAGGACAAAGTGAAAATAAATGAAAGGGAACTGAACTCTTTGAAAAATATTTAAAAACATCTTATTTATAGGTTTGGAGTAGAATGAAATAAGAGGGGAGGGAAGAAAACTAGTTGGGGAAAGGTTGGGCATCAAACCGTTAAGAAAGAAATGAGCAACCTTCACTAAAATAGGCATATCTCTTTGTACACTTAGAATTTAGATGTGATGCCACCACCATTGGAAAGTAGACTTCTGGAGATTCAATTTAGACTCAAGAATCACCTAAAATTGAGTTCGAATGAAGGAGATATACCCATTTGAAATTGGGCTTGAGAGTAGTTTTGTGGCTGGCCGACCACTTTTTGTGTGGCTGTTCGTACAAGTCCTTGGCTAGCCAACCAGGTGTCCCTATAGGCCAGTTTTAGTGGCCAACTGTCCCCCTAGTGGCCAACCATCCAGATGTTCTGGTAAAATAGATATTTTGTTGCCAGCTATGCCAGCTGTCCCCACAAGTGCATGCACTGCACCAGCTGTGTCTATACTGATATTTCGAAGATGGTAACATATTTTTCTATAAATAGGGGACCTTCCCTCTTGGTTTTAGGTTATAAAAAATTCTAAAGACTCCAAAACTTGCATAGCTCTCTCTCTCTCTCTCTCTCTCTTTATCGTGAAACCTACATACACTCTCTCTACACTTCCAAAACCAAAAATTTAGCTCTTTTTACTGAGGTTCTTGAGCTCAAATCTCAGTCTTTGAGAGTGAGAACTTGTTGGTTTGTCAACAAAGGAGTTACCACTCTTCAAGAGGTATAATTTTCTCTCTTTTCTTGCTGTTTTTGTATTGTTTTTACACTGTTTTTATTGGTTGAAATTTGTGGCTTGAAGCTATCAAAGGTGGAGCAGTTAACCACCCTTCTTTGAACCTTGTTTTCTAAGCTTTTGCCCTTGTGTTTCCCATTCTTTCTCAATTTTTTTCCAGCTTTTTACCACTATTTTTCAGAGTTTTTCAGAGGCTAAAAATGTGGTTTTGAAGTCCCAAAAGTGAAGGGGTTGCCCACCCTCCTTAAGCTTGTTTACTAGCCTCATTTCTCCATGATTTTAGCTTGCTTTTCTAGCATTTTTCAACTGAATTCCAGCACTGTTTTAACTATTTTTAGGACTGTTTTAAGGTGTTTAGTTCATTTATGCTTTGTATAGTATGCTTGTAGTGTTGTAGTCCTCATAGGTTTGGTGGTTTAGGCCTTAGTCACCAACCTATTTGAGTTGATAGCATTTATTTTATGCTTTTCATACATGTGTTCACACTTTGCATAAACACCTCTGCAACCTCCCTCCTTTCTTGGTTTTTCTCTTTTTACAAGAGTTGTTTCAACCGAGTGTTGTTTAAGTATGAGAAAGAGACCTTTCATGCTAAATGATTTAATCTCTTCGCAGTTTCATTATCAAGGCATTACATCTCTCTCATACCCAAAACAACTTCTTGTTTGACATTTCTCTTCATTAGTGGACTTAATTCTCATTTTTGGACTAAAATAACAAAAGAATGGAAAGGTAAGTAAAAGAGGCAATAAAATTGGAACTAACATGATACAAGATAATAATATAGTTTGGGTTCAATCAGACATTAATTGAACCCATTAAGGTTTAAGCCATTTCATACTCTCTTGTGTTGATAATGGTTCAAAAATCAATGTCAACCACTTTCCTTGATCAATTCCATGATAGGAAGGAGGTTTTGTTGGTCTCTTATTTTCACTTATTGAGCCTTTGTCTAATAGAGTCATGGATCATCATGCAACAACTTTGTAGCCATTGATGATTTGTAAATCGATTCTATCCCTCCTTTGATCAATTTCATGATAAGGAGAGGCAGACAGGATAAACATCCCTTGGAAATACTCTATTTCTGCTCTGTTCCTTTTCTGCTGCAACAGGGCAGTACCAACAATAGTGGCTGGCCGGCCACCATTTGAATCCAGCTGATCACTTTTTCTGGCCGGCCGGCCACGTCTTTTCAGCCAGGTAGTGTCATTTTCTGCAAAACAGAGCAGAAACTGAGGCAAAAACAGAAGTATTTTCTGCAGATAGAATAGTTCTGGAAGCAAAACAGAGGCATTTCCAGGAGGATGTTCTCATTGGCACATGTGGTTCCTTAACCCCCACTCGTTTTTAATTAGCTTACATAGCTTTTAGTTAATTATTTAATTCCTTTGAACTTGCAATAGTTAGTTACTTTGTAATAATTAGTTTAGGACATTCATTCGGACTCTCTTGCATGAGGGCAAAATATGTAATAATATGTGTATGTCTTCCAACCCCCATTTCTTTCTCCTTTTTATTTACCTGCTTATAATGGTAGCATCATGTTTTACTTAGCATTTTTCATGACTTGAATCCATTTGTCTTGCATGCATGAGGGTTCGGCTCATCATATTAACAAATGTCAAAATGCAAATTCTTACTTGAATACGTGCTTAAACTGCATGCTATCCAAGTGATTCTCATGACATATTAGACAACCAAACCTATTAATTGCATTTTTGTATGTGTTGCATTAGTCATCTTGTATATTAGAACATGAATTTTTTCCAATTATTTTATTTTCTTTGGCTTGCCTTGGAGTACTATGTGAGCATTTATTGCTTTAGCATATCGCATACGTGTGATTGTTACCATATCTAGCATATCCATGAGGCTAAGTACTTAGTTGATATACCTGTTTGAATGCTGGTAGATGAAGGCTTTTCGCTTAAGTTGGGATAATTTGATTAATGTGCATATGAGATCGCTTTTCCAAGTGGTATATATTCACAACACTTTTCAAACACGCATGATGTCAAAGTGTTCCAACTTTTGCAAATTAGTCTATACTTGTGTGCATCACGTAGTAAAATAGCCTAATAATCAGAACAAAAATATATAATGTAAAAAAGAATCACAACATGATTAGTAGAGGCCGATATTTAATCGGGCTGAGTGGGGTGCTCAATTCATGACCTTCCACTCTAATACTTAAGTTCCCGAGCTGAGACACTTTGGTGATGACGAATAAGTGGCCTTTGGCACGAGTCTCGGGTTTCCTAAATTTCCCAAAACATTTAGGTGGCGACTCTGAAATCTTTCAAAACAGTCCTGTAGACACCTCATTTTTGATCGTCCTCAAGACTTGGGTGTCCTTGCAGGTATATCCAGCGACAAGTCTGATTGCTCGTCGAGTACCCGAATCCCGCGACAGAACATGCCAGGTTTGCTCTTTCCAAACCCTATTTCCATTATGTCTCATATTTGGACCATGTGTTGGTCTTTTCAGAGTGATGCTTGGAATATACTGCTGGCCACTTTTTGGCACTGCCGGCCATGCATTTTCTCCTACCGGCTATTGATGAGGCATGCCGGCCATCAATGAGCCATTGCCGGCCACCACTGATGGCCGGCCGACCACCAACTGCTCAGTAGATATTTTGTAGATATTTTTGATAGCTGTATGCACAGGTGAGCTCATCTGCACCCACGTGGATGGCTGGATCTCTTCAAAGAAGCTTTATATCTTTTATATATAGGACTCATCTATATGCATGCAAGGGGTTACAAAAATTTAGCTGAGATATATTTCTCTCTCTCTCTCTCTCTCTCTCTCTCTATATTTTGTGCTTATTTTGTGCTTGAAAGTGAACTTTCTCCATATATTTGCACTAACACCCTTAGCCAAACACCTTCACCTTAGGATTGAGGCTCGTGGAGGTCTTATTTGAACTCCTTGGAGTGGTTTTGGCTCAGAAAGTTGGCTGTTTGCTTGCTATTTTATTGCTGTGCTTCAAGGGTAAGGATTTGCTCCTTTTAAGCTTTGTTCTAGTTCATTGCTTTGTTTTTTTTGTATGCAACTTTGAAGTTGGTTTTAGTCTCAAAAAAGTTCTATTTTTTAAGGCTTAAAAATGTTGGTTTGAGCCTTGTGTGGTTAGGGGGGTGGTTCTCCTCCTGTGCTCTTTGGCTTGTAAAGCCTCTTGAGCCACCTTTCTAAGCTTTTGTAATAATCTTTGTTTAGCCTTTTGACCACTGAAACTCAGAGGAATTTCAGTGGTAGAAAGGTGGTTTTGAGGTCCTAAATAGGAGGGGTTGATCCCCTCTCCTTGTAACTTGCTTGCTTGTGTTGTTGGCCTCATAGTTGAGCATGCTTTTCTACCATCTCATGGCTTGATCTCAGCATGTTTTTCTGACTTTTTTGACATGTTATAACTCTGTTTTTGGCTGGTTGAGTCATCTCTTGTTTGCTTCTTACACTTGTAGTGTAATCATGCTTACTAGCTTATCATACTTGATGTTTTAGGCCATCATTCTAGCATGTGTTAGCTTGACTCCAGCATGTTTTTACTCATGTTTTAACATGCTTTAGCTCTGTTTTGAGCCTTCTTGGTCAGATGATGCTTGTTATGCATGCTTGTAGTGCAATAGCCTTGACTAGCTTTGAGTTTTGAGGCATCTTGCATGCTTTGTTTGAGTTGTTTGCATGCCATAGCATCATTTCATACATGATTTCAGAGCATATAGTGTAGTCACACTCTCATATATTCCACTCTTATTATGGCTTCCACTCTTATTATGGCTTTGAGAGTTGTGCCTTTATGCCTTGTTTGTGAGCCAATACATGAGCATGTATTTCTTGCTATTTGAGATTCAATTTCAGCATGTTGTAGCCTCTGATTTGGCATGATTAAGCTCTGTCCAGAGCTGGTTTGGTTGTTTATGCTTGGTATTGCATGCCTCTAGTGTAGTGCTCTTCACTAGCTTTAATGCTTTTAGTTCCTAACATGTTGTGCATGAGTTGTTTGCATGGTAGAGTCTTGTTTTTCATGCCACTTCAGCACTAAAATATCTGCCATCTCCCTCATTTCTTCACTTTTGATTTGTTTTGAGGATTGGTTAGTCTTGAGGTTGTGTTTAATTCTTGGGATTGAGGCCTATGCTTAAATGGCTTTAATCCTCTTTTGAGGGTTCCTCCTAGTCAAAGGCATTGGTCTCTCCCATGCCTTAAACCATTCTCTTTGATAGAACTCTCTCTCATTAGAGGACTCTCACATTTGGACAAATCGGTTAATGAATGGCTTGGTAATTTAAAATGTGTAAATAAGAATTGAATCAAGTAAAACATGCCAAGATAAGCATTGTTTTGTTGGATTGCATTGTGTTCAATCGAACGTTATATTGAACACAAGGTGGATTAGTCCATTTCATACTCAAAGTGATGAAAATGAGCCAATCCCCTTTGTCTTCATTGCCTTTGATCACCCTTGATAAGGTAATGGTCCTAGTGTCTTGTTTGTTGTTGCATTCATTGATTTTGTACAAGTTGGATCCTTGGCCATCATGCATTGAGATGCTTGATTGATGGTTTTGGATCCAATGATGCCTCTCCTTTGATGTTTTGAGATGATAAGGAAGTGTCACAGTCCATACATATCCTTGGGAGATCCTCAATTTTCCTCTGTTTGAGCTCTATTGCAGAATGGCAAACCAGTACACCAGTGGCCGGCAATGCCCCACTTATGGCCGGCACTACTGCATATTTGGCTGGCAGTGCACACCCTTGGCCGGCAGAAGGCCGACAGCAAGCTCCCATGGCCGGCAGGCCACTGGTGCACTCCCCAGTAGTGTTTTGGTAAGGTTCAGCAGAAGTTCTTGGAGTGACTTTGCAAACAGAGCCTCTCAAGAGCAATCCGGTGGGCTTTTCGGGGCGAGAAACCGAGCATGCATCTTCAACCTCTTGGAATAGAGTTGTGGCAGCACATTTTGTTTACTGTATTTGTTAGTTAGAATGATTTTGTAAATTAATTTAATTAATTAGTTGCTAATTGATTAAGTGTCGTACTAATTAGTAGGTAGTTTGCTAGTTATTTAATTGGTTTGTAATAATTAGTCTAATTAGATTAGTTAGTTAGCTTAGCTTAGTGTAGCTTAGCTAAATTCATTCGGACCCTCCGTCGAGAGGGCAAATGTTGTAATAAGTGTGCGTGTGTGTGTGCATGTCTTCCAACCCCACATCTTTCTCCCTTTTACTTAACCGCTTTCGATGGTTAGTTTAGGGTCATTTTCAATTAGCATACCTTATACTTGCATGTTTGCATCATTCATTTGTCTTGCATGCACCGGGCTCGGCGCATCATTCAAACTGCATTGACTTTCAATACTTATTTGAATATGTGTTTCAAAGCATGTTATCAAATTGTTGCATTTCATATGCCATATTAGATAGCCAAGCCTATTTAGTTGCATTATTGCATGCGTTGCATTAGGCATCTTGTATAGTTAGGATCACGCATTGTTTCTAACTAGATTTTTTGTTTTGGCTTGGAGTACACTGTAAGTGTTTTTGCTTTAGCATCCTTGCATGAGTGTGAGTGTTGCCATGAGGCTATTTGCTTAAGTGATTTAACTGCATGAATGCCTGTGGATGAAGGCTTTGTTGCTTGAATTGGGACAATTCAACGAATAATGTTTTAAGCCCACTTTGGAAGTGGCACATTATGTTTTAAGCCATCTTTTTAGATGGAAAATTTGCGCTTTAGCCCACCGTGAGGGTGGCATTTTCAAACCATTTTCAAAAAACAAACATGAATTGATTTGTTCCAAGTCTTGCGATTTAGTCTATACTTGTGTGTTGTGCGCATCACATAGTAAAGTTAGATAATAATCGGAATAAGAACGCATGTGTCTATAAAACAACATATCATGATAGTAGAGGCCGATCCTTTGATCGGGCGAGCGGGGGTGCTCATTTCATGACCTTCCCCTCTCGTACCCAAGCTCCCGAGCCGAGGTAACTTTGGTGGTGACGGACACGTGGCCTTTGGCACGAGTCAGGGTTTCCTAAATTTTCCAAAACAAAATATTTAGGTGGCGACTCTGTAATCTGACAAAGCAGTCCAGTTTGGCATTTTTGATTCAAAATTTAATTTTCCAAAATGATTTGCTGGATTGGACTCTTTGGTGATTTACCAGTCTTGCATTGCACTTTTTGAGATTAGATTCAGAACCGTGACAGGAGTTCGAATTGTAGTAACAGGGACCAAATTCGTGCCCTCTTCGAAAGGAGAGGCGCGCGGAGGAAGTTTGGGCTGTCTACAAGTCCATTTTTGGAATTTTTGATTCAAAATTAAATTTTCAAAAGAATTGCCGGATTTGGACTCATTTGTGTTTATCTATTTCACATTGTACTTGTGAAATTAGATTCAGAACCACGAGAGTTTGAACTATAGGGCTAGTCCTATCTGAAAGGAGCACGAAAAGCGAGCTACAGTTTCTGGCGACTCTGCTGGGGACTTGGAGAACTTGACTTGAACTTCATGATGTGAAATTTTATTGACAGATATATGTTCTTTGCATTGCATCTGCATTGGTACTCTAGGTCACTGTGTTTTCTATCTGCTATTCGTAGACAGCTTGTTGGAGGCTTGCCTAAAAAGCTTGCCAAAAGGCTGGCCGGTCGTAGGCTCTGCTATGTTGGAAACACAACCTTCAGATCTGGATTACCGCGTACTGCCTGATCTCTTTTCACTTCTTGGTGTTAGGTGTGAGAGGTATATTAGGTAATCTTGCTGAGGTACCCCTTTGACCAATCAACCTACTACATATAGTAAAGCCATAGTGACTGTTCCAAACTAGGACAGATGTTCACCCATATGCAAGATTGCGAAAAACTGCTTGATTGAAGTAGTGATCATGTCAAAACTAGGACAGGGTAATCGTACCCCTTTATATGGATGCTTTGGCTCTCTTTAACTAGTATGTGATTTAGAGTAAAACTGTACATGAGTGCTTCATATCAGTTGTAACATGCCTAGGGGGTACGTGTGCACGTTAAACAGTTCAGACCCTCGATTTCTTTGATCTAGTCTCACGAGTGCAATGTAAAACATAGATGAGAGTCCAAATTTGGCAACTTTATAGAAAATCCATTTTATTACAAAATTATTGCCACAAATGGACTGCGTCATCAGATCTTAGAGTCGCCATCTAATATTTATTTTGGGAAAATTAGGAAACCCGTGACTTATGCCAAGGCCACTGTTTGTCGTAACCAATGATGCTTGGCTCGGAACCTTAGGTATGAAGGGAAAAGGTCATTAATTAAGCACCCCCGTTCACCTGATCAAAAGATCGACCTTTACTAAACCAGATATGAATTTTATTTTCTTTATATGCTCATATTTTGATTATTGAATAAATCCTGAAATTACTATGTGAAGCATACAATTATAGACTATGCCATTCATTTTGGAATAATTTGATTTCATGTATTTTGAAAGAGTTTTGAAGATGTACAACCCAAATAAATTGAGTTTACAAACATGAAAAATCAACATCATGCCAAATTAAGCGGCACAACTCCATCCATTGGCATTCATACATTTATATCAGTAAGCAAGTAGCCACATGTAGGATGCTCAAACATAATAAGAAAAACACGTACAAATGGAATGTTAAAGCGTAAAACTTACATATTTGACGTCCCACGAACAAGCTACAAAACAAAGTTAGTAAAATATGCATGATCTAATATACAAAATCCTAATGCAATACATACACAAGAATGCTTCTAAAGATCCGGCTTCTAAAACATGACATGTGAAATATTGCAAAACATACAACAGCGCACAAAATCATGTAATAATCAATTAAAGCAAAAAGATGCAAATTTAGCCGGATCAAGATGCATAAAACATGGATGCCAAACATGGATATAATGAAAACAAAATATGATGCATATTCACAAATAAAGAAAGCAAGTAAAAGAACGGGATAGAAAGAAGCAGGGCGGGAAATTATTACAACATTTTAAATATTACAAATCCGAGGGAGATGAATAAATATTACAACACAATATAAATAAATCCTCACAAACACTCAAAATAAATTAAACATAACAAAATAGCAACTTCAAGCGCCTCAAAGACCAACGGAGGTTGATCTTCTCCAAGTCGGAAGATTGCCCGGTTTTGCCTAGAGGTCACGGGTACGGTCATGAAGGTCACAGGTGGGATGGTGTACTTTTAGGTGGCTACCCGACTAACTAACGGGCTGGGTAGTCTGGTAGGCTCGGCCAAACTCCGTTTTCTTAGATTTCCATAACAAAAACAGAACTAAAAACAATATATATGTGAGTCTCAACTCACCACTTTCAAATAGATTACAACAATATATAATATAACAAGAAATCAAAGCAAAAGAGAGAAATAAATAAGAACTGCAATGGGTTCAATATGACGTCTGATTGAACCCAACTCAATTTTATTATCTTGTGCCTCTTTTAGTCCAATTTTATTAGTCTTTTTTTATTACCTTTCCATTGTTTAATCATTTTGTTCGAAAGTGATAATTACATCCACTAATGAAGAGAAGCGTCAAACAAGAAGTTTGTTCCTGGCATGAGAGAGAGAGATGTAATGCCCTGGTAATGAACCTCCGAAGAGATTAAACCATTTAGCATGGAAGGTCTCTTTTTTATGCTAAAAACATAACTAAAAACAATATATATGGGACTCTCAACTCACCACATTCAATTAGATTACAACAATATATAATATAACAAGAAATCAAAGCAAAAGAAATAAATAAATACGAACTGCAATGGGTTCAATATGACGTTTGATTGAACCCAACTCAATTTTATTATCTTGTGCCTCTTTTAGTCCAATTTTATTATCCATTTTTATTACCTATCCATTCTTTAATCATTTTGTCCAAAAGTGATAATTACATCCACTAATGAAGAGAAGTGTCAAACAAAAAGTTTGTTTAGTTTGTGGCCAATGAAAGGAAAACAAAGCAAAAACCATCCCAAACGCACCCCTTTATGCTTGCTGGAATAAAATGGACACAAAATAGAGCAACACCACTTGATAGAAAAGCATCGCCAACGACAACGAGCAAAAACCATTCCAAACGCACCTTTTTATGCTTGCCGGAATAAAAATGGACACAAAACAAAACATCACCGGTAGACCACCCGACGGAAAAGCATCGCCGGTGACAACTACTGTGCATTTTCCGGCGATTGCTTGATTAAGGTGACGAGAACTTGATAGTGCGGGTAAAGGAGAGAAAAGCTGACTCAACTGTGCCCCTAGTTCATTGCTTTGACTTCTTCTTCTTCTTTTTTTTTTTTTTTTTTTTTTAATGAAAAAGATTTTGACAACATGAGAGTTAGATTAACATGTTTGTTCCACTCTCTGTTTTGAAATCATGCAAGCTAAGCTATGAGCACTGAAAATTTTCCTTTTTTGAGTCCAAGAATAGTTCGGTTTTGCCAAAATGGAAAAATTTTCAAGAAAATTAGTTGACTTTATTAAAAAAAACCTCAAAAACTATTTTCACAAATGGCCATTACCCAACCAACACGGGGATCAACCCTTGAGATGCACAAACTCAAATTAGATAACTCGGGCAAGATCTATCTTACAACTGAATCGGAATAGGACAACCGAATTGAACGGAGATGAGATAATTGAACATGGATAGGATAGCTGAGTTGAATAAGGATACACCAATCAAACATGGACGAGATAAGCAAGTTGAAAATGGTCGGGCCGAACTTTGAGATGAGGTTGCCTATGTATCCCAAAGATAGGAATCAGGCCTTACGTAGTTCACAACTAAGGTTCACTCGGGTATTGACACTCTCCTTTTGTGCTCTAACTTTTGCCAAAGCTGCTCTTTCGGGTTTTCAACCTTGCAAGCTTTTCAATATTTTTTTTTTCTGCTTTAACTTTTGCCTGGGTCGCCCTTCTGGGTTTTCGGCCCAGCGAGCTTCTCAAAGGGTAGTACCTTGTAGTTTGTCCATATTGATTGGTTGCGAGACCTCTAAGGCATCTAAATACATGAGAATGGTTGTTCCTCCTAACCAATAGTCTTGATGATGTAGGGACCCATCCAACTGGGTCTGAATTTTCCCTAGTGTAGCGTATAGGAACTTGATTGTCCTTTAGCAATAAATCTCCTTCTTCCAAATTTTGGGATTTGACTTTCTAGGTGGTCTTCATTGGGAAACAGTCCAGTTTTAAATCTTCGATCACATCCGACCTTATTACCCCTAGTTTAACTGGTTGCTCCCAATCCGGTTATGCAAGCCTCACACTTTGGTTGATCATTGAATATTTTGAATCATGGTTTGATAGCTAAGGAGTCGAGCCTCAGGTCAAGAGGGATCCTATGATATACAATCTCAGGGTCAATTCCAGGCATGTTTTCATAGGACCACACAAAAATATTTTTTTTTGAAATCTTTTAATAAAGTGACTAATCGCTCGTGTTCTTACGAAGACAATATAGAACCAATTTGGACCAAGCTAGGATCCTTCTCAATACCTACATTAACAGAAATGATCTTATTCATCAAGGGCTTAGCACACCTCTCTTCCTCTTAGTCGATCAAAATTTGCAAATCCAGAGAAATTTCTTCCTTTTCATTTTTATCAGAGTTCTGGAAAAAAGTTTTATAATGTTTGGTCAGTGCTATGAATTAAAGGCACATAGAAATAGGTAGAATCTATGGCACTTTTATTGAAAAGAAATTAGGACTCAGTGATGACAACAGACTCAAAAGAAAATGACAAGTAAGACCTAGACAGGACAGAGATGTCTAGGTTAGCATTCCTCGAAATCAACAGATTTAGACTTGCTAGAATGACTCGAGATCCCAAATCTACAGACTGGGTGGAATCAAACTCAGACTTAACACTCAATTTAGAAAGTAAAATGAAATCATTCTCAAATTGCTAAAACAGTGCATGTCATCCACCACGTCTGGAACGAAATGTGTGCAATTAGCGGGTGGTTCATCCCACGATCACAGAGCTAGTTGCATTATCTCCCAAGTTAACAGACTTAGCCCCAGCATTAGAATCCATTAGTAGGTCAACCAGTGCCATCCTTAGCAGCTCATCTTCGTCGATGTCCAAGCTTGCAGTCCTGCCTTCCTCTATATTGATGCTTGGGTCAATCTGTTCATCTTCATCTTCTGATAAATAGTGCCCGAAGAAGATCTCAAATCCCGAGTATCTTGTCTTTGTTTCCCGGTCGACCCAGGCCTCTGGAAATCCATAGAATGGGAAATCTTCCCCTTGGCGAACAAAGCGTCTGTTCAGGGTTCCTCGAATCGGCTTGTGGACTAGTTCATATTGCCTCTCGGCCCTTTTTGCTTTAAGTCTCCCTTTCAACTCATCCCTTTTTTTCTTCCAGTCTTCGGCAGTAGGCTTATACCCTAGCCCAAAAGCATGGGGGTTCTGACTTATTTCTCTGGCAACAGTACCTACTTGCCTGCTACTCCTACCCAGTCCTGATCCAGGAATATGCCCTTGTTTGTTCATTATGTAAATGGACTGGGCACTCACATAGTTCCCATCATCCTCTGCCACGATAGATTGAACCAGTTGGGCCTCTGCCAAGGAAAAGTCGAAGAGGAACACGTCTTCTTCCCCATGTATGATTTCTAACATAGGTGTGGTAGTTCCCTGGGGAGGATGGATCATGGAATTGCAGTAGATAGTAGCAATCCCACCTTTAAATGGATACTTCACCAACTGGTGAACTGTTGATGATACTGTCTTCATCTGATGCAGCCAAGGCCTTCCTAAGAGTAGGTTAAATGTCGCTGGTATGTCCATAACATGGAATTTCACCTCATGTTCAGACAGACCAATTAGTATCTGGCTCTTAAAGGTCCCCATGACTTCTCGGCTAGTGTTGTCATAGGCTCAAATAGTTTGGGTTGTAGGTGTGAAGTCAGCTAGCTTCAAGCCTATGGCATAAGTGATCCTTGACGGACATATGTTAATTGCCGAGCCGGTATCCACTAATAACACCGGGATCCACTTCGTCCGGCTCTCTAGAGTCACATACAGGGGTCTGTTGTGGTTCGCACCCTCAGGTGGCAACTCTTTATCCGTGAAAGATATCACTGGAGTAATGTCCCTGGATGTGACTAAAGATACCAATTGGTCAATGGTGGTATCAATAGGCAGCTTCGTTCAATTTCATTACCTCTAGTAGTGCCTGCCTATGCTCCCAGGAAGCCATCAGTAGATTGATATGTCTTCCTGAATCTTCTTGAGTTGTTTCAAGACCAGGTCTTCCTCTACATCCTTCTCTCTTGATTTCTCAACCTCTTTCTCAGAGGATTCTAGCTAATCCAAAGTCGGGGGTTTGAAATACCGACCATTTCGGGTCATGCGGTTAATCTCATCAGTATACCGTGTATCATCAGGGGTATCGGTTTTCTACCCTTCGTCAGTATACGCATGGCTCAAATCATTGTCTTTCCACCACTCCCCCACTGCCATGGCCAGGCCATTATCAGGTTCTACCTGGAGCATGTTCACATTACGCCTCCCGTCATCATTCCACTCCTCTTCCACAATAGTTTCAGTTTCTACGTTCCGGTACTTCCTGAGCTTTCTTGGCATTCTTTTCCTGCCACTAGGTTCCTATTCAAGCTTCCCCGTGTTTTGGACATCATTCGCTGTTGGCTCAGCCTCTACTTTTCCCTTCTATTTTCCCTGCACTAAGGCTATCTTCCTTTGGATTTCCTCTATTATTTCGCGTTGGAATTGTTCCCACTCTCGTTCTTTTTTAGTTCTAGGTATGGCCTCGGTTGTAGACATGACCTCAATGTTGCTGCTATCACCAACTTCCTCACTCACTTTTTTTTTTTTTCTTTTCAGTCTCCTCCTCCTCTTCACTCAACCACCCATTACTAGTTTCGGGTTGGCTTGGATCCCACCACCCAATCTATACACTAAGGCCTTGTTCAGGCCAAACATTCTGATTTTGCCCTAGTTCATCTTCCCCAATGGCATTGATGCTGAGAAAGTCAGGCAGTATGACTACAGGCTTTGGCTGGTCAACAGCCACAATGTACAAGTTGGGGTCATATTGCTCTGCGATCAAGGCCCCTTTCTCTATAACTTGGGTATTAGAAAACCCCTTCTCTAGTGCATTCTTCTTCTCCTCTGCTTGCACCACCACAGGCCTTGGTTGGGTTTTGGCTGTTATGTCCATCATGCACATGTCCATGCTTTTTGGAATAACCACCTTTGGTTTAGGTAGATGTGATGGGGTAATATATGTGCTGGGGTTAAAAGTAGCCGGTAGTGTATGGATTAGGTTGATGTTTCTGGGTAGAGGGACTCGGTTCTGGGCAGGGAGTGGATTGGTGGTTACATTGGGTTTTGTGGGTAGAGCGATAATTTTATTGTCGATGAGATCTTAAATCTCATGATGTAGGCGATGGCAACGATCTGTAGGGTGATTGTCCTATTGATGAAAGATGTAGTACTGGGTGGGGTTCTATCTAGGCAGGAGTGGATCGGGGAGAGGTCGAGGGTCAAGGGGTTTGAGGTGCCCCTTTTCCATTAACAATTTGAGAGCACAGGCCGGGCTCATGTGGAAGGAGTTAATGGTTTTTTGGTTTCGGTTTGGGCCAGCAGGTTATGAAGTTACACCGGTAAAGGGATCGGCCATGTTGGCTGCTGCAGTGACAGTGCTGATTTTTGCAGGCCGAGGAATAGTGCTACTGCTAGCATTGGTATTCCTGGTGAATGACCTATTCGTAGGTTCACTAGTTCTCTAGATGAGGCCTTTTTTTAATGCACTTTCAATCTGGACCCCCAACTCGTGTAAAGAAGCAAATGTAGACAACGGTGCTACTATCATTCGCTGTAGCTTATGCGGCTTAAGGTTCTGAACCACTAACCGCACTTGCTTCCTTTCGGATGGCCTATTCATCATCCTGGCAGCTTTTGCCCTCCATCTGGCGACAAATTCGATGAAGGGTTCCTTGTGGTTCTGGGTAGTTGCTTCTAACTCACCGATGGTTACTTCTATCTGAGTGTTGTATGAATATTGATTGACAAACCTCTCAGATAGTTCCTCCTAATTCTTCTTAGTAGAATATTCCAGCTTAGCGTACAAAATAGGCACTACATCTGACAAAGTTCTGCCAAACAAGGACAATTTTTGAGCTTGTAACAGGCCCATCGACCTTTGTACATCTAAAAATAGGCGAACATGCATAATCGGGTCCCCATTCCCATCAAATCTATCAATATGATGCATTTTGAATTTTTTCGATAATCGGACCAAAGCTTCGGTATACTCGTCTTCAATATCCGAAATGGAATTGAAACCTTGGGACTTTTTTAGCACTTTCTCTAGCTTGGCAATTTTGATCATGGCCGCATAATTATCGTTGATGTCAAAGTGAAGGAGTTCTCCATGGGGCTGTGCCAAGGGCCTATAAGCTGGAGCCTATGCAAACATTTCTTGAGAATTTGAGACCTAAGGAGTTTCAACTGGTAGAGGTGGATCAGGATTCGGCTAGGTGGCTGGGACTGGATGTACAGTAGATGTTGATGCCCCAGATGGGCGTTGTAAGTCAACGATAGTTCCTTCTTGTGCAGCCATTCTTCGATTCAAGGTATCGATGGTTTTCTGGAAAGCTGCTATCATAGTAGTAACTTCCTCTACACTCTGAGCCATTACAGGTCTGGGAGAATTAGGTGCTGGTGAGCTAAGTGGGTGGGGACGAACAGGTGTTTGTTGAGTGCTTTTTGCTGGTGCTGATAACTGTCTGTCCCTTCTTCATCGAGCAACCAGTGGAAAAGAGACTAACATTGGTTGACCACCAACAAGGTCTTGAGTTTTGGAAAGTCTGCCGGAACAAGTCTACACAACTTGGGGGATATCAGGTCTGTCCGAAGCTATGTTTGCAAGCTAACTTGCAAAAACAATAGGCCCTTTAATCAAAATTTTAGCAGCATTTCGACTCAACTGATCACTAATTACTGCTAACTCATACTGACACACTGAACTCAACCTCACAAACTGAAATGCTTGAACCACACATCTGAATTTGAGATTTCCTGTATCGATCCCATACATTGCACATAGTAAGAAAGAGAACAAACACCCCTATAGGGGGTAAGGTTACCCTATCCTAGCTTTTGAAATGATCTAGGGTTCACTATTTAAACAAGCAATATCATACATCCTAGAACTGGGAGAGCATCCTGTCCTAATTTTGAAGGTTACTATAGCTCACTATATATACAAGGTTGGCTCTATTTTAGGAGTTGAAGTCAAGGTGACATTACTAAAGAGTCCTTTGGGTCATAACCAATGAACATCCTAGGAAATCAAAAAAGTCAAAATAGCCTCTCTTCAAAGTCTGAGAACCTTTGTATCTCAAAAGGTTATAACATAAGGCCTCCAAAGTAATGTAGAGATAGTTGTAATGTCACAAAAAGTATGTCTATGCTTCCACCAGTATCTAGGCAACACAGGGACTTTAAGTGCACCAATGCATGTAATGCAATAAACATATAATTGCAAATAAAAGTCATATCATGGAGTTCGAGTCAAGGTTTCATAAAAGCCCCCAGCAAAGTTGCCAGAAACTGTAACATGCCCGGGGGGTACCCGTGCTCGTTAAACAGTTCGAACCCTCGATTTCTTTGATCTAGTCTCATGGAGTGCAATGTGAAACATAGATGAGAGTCCAAATTTGGGAACTTTATAAAAAATCCATTTTATTACTAAATTATTGCCACAAATGGATTGCATCATCAGATCTTAGAGTCGTCACCTAATATTTATTTTGGAAAAATTAGAAAACCCAAGACTTGTGCCATGGCCACTGTTCGTCATAACCAAGGATGCTTGGCTCGGAAGCTTAGGTATGAAGGGAAAAGGTCATTAATTGAGCACCCCCGTTCAGTCGATCAACAGATCGGCCTTTACTAAACCATGACATGAATTTTATTTTCTTTATATGTTCATGTTCTGATTATTGAATAAATCCTAAAATTTACTATATGAAGCATACAAGTATAGACTATGCCATTCATTTTGGAACAATTTGATTTCATGTATTTTGAAAACGTTTTGAAGATGTACAACCCAAATAAATTGAGTTTACAAACATGAAAAATCAACATCATTCCAAATTAAGCGACACAACCTCCATCCACTGGCATTCATATAGTTATATAAAGTAAGCAAGTAGCCACATGGTAGGATGCTCAAATATAATAAGAAAATCACGCACAAACAGAATGCTAAAGCGTAAAAACTTACATGTTTGACGTCCCATGAACAAGCTACAAAACAAAGTTAGTAAAATATGCATGATCTTATATACAAAATCCTAATGCAATACATATACAATAATGCTTCTAAAGATCCAGCTTCTAAAATATGACATGTGAAACATTGCAAAACATGCGATAGCTCACAAAATCATGTAATAATCAATTAATGCACAAAGATGCAAATTTAGCCGGATCAAGTTGCATAAAACGTGGATGAAAACATGGATATAATGAAAACAAAATATGATGCATATTCTCAAATAAAGAAAGCAAGTAAAAGAACGGGATAGAAAGAAGCGGGGGGAGAAATTATTACAACATTTTAAATATTACAAATCTGAGGGAGATGAATAAATATTACAACACAATATAAACAAATCCTCACAAACACTGAAAATAAATTAAGCATAACAAAAAAGCAACTTCAAGCGCCTGAAAGACCAACGGAGGTTGATCTTCTCCAAGTCGGAAGACTACCCGATTTTGCCTAGAGGTTGCGAGTACGGTCATGAAGGTCACAGGCGTGATGGTGTACTTTTAGGTGGTTACCCAACCAACTAACGGGCTGAGTAGCCTGGTAGGCTCGACCAAACTCTGTTTTCTTAGATTTTCATAACAAAAACAGAACTAAAAACAATATATGTGGGAGTCTCAACTCACCACTTTCAATTAGATTACAACAATATATAATATAACAAGAAATCAAAGCAAAAGAGAGAAATAAATAAGAACTGCAATGGGTTCAATATGACGTCCGATTGAACCCAACTCAATTTTATTATCTTCTGCCTCTTTTTGTCCAATTTTATTACCCCTTTTTTTATTACCTTTCCATTCTTTAATCATTTTGTTCGAAAGTGATAATTACATCCACTGATGAAGAGATGTGTCGAACAAGAAGTTTGTTCTTAGCATGAGAGAGAAATGTAATGCCCTGGTAATGAACCTCCGAAGAGATTAAACCATTTAGCGTATAAGGTCTCTTTCTTATGCTAAAAACATAACTAAAAACAATATATATGGGACTCTCAACTCACCACATTCAATTAGATTACAACAATATATCATGTAACAAGAAATCAAAGCAAAAGATAGAAATAAATAAGAACTGCAATGAAAATAAAATAAATTGAAAATTTACATCTTCAAGAAAGGATGAACTCCATGATTTCCAAACTTCCTTTTGATCACCCTCAAGTGTATGAATTATGTTCTCAATCCTCAATTTGAAAGTTTGGAATTCTTGCTAGGATGGTGGCTTGGAGGTGTATGTGGTGAAAAGTGATTATCTCTCTTGTTTTTGTTTGCTTTTACCAACACCCACCCTTCCTCTTGATCAAAGCTACTGAAATTCAAGTATTTCAGAATTTGTGGAGGAGTTTTGGGTGTAGAAAAGATGAAAATTTTAATTTGTATGGAAGGTATAGGGTGTATATGGAAGATACACTACAACAAAAATGACCTTTTACGGCACCACATCAACGACATACAATAAATGCACGCCGTAGTTTCTCACTTTTACGACTTGTCTTTTTTGCACGTCATAAATACTTTTCCAACCACGACGTGTTTATTGCGTAGGCCGTAAATGGTAATAATGATAATTTTTTTACGGCTTGCAATGAACGTCGTAAATAGTAAAACTTTCTACGACGTGCATATAGCGTGTCGTTAATACATCAATTATACACGAATGCCAGCTGTGAAAAGTATTGCACTTTTCACAGCACACAAAACGCCCGCCGTTAAAAGTTTTACACTTTTTACAACTTACGTAATGCATGTCGTTGAAAGTATTATGTTTTTACGATGCACCACGGATGTCGTGTATTGTATGTTAAAAAAATTGGGCGCCAAGCTGAAATTTTCTTCCGCCAAATTCAACCAAAAAAAAAAAAGAAAAGAAAAGAAAAGAAAAAGATGAATTATACATCAACTGTTTTGCTTCTGACCGATTCTAATCATCAACCGTTTGAAGGATTTCAATCTCTATTCCGCGGCAAGGGAGAAGAATCAAACGACGCCGATTGCAACAGCGGCGGTGGAGCTAGTGGTACGGCTGTTGGACAGCGGCGGCGGCATTGGAGCTGGTTGTGACAGCGATTACAAGCCCGGAGAGGTTCGTCTCTGATCGATTCTCCGATAACCTGGTCTGTCTTTGCTTCTACATCTTATATATATATATATATGCTATTGTTATCATATTTCCCTAATTTATCTCTGCTTCTGCATCGTCTCCGTATCTGTGTTGTTTTGCTTCTAATTTTTTTTGTAAACCCTTATCTCTGCTTATCTTATATATATATATATGCTATTGTTATCATTCTATGATCAATTTATGAGTTTCATTCTATGATCAATTTATGAATTTGCTTTGGGACTTCCACATCAACATTTTTCTTGTTATGAATATTATTTTTCTATTAAGAGATCAGCGAAGTTGAACACAAAGCCCAAATTACTAATCTGTGAAGCAGTGACATAGTGGGGAAAAAACAAACGAAGAAACCAGTAGTGTAGTTTTCATCTTTGTTTATATTCTTTATTTCCATATATCATGACTAAATTCTTGAAATTCGTGTCTTTGCATTGGTACTTTGACTTTTAAGGGAGTGAGTGAAGTGGTGGTACTGGGGGTTATTTTTCATTTGTTTTGTTGTTGCTAACATACATGTTCAAGTGTGATAGTGTTCAGAGTCAGTTTTAGCGTCTTCATTCACTTAATGTCTCATATTGAAAATTAAGTTCATATATATATATATATTATTTCACACATGGACAACTACAAGGGGTTTAAGTGCTTCGTGCCTATGAAGTGTGAGGGCTTAAGTTTATACCATATAATTTTTTTACTAATTTTAGGTTGGTAAACCGACCAACCCTGAACCGAACCAAGGTGGTCAGGATGGGCTTGTTTCTCAAGTTGGTTGGTAATTCAGCTCATTTGTGTACCCCTAGTTACTTACATTTACAATACTAGAGTCATAGTGTTTCATCTTGTTGAGTTGTGTATCTATTTCAAAACTTTTTTGTTTAGCACTAGCAATCTAACTGTTGATGAGACGGGGAAATCCTATTTCTAGCAAATTTGTTTATGGATGCTAAACAAAATTATGGATGCTATCACAACTCAAAGGGGAAAATTTTGAGATGGAGGGAAAGAGTTGGAATATCTTATAGGACACTTGTGTCATTGGACACTAGTATGGTAATAATTGAGAGTCCTTTCTTTTTTCTTTTTTCTTTTTTCTTTTTGAAAAAAAATATCAGTGCATTATTGTATTATGTGTCTTTGTCTAATATAAGCTATTTTATCTGGCTTATTTTTGACTAATATTTTGAGATTGTGTATAGTTAAATGTTCACATATTTTAGTTATGCCAACCATTTTGGAACATGAATTGTACAATGGTAATAGGTCATTTGTTTTAACATTGTTTTTGCTTTCGAGACTTTCTGGATCATCCCCCTAACACTCCTAAAAGTCGCATGATGTCATGGGCCCCTGCATTTTTTAGGCGGGTCTCACGTGTGTGGAATAACTTATTCATCTGCAGGTGTACTGTAGGCATATCTATATTCAAATGGTTGTGTTGCATAAGTTCCATGAGACTTGGACCCAACCATGGAATTTGTTAAGATATCTTAGGTTAAATCCTTGATCTTGCATTCATGTATGTCAATCAAGACCTCTGTTTTAGTTGATCACCTACTATTGATACAAAATCACAAGGTGCATCTTCTTGTAAAGTATGAGTGGTTCAAGGTGAGTGTTGTACCCACGTTGGTGGTTCAGGCTTGTCAATCGTGAAGATCAGCTCCTTTTCCGACGCTGGTTTGGTTTTTGAATTTTTTTTTATTCTATGTGCTGGTATTGTATTCCATGTGGGCTGGTTGCACATTGTATGTGTTAAAGGTTGGGCTGATGGGGCGAATTGATTATTTAATTGGGCTATCATTTTTAATGGGCCCACCGTGATTGTTATATGTTGAAGAAGAACTACTGGGCTGCTTTGGTGGATTAAGGGGCCTTTTGAATTATAGTGGGATTTCTCATTCAATCTTTGGCTGAATGTGGTTTGGGTCAATGATGTGAACCCGAGCTTGATTTGGGTCAATTATATGCAGGGGTTGGTAAAATTTGGACCGTGAGCTATGAATGGAGTTATGTTGGGCTTTGGGCTGAAATTGGTTTTAATTTTTTTAGCCATGTTTGTTCACTTGTTTAGTGGGTTGTTCAACTAATTTTGTATTATTGCCCATATATCTTCCCCAAGTATCCATTTATTATTTTTTGATGGTAAAGGGTACTTGGGGATAAAAAATGATATATGGATAATTTTGTAGTTTATTTATATCTTCTTTGTTTGGGTACCCTGGTGATGCAAGGGTATTTTAATTAGTTATTTTGTATTAGTTTTTCCCTTTTGGGGGTATGAGATTTGTGGTATTACCTGGGATATGCCCCTTGTAAACGTGTAAATTTTTGTCTTTAATTTATGACTTACCCACCCAAAAAAAAGGTAGATATGTAGGTATGGTGTGTGATGCGTAGAGGAGTTTGGAAATAGTCATGTTCTTATTTCAGCTTACTTGATTTTCCTAAGGGGAATATGGAGTTGGGTGTCTTGTTTCAAGCTGTGTTGGAATTGGATGCGTCCTTTGTTCATGTTTGTTTCTCTGCAAAATTGGTTTTGTTTATAGGGTTGAACCTTTGACATGCTTACAAGTGCTATAGTGTGTCAACTTACTTAACTTAATTGTATTGCCTTCTTTATCTTATTTATGTGAAATTACTGCTTTTGTATTATAAGATCATTCTTAATGTTATCCTTCCATATCCAATATGACAACTCTATGCATACACAAATATTTTAATACATGTGTGTCCTTATATGAAATTTGTATTTGTTCAATTCATTTCTTAACGGGTTTTAATTTTTTTTAAATAAATCTTTGGGTTAATTTGATTATTTGATTTAAAAAAAAGGTCAATTAATGGTGTTTGATTACAATTCTAGATTCTACATTATTTGAAACTCTAAAATACCATCTTAGTGGATTTGCTAATCATTTTGAGCATTGATGCATGTAACTAATGTTAGTAGTTTTTTTGTATTTGATTTGTTAGCAAGTGGAAAGTTCAAGATGGACAAAACATGGGTACATTTCCCAAGGTTTATTTCTAAACACAACCATAAATATGCTTTGAAATGTCAAGTTACTCATTTTGTTTGGATGGAATTAATAATAATTTAAAGTTTTCAGAGTATCGAATGAGTATGTGGATGGAGCGAGAAAATTTGTCAACATGGCTAAGGCAAATTCAAGGAATCTTGATATGATCATATGCCCTTGTGGAAGTTGTCGAAACCAATCACAACAACATTGTGATACTGTTTTCGAGCATTTGGTCATGGTAGGGATGGATCCTAAATATACGTCATGGGTTCTTCATGGGGAACGACTAATTGAATCTGTAGAAGTTCAAGACAATGTTGAAATTCTAGAGACATATAGGCTGTTTAGAGATGTTTATGCACACGATGATCCCATTTTGCAACCTACAAATGAAAGTAGAGAGAGGGAGTTCACACGAGCATTAGAAGATGCTGAAACTCTTTTAGATCCGGGTTGTACAGAGTATACTAAGTTCTCAGCGATTGTTGCTTTATACAAGCATAAGAGTTTTGATGAAAATTTGAGATTAGTGTCTGACATGCTACCAGAAGGTAACACACTTGTGCAATTTATATATTCAACAAAGAAGTTGCTTAAAGCATTTGATCTTGGGTATGACAAAATACATGTTTGTGTCAATGATTGTTGTTTATTTAGAAAAGATTTATAGCATATGGAGGCATGCCCGAAATGCAATTGTTCACGTTGGAAAGTAGATAAGCGAACTAAGAAGATTAAAAAGGGGGTTCCAGCGAAGATGTTGCGTTATTTTCCCATAATTCCAAGATTTAGAAGAATGTTCAGGTCACAAGAAAAAGCAGAACAATTGACTTGGCATTCCACTCACAAAAGTCAAGATGGAAAGATGCGACATCCAGTTGATTCATTGGCATGGGATGCAATTGATCACAAGTGGCCCTCTTTTGCATCGGATCCACGAAACCTTCGACTTGGTCTTGCAACAGATGGATTCAATCCCTTTGCAAATCTTAGCTCAACGTACAGTTGTTGGCCAGTGATGTTAGTGACTTATAATCTTCCTCCATTGTTATGCATGGCAAAGGAAAATATAATGTTGACATTACTTATACCGGGACCAAAGCAACCAGGGAATGACATTGATGTGTATCTGCAACCACTTATAGAAGACTTACAAGAATTATGGAATAATGGTGTGGCGGTCTATGACGCAGCCAGCAAGTCTATGTTTAATTTGAAGGCTATGTTGATGTGGACAATAAATGATTTTCCAGCTTATGGGAACTTAGCTGGATGTGCCACAAAAGGGAAATTTGCATGTCCTGTATGTAGCATTAACACATGTTCGCAGTGGTTGAATCACAGTAAGAAGACAGTGTACATGGGCCATAGGCGATTTCTATCTCCGGATCATCCATTTCGAATGAAAAGAAGTTAGTTTGATGGAAAACAAGAACTTGGGGAGAAGCCTAAACCATTGAGTGGATCTAATGTGTTACATGCAGTAAGGGACATTGAAACTAATTGGGAAAAAACTACAAAAGAAAGGAAAAGAAAAAAGGCCCAAACCAAAAAGAAAAACAACCAAAAAGAGTCAGATTGCGTCCAATCATGGAAGAAAAAGTCCATATTTTTCAATCTACCATATTGGGATGTAAGTCCTTGGAAAGTAGGATTTCATATTCTTTGGTCTATCGTTAGTCTTAGTTAAACTTTTCCTCCTAATTTTTTAAATAATAAATCTTTTGTTGATGTTACAGGCATTGCTTTTACGCCATAACTTGGATGTGATACACATCGAGAAAAATGTTTTTGAAAGCATTTTATGCATACTTTTGATTGTTAAGGGGAAATCGAAGGATGGTCTTAAGGCTCGTAAAGATTTGGCAGAAATGAGAATTAGAAGTGAATTGCATGCAGAGGATAAAAGATCCCATTTTTACTTGCCACCAGCATCACATACACTTTCAAAATAAGAGAAGAAGATTTTTTGTTCTAGATTACAAGATTTGAAGTTGCCTGATGGTTATAGCTCAAATATTGTTAATTGTGTTTCATTACAAGAGTGCAAGTTAGTTGGACTCAAGTCACATGATTGTCACGTCCTGTTTCAACAATTGTTGTCAGTCGTATTGAAAGGACGAAGGAATGCAATATTTTGAATGTGCTCTTTTTTCAATCAGTTATGTCAAAGGGTCATTAATAGGAAGAAGATACAAACAACTTGAAAATGATGTTGCTAAGACATTGTGTATGTTAGAAAGATTCTTTCCTCTATCATTTTTTGATATTATGATATACTTAACAATTCATATAGGGCGAGAAGCTCGCTTATGTGGACCAGTGCAGTTTCGTTGGATGTACCCATTTGAAAGGTGAGTCTATATCATATTTTAAATATAAGTATTGTTTTATCTCTACCGTAAATAAACTTCTAACAAATTTGTTAAGCTGAATTTTATTGTTGTTTAGATATATCAAGATACTCAAAGGTTATGTTAAAAATCGCGCAAGACCTGAGGGATGCATAGCAGAATGCTATCTAGCTGAAGAGTGTATGCAATTTTGTAGTGGGTATATGAAGAAAGTAGCTGAAATTGGTACTCGACATATTCGCAATATAGAGTTTGAAAGTGAAACAATACTAGAAGGACGCCCAATTACTTCGGGAAAATCAATAGCGATACCAGATGATGTGTTGCAAATTGCTCATCGATGTGTGTTGATAAACAGTGCAGAAGTCCAACCTTATCTAGAGTAAGTATGATGAGTTAAATATTCCTTTGTAATTGACTATTCAAAGAATATTGGGTTCTTATCATTTTGCTTTCTTATTAGGATGCATGCGGAGGAGCTTAAGCGTTCGGATAGACGTTTGCTGAGGGATGCTACACTACTACATTCTAGACAAATGGATACTTTTTGTCAATGGTTGAAAGAGAAGATCAATTCTTGTGGTAGTAAGGTGTTGAATACATTGAAATGGCTTACAGCTGGCCCAAGAAATGATGCAATGTCATACTTGGGTTATGTCATTAATGGCCATCGCTTTCATACAACCAATGTTGAGAAGGCTACACAAAATAGTGGTGTTTCCATCGAAGCAGAAACTCTTTGTCGAGCTAGTAAGGAGATACCTGTGAGAAAAATCTCTTTTTATGGGGTTATTAAATAGATTATTTTTCTGGACTATTATAAATTCCAAGTCCCTTTATTTAAATGTGATTGGGTAGCTATAGGAAATGGTGTTAAAGTTGAAGATGGATTTACTTTGGTTAACTTACAACATGGAAGACATCAATTTGAGAGAGATTCGTTCGTTCTAGCGTCACAAGCAAAACAAGTGTTTTATTTGAGAGATAATGATACATCCAGTTGGGAAGTTGTACTTAAAGCATCCCGAAGAGGTTTTCATGACTTTGAAATGTATGATGATGATGCTTACATGCCGTGTGAACATGTCGATATAGGTAGGCTTGAAATGGCTAATAGTGATGAAGATGAGTGCTATGTAAGGACTGATTGTGAGGGTGTGGAAGTGTTGCTTGATTAATGAGTTACTCTTCATGTTTTCTTGACCTAGTAATGAAGTAAAATAACATTATAAGTACTTGTGTTCTATTGTTATTGATGTTTAAGAATCACTTTTTCACTATGTGATATTTGTGGTATGTATGAAATTAATTAGTAGTTTTTTTTCCCCTTTTACAAAACACTTTCACATACTTGTATCTCATATAAAAAATATTACTCGATTTGGTTTGTTCTATCATTTTTGCAGGTGGAATTCTTGTTCTAAGGATTTAGTAATTGAAGTTGCCAACCAACAATGTGTACAGAGGTAACTTTCAAACAAGTGTTTTTTTCTAATTTATTTATTTTGGGTACACATTTTTAACCAATTATTGGCTGCCACGTCTTTATTTTTTCATGTGTCATAAAGAGTTCTAGAAAGGCAGAAAAAAGACATAGGAAAGAGCAAGAAGCTATAGCTGCTGCCACAATGGATAATAGAAGTGGTGGACCCATTAGAATTTCAGATGTAGGTTCCAATACTCGACAAATTGAATCACCAAATGCAAATGGAGTAGCTGACTTTGGTCAAGAACCAAAGAAGAAAACTAGAGGGCCGTCAAAGTTAAAGATGCATGACAAAGGCAAACAAAAGTGTGAAGAGATCGACTTCAATGAAAGGAACCAACCAATAGGACAAGAATCGGTGCACTTATCAACCTTAGAAGGGATCTTAGCTCGGGAGATGGTGCCAATTAATATAGATTATTGGTTTGAAGCTCCATATGAGATTAAGGATAAGTTATGGGCTTGTGTGAATGTAGTATGTTTATCTAGTTAATTTTTATACAACAATTCATTATTTTTCCCCTCTTCTAATACTAAATGTTTGCTTATATGAAAATGCAGCTTAGATATAATATACATGATATCCACAAGACACGTGTAATGCAAAAGTTTGCAAAATTGTGGCGCAATTACAAGTATGAATTATCAAGAAAAGTAAAAACTCTCGCTGCAGCAGGTAAAGGTCATTTAGCACGTAATATTGCCCTCACCAAACTTGATAAGATTGGAATGGCTGAATGGAAGGCATTTGTGAAAAATTGACTTTCAAAAAGCTTTATTGTAAGTTTTTCTTCATAACGATTTTATGTAGAAGCTCAATTCTTTTCATAACAACTAAGATAAAGATTAGAAATTCTTTAAAAATGTGGACATTTCAAATGTTTACACTCAGGAAAAGAGTGAAAAATTCAAAGAGATGAGAGTAAAGTAGAAGGTGTTACACACGATGAGTAGAAAAGGCTATGCACGACTAGAGGAAGACATGGTAAGTTTGGCAACATAGACCACATTTATTTCGAAAGTATTTTGATTTTGTTGCTTCTAATTTTGTACTATGTTTTATTTGTTTTTTTTTTTTTCTAGAAAAATCAAAGCCAAGACCCAGATTCCATATCTAGAGTGGATGTTTGGATTAAAGGACATACAAGACAGAAGGGGAAACCTGTCAATGAAGTGCTTCAGGAAGTAGTGGTATGAATTAGTTTAATATATTATTAAAGCTTGTGATTTCATTCAATTCAATTAAACAAAATCAAAGAACTTTTGGAATGGCCTAATTATAATTAAATGCTGGCATACCTAACTACTAATTATTGTAACATAGCTTGCTAATTCTTTTTACTGCTAACTTTGGTACAAGTTTTATGTATATTATATAGTTCATCTCTGTTTGTAAAAGTGTTGCACATGATTAACAATAATCCATTACGCAATGAAAGGATCAGCTATAGAATCTTTTACACAGAAAATTGATTGACATTATTTTCGTGACTTATTCACATTACTGTTATTTTTTCTCAATCCCAGTCTCCAATGTAGTTGGATGTTGACGGAGAGTTTAGGAATTTTAATTATTAAAAGCCCATTTCAAGCACTTTAAGCTTCAATGCTTACAGTATCAATTTGGATCACATTTATGCATCAATTTGAATCACATCTAGGAGTAGTCCGTGACCTTTCTATGAAAAATGTTTGGGAATGCAATCCTCACTGCATGCAATACCACACTGTTACTCAATATGTTCCATGGCTAAATTGTTTTGCTGGAAACTATTGCCTTAAATATTTTTCTACTGATTTGTTCCAGACATGTTTGTAGGTTGGCAAGACATTTTTAGGATAGAAAGATGGATTGGGTATAATGCCTAAGAGAGTGTTAACCCCTTTTTAGCATCAGTGTTTTTCCATTCTCCCTTAGGTTGGGAAATTAACAAAACAAATTAATCAAAACTATTCCATTGCAATGCCATGATTTAAAAGCTATCAAATATTTATCTTATTTATCCAGCCAACTAAACCACCCTTGTTTACCTCAAGGCTTGTTTTTGGACTGGGAAACACATAAAACTGCCAATAGTTCAACCCAGAAAAGCAGAGTAGCATCAGCAGCTGTACTTGTTGTCCTCAAGAAATAGCTAATTCTCACCTCTTGAACTACCTTAAAAGCTTCCTAGTAAGAAGTGCTTATTCAAGTGGAAAGGATTTGAGAAGATGAGTCACATCTATGCTGATTGGATTGACGATATGCCCCTCGAACATAGCTCACTGGACAAGGTGGGGAGCTGAATTTGAGTTTGATGTCATCTGATGTTCCGTTGCACTATTTTGTACAGGTTGGAACAGCTTGACTTGGGTTTAGGGTTTTTGAACAAACTGATTTAGTCACCTTTCTGAAATTTTCAAAGTAGTTGTAGTACAAAAAAAAATCCTTTTAGAGGCTTTGATCTGAGATTGAGCATGAGCTAGGTCCCTTATATAGAATGTAAGTTCTTTATATTGTTACTACATACAAGCCACAATGGAAATTATGAACCATATACTATCTCAATGGTAAATCATAAGTTATAGTAAATCATGTGTTCTTAAAGGATTTGCTTCATGCTTGTTTAGTCTGTGATAATTGCATTTGCAGGGCTACAAACTTCCATTTCTTTTCAATTTCCCAAGTACTAAATGTGTTTTTGCAAACATCACATTTGTTCCCAACTATGAATTTTCTAATGAACTGGTTTAAGTGTGAGGATCTACTGACATCATATGCAAATACTGAGAGAGTGGTTTTCCCTTAGCTTTAGTATAATAATAATTATTGTTATTATTATTATGTAAAATTCTGTGTGGTGCTCTAGTCAACAAGCCTTCAAAGGACAGCTCAGGAAACCAAAACTGTGAATGGTGCTGAAAATGCAGCCTTCATGTCAAGAACCAGTGGCCTGTGAATGGTGCTGTAAAATTCTGTGTGGTGCTCTAATACAGTTTAGAACATCACATGCACACAAACTCTCAAGGCTGCAGCTATTACTCTCAAATATGTACCTCACCATACAAAAAAATATGTAACTCACTACACTCAACCCTCAGGGGAAAGACCCCAAACACTCAACCCTCAGCTCACCACACTCACACAAGCCTATTTTTGAACTCACAACACTTAACACATATCCAACAGATCCGCCAGAAACTTGCAAAAACTATACCTGCAGAAAAAACATTAGAAAACCATATTGGAGCTCACACCACTCAACCCATAGCCTCACAACACTCACACATAAGCTAATATAGAACTCACAGCACTCAACCCACATCCCTAATAAAGAACTAGCTATGTTCCGGCAATTTGTTAACACCAACATATCACCACACTCATCACACTCACACAGCCTATTATGGAACTCACAACACTTAACTCACATACTACAGTTCCACCATCAACCTGCAGAAAATTACCTGCATAGAGAATATTAGAAAACATTTTTGGACTCACTCCACTCAACCCACATACTCACAACACTCGCACAATATGCTAATATAGGACTCACAACGCTCAACCCTCCTCCCTAAGAAAGGACCAGCTATGTACATGCAACTGTTAACCATTACCAGATTTAATTACAGAAGTAGGGAGGGCCCATTACTGCAAGAACCAATTATTAGAACAATCAGCCTTAAAATTAGTGATAGACAGCACTCTGCATCTTACTAATTCCTGAATCTTCCTGACAATTTCCACCTCATTTGATTTAGTAGTTCGGAAGATCCTACAACTCCAAAGATAGCCAACCTATCGAGGGTATTAAGCCTATAATGAATGGCCATCCAGACAATGGTACTAATCCTAGGAATATGATGCTTGAACCAAAGAAGTTTAGCCCACTGCACCTTAGGGTGCTGGGTTCTCCACAAATTCCAAACTGATTGAATAGAGAAGCACCCATCAGAGGATGCCAGCCGAATAGCTTTATCCTCCATATTAGTTGGGTTACCCTGAACATTAGCCTTAATCTCATCTAATTCCCAGGTCTGGCACACAGGCCATCTCCATCTCCCATCATCTATCATGGAAGCAACCTTAGCCTGAGTTAGAGAGCCTGCATCATAAATAACTCTATCCCCAAATCTTTCCTTCAAAGGACCAAGAGGATGCCAATTATCAAACCAAAGAAAAGTGTTCTGCCCATTACCCACTTTATAACTAATATGCTGGATGAGATCATTTCTAAGGCCTAGAATTTTCCTCCAAACCCAAGAGGGGTATGTTGCTCATGTTTGTTCTTGCTTCTTTTGTTTGTATTTGACATGATCACAAACCATTAAAAAAACTAGAAAGACAACACTCTATGAATGCTGCTGGAGCAGTTTCAGGCTCAATGAAAGGTGTATGACTTGATTTTGGGGTGTATTGTGTTTGTATACTTGCATCTTTTGGGATGTGATTTATGGAATGTTGTATTTATGTGTTTCTTTAGAATGAAGTTACATAATATATAGAGAAGATTTGTTTCTTTACTTGGGCTACTGATATGCTGTTTTGTTTGGGCTGTTGTTGCTGATATGTTGTGCTGTGTGCTGTGCTGATGAATAGATGTTTGGATTAGGTAGTCTTAGGAAATTTGGATAACAATGATAAAGAAAAATAGTTGATTATTCTGTGTTGTGCTGATGAACAGATGCTGATATGCTGTGTTGTGCTGTTTAGTTCAATTGATAACAATGATTAAGAAATTTGGATAGAAATTGAAAGAAAAATAGTTCATTGGAAATGAAATGGAATATTTTAAATTAGATGTCAACTTCTTAATCATTTTGTGAAGAATGAGTTGATTATTCTGTATGAACCAATGTTTGTATTACCTTTGTTGTTACATTGTCTAACTTGAGTTCCTTATGATAAATGTTATATATTGTAGAATAAGGTACGTCTATCAAAGATGATGCAATTGTTCATGCTTTTGGTGTAGAATGGCGTGGTAGGGTAAGAGGGCTTGGATTTGGAGCATTGCCAACGAAAGTTGATCCACAAGCATACCAAAATCAAAATATAAGAAAACTAAATCAAAAATTGCTGCTCTTAGAACAAGAACTCCGGGAGATGAGAGCTGAAATGTTAAAAGGAAAAAGGCAAAATGAGGTAAAAAAAAAATGAAGAATGTGACAATATATGTTATATATATTGAATTTTCATAAAAGTTTTTAAAAATTTTCAATTTAAACTTGTAGGAACCAAGTGAAGATGCAACGGGCAAGAAAAATTCTCATGGACAAACTCAGGTAGCTTTTTCTAATTCTTTCTTTTTTCTAATTTTATGAAAAGAACTACACAGTCCATAGACTTCTAATTTAAGTTTATTATCATAACAGGTCTCATGTACATTTAGTAAAATCATAATTGCTTGTCACATGTGCTTCCCATCTTAAACTTAAGGATGTAAATTGTAAAGTGGTCTGTCAAATTGCTTATCATTTTGGTTTGATTTAGACCATAATCTAGCAGTTGAATTTGGTTTATAAGGCATACACAACATTATTCTTTATTTTTAAGCATTGTAAATATAGGAGCCATTTATTTTATTGTAAGTATAATTCTTAGTTTAAGTATGGCTTTATGACCAAAGATGAAACAATCATCATCTTGATGTAATTAGAGTTATATTCAAACATGACATGTTCCAAATGGTGTTTCATATTAGCTTCTTACTTGTTGGCAAATTTCTTGGAATTGTCTACTCCACCTTTTCAAGCATCACAAAGTTTGTAAAAAAGAAAAAATTGATTAATACTTGTAGGAGTCAAGCAAAGGGGCAAATGGACACTCACATGGAGAAACCTAGGTAAACTTGCACATTTCTCATGCTTGCGCTTTTGCTTGCTTGTCATTTTGCATATGGATTACATTAAGATTCTAAATTTGACTAAAGAAATGCTTCTGGCCATTGTATTACAATTTTTTTAGGGTGAGGAAAATGATAGAGGTGAACATAGGGTGCACGGAGGTGGTGAACGTAGGATGCACTCACAACAAAATATTTGGGTAAATTTTGTATAGCATTATTAATTTACTCATTTGCATTTTTCTCGTGCTTGTGCTTTTGTTTGCTTACTTGCTTTTGTACTCAAGAGCTTTTGTCAAATTTTCATATACATCGCACATCGTCTACTAAATTTGAGTAAACAAATCTAACTTGATATTATATTACAATTTTTTTAGGGTGACGAAAACAGTGAAGGCGATGAAGATATTTGGGTAAATTTTATATGGCATTAATAATAACTTTAATTTTGTCTTTAATTCATTAGCTTATTTTATGTATTGCTTTCATGATAGTTGCATGATGCAAATGAAATTGGAAATGGTGGATCCTTGGACAATGCCAAATGCAAATTGTTAAATTGGGATGGAGCAAAGGTGGTGGTTGTCGAAGGCACAATTGCATCAACAGATTCTAAAGCATTGGTACATCACGTGCCTCTTGGCCCTGGGTGTTGGAAAGTATGGGTTAACCATGTCATAGTCAATGCGCCATTATTTCACCTTAATCGTGAGATGTTTGTGCTTGAAGATGCTATTGGAAGCACCGTTGCTTGGCTAACCCATTTCATTAGCTTTGACTTTGAGTAGAACTAACATCTATGGATAGTTTTTGAGGACTTTGATGAATAGATTTCTATAATTTTTGAATAGTTTTGGGTAATGTTTACAAACTTATGTATGTACAGTTTTTGATGGTTTATAACTTTTTTGGATAATTTAGAACCTAAGGATAGTCCTTTTGGAAGTTTGGAATGTATATATTGACAATTTTTGAATGTTTATAATTTATAGATATATAGTTTATTTTTCATGGTTGAAATAATATTTTGGTGGTTGATTAATATTTTGTGAAGCTTGTTTGTAATATTAGATTGTACAAAACAGGTCAAACATAGAATTTGTTGAATTTAAAAAAAAATGCAGATTCTACGGCAAGCAAATTAGGCCATTATATGAAATATTCTATAGCATTCCATGTACGTCGTGGTTTGTTCTACTTATCTACGGCAGACTCATGAAGTCGTTGTATTATATATTTTACGGTGCGCATTCGGCATTGTTGTTTTCCTCACCAATTAACGGCGTGCGAATGTAGTCATAGAAAAAGTAACAACGACCCATAAAATCTGCCGTTAATAGTTTTTAACGGTGTACTATAGTATGTCGTAAAAAAAGTAACAATGACACAAAATCTGTCATTAAATAGTTTTTAACGGCGTACAAAGCATGTCGTTGAAAGTGAATGACTTTCCATGATTGGTTATAATATGACGTGCTCCTGCACGTCGTAGAAGGGTTTTTACAACGTGCATTGCACGCTGTGAAAACCCTTTTTTCTTGTAGTGTTAGAAGTGTTTTTAGCACAAAAACTCAATCTTTCTCTCTATTTTCACTCTTTTCTCTAGCTCAAGTGTTCTCTCTTTAATCTATCCTCTTGATCCTCTCAATAATTTGATGTATACATATAGGCTAAGCAAGTAGAGAAAATAGTGGAAGACAAGGTGGAAGACAAAAGGAAGATAATGGAGCTAATGGAGCACTAATGGTGCTAATGGGAGACACAAGTGGAGCCTTTATCTCTAATTGATCAAGCACTAGATCATGGAGGCTGAATGTATATGCATTTGGTGATGAATATATCACAAAATGGGTCAATGAGGTGTCCCAGCCGAACTAAAACCCAAAAAAAAAAAAAAAAACGGGTCTGTTGCTGTTTTGGGCTGAGTCAACAATATCTGCTATTAAGCCCAACTTCAAACGGGCATATCTCCCTTATACGTAATCGGTTTTAGGTGATTCTTGAGTCTAAATTGAAGCCCCAGAAGTCTAATTTTCAATGGTGGTAGCCTCACAACTAAATTCTAAGTGCACAAAGTGATGCATAATTTAGTAAAGGATGTTCATTTCCTTCGAGCCTGGTCAACAAAATCTGCTCTTAAGCCCAACTTCAAATGGGCATATCTCCCTTATTCGGACATGGATTTAGGTAATTCTTAGGTCTAAATTGAAGTCCCAGAAGAATAATTTCATTGGTGGCAACCTCACATCTAAATTCCAAGTGTACAAAGAGATATGCCTAATTTAATAAAGGTTGTTTAGTTCTTTTTTAATGATTTGATGCTCATCCTTTCCCTAAACCAGTTTTCTTCCATCCCCTCCTATTTCCCTCAACTCCAAACATATAAAGAAGATGTTTTTTAAAAAAAATTTCAAAGAGTTCACCGCCCTTCCATTTATTTCCACCTTGTCCTTACTCAATTTACTAAAAGTGCAATATTTTAATCCAAATGGGAGCTTCGGAACATCGTAAAACATTTAAAAAAATATTTTAAATAGAGGATTTTAAGGTCTAAAATAGTTTGGCCAAAATGGGGCATAAGGTTGGGATTAAAACTCAAATTCCATCTTTCTTCTGAGGATTCTGTGAGAAGCACATTCTGATTGTCATCATCGGGTAATCAACAGAAAGCGCCCAAGTCTTAGGGCCAGTCAAAATGGGATGTCTACAGTGGTAGTGTTGGTATTAGTTTTTGGGGTAGAATTAAGCGGGGAGTATAGTCACTCAGCTGTGATCATAGTTGTTCTAGTGAAATTGGGCTGAGGTGCTGTCTGTTTTCTCTTTTGCAAGGTAGTCCTGGAACCATAACGTCAGATGGCTCTGATATTCCCCAAGTACTCTGGACTTGTGTCGATAGACTTTGTCAGGTTAGAAATTTAGTTCAGAGGCAACCAGTGCTTGCTTCACTGCCACTAGTGGCAAGGTGAAGAAGGGCCAGACAGGGTTCACCAGTTCCATTGTTTCGGCATTTACCAATTAGATCACCTCTATTCAGACTACAACCATCTACTTGTAGACACCCCATTTTTGACCGACCTTAAGACTCAGACATCATCGATTGAGCGCTCGGTGATGGTGCATGTTATGCTCGTTTAGAGGTTTCGGAGATTTGGCTGAGAGCCTTGCCTCTGGGCCTCTGAACTCTTTTGTGCTTCGGCTCGGTTTATGGACCGAACTTTGTTTCTCTTCCCGGAGGGAGGGAGTGGTCTTGTAGACCATCTCTTTGTGGTCGTAGACCACTTTTTGTGGTCATAGGCCACTTTTCCCATTTGGAGACTAGTTTCCGGTTTTTGGAGCCTTTGGCCGCGCGCCTTGTCTCGAGATCGCTTAACGTTCTCCGTTTGGTGTGGTTTTTGAACCACACCTTGTTGCCTCTGCCTAGAGGAACATTATGGTCCGGGAGATCACTTTTGTGGTTGCATACCACTTTTGATGCTCGTAGACCAGTTTTCGAGGCTTTCGGCCACGTGCCTTGCCTCTCGATCTCTCGTCTTGGATCCGTTTTGGTTTGTTTTTGGTACAAATCTTTCTTTCCTTGTTTGGAAGGTGGTACAAGGGTGGGAGACCATTTTTTCTCCTTGGAGACCACTTTTCCTTCTGCCAGCCAGTTTTCTGGTCGGATAACCGACTTGCTTGACCTTGTGCCACATTTTCTGGTCGGCCACCACACCACTAGTCTTCTTTCATGCTCTAGACCTCTCCCACCTATGGCCGACCAGTTGTTACTCTGGAAGACCACTTGAAGTGGTCGGCCGACCACTTCAGGTGGTCGGCTGCTTTTTGGCACCTTTTTGGAGATATTTTCCTCCAGTTGGCATAGCTGGAGGGTATTAGAGCTATCCTCCATATACGTGTATGGAGGGATTTGTTTGAAGCTTAGCTTCTCCAAGAAGCTTTGCCTTTTAGTTTCTATAAGAGGGAGGCTCCTCCTCCCTCCTCTAGGTTCAGAAAAACTTCCTTGAGCCATACATATAATCTATATCTATACATCTTCATTTCTCTCTTGTTTTGTGCCTTAAAGTGTAGATTTGTCTCACTTTTGTACACAAACACACACTCAAACACCTTGCTTGTGTTGCTGAGGCTTCTTGAAGTTGTTTTTGGTGTTCTTGGGTTGGCTTGAGCTTGAAAAACTTGCTGGAGTTGCAGTTATAAAGGAGGTCTTCAAGGGTGAGTCTTTAGCCCTTAAATCCCCCATTCTTTCTTAAGCTTTTAGCCCTTCTTTCATATGTTTTTAAGCTTAACTCTTAACTAGAAAAAGTTCTATTTTTGCATGCTTAAAATAGTTGTTTAAGGTCACTTTTTCGTTTGGGGTGATTTACCCCCTCTTAGGCCTTGTTAGGCCTTATTTTGAGCCATCCCTTTAGGCTCTTGTTGAAGCTTTTGCATGACCTTTCTACCACTGAAATCCAGAGGATTTTCAGTGGTGGAAAGGTGGTTTTGGTGTCTTAAATAGGAGAGGGTCTCCTTGTATTTTGTTTGCTTGCTTCATATGCCTCATGTTTGAGCATCTTTGTTAAGCTCTTGTTGGCCATATCTTAGCCTGTATTTGCGGTTATTTTGCTGAGGCATACCACTTTTTTTTCTTGGTTTGGTCACTGCATGCATGGTTAATACACTTGTAGTGTAAATCACACAAACTAGCTTTGTATGCTTCATGAAGTAGCATGTCATTCTAGCTTGTTTTCTTTCCATTTTAGCATGTTTTTGGTGATGTTTTGCCATGTCATGACTCTGTTTTGGTTTGGTTTTGTTGGCCCTTGCATGCTCCATGCACTTGTAATGCAATTTCATGAAATAGCCTAACATGCATCATGCTTTAACATGTCTTTTTAGCATGCTTTTGGCTTAACTTAAAGAAGATTTTGTTCATGTTTTACCATGTTTAAGGTCTGTGTAACATGCCCGGGGGGTACCCGCGCGCGTTAAACAATTCGGACTCCCGAGATCTCTTAGATCTAGTCTCACGAGTGCAATGTGAAACGTAGATGAGAGTCCAGATTTGGCAACTTTTATTGAAAATCCATTTTATTGCAAGTTTGTCAAAAATGGACTGCGTCATCAGATCTCAGAGTCGCCACCTAATATTTTGGGAAATTAGGAAACCCATGACTCGGTGCCAAGGCCACTGTTCGTCGTAACCAAGGATGCTTGGCTCGGAACCTTAGGTATGAGAGGGGAAGGTCAATAATGAGCACCCCCGCTCACCCGATCAAAAGATCGACCTCTACTAAACCATGATATGACTTTTTATTTTCTTTTATATGTTCATATTCTGATTATTGAATAAATCTTAAAATTTACTAGGTGAAGCATGCAAGTATAGACTAGCTTGCTCAAATTGGAACAATTCAATTTCATGTTTGTTTTTCGAAAAGGGTTTGAATTTGCCACTTGACAAAGTGGGCTTAAAGTTTGTGGATTTGCCACTGCAAAGTGGGCTTAAAACGTACATTTATTGAATTATTTCAATTCAAACAACAAGCCTTCATCCACAGGCATTCATACAGTTATATCAAGTAAGCAAGTAGCCCCATGGTAGAATACTAACACATAGTAAGAAAAACACGCACAAACGGGATGCTAAAGCATAAAAACTTACATATTTACCGACGTCCCGCGAGCAACTACAAAACAAAGTTAGAAAATATGCATGATTCTATATACAATGTCCTAATGCAATTCACTCGTGAGATGCAACTAAAAATTCGGCTTCTAAGATATGACATGTAAATCATCTCAAGAACATGAGGTAGCGCACATAATCACATAGGAATTGATTAAATCCACAAATGCAAACTTAGCCGAATCAAGATGCATGAAACATGGATGCAAAGCATGAATATGATGAAAAATAAATATGATGTTTATGTACAAATAAAGAAAACAAGTAAAAGAACGGGATAGAAAGAAGCGGGGCGGAGAATTATTACAACATTTTAAAGAATAATTACAAATCAAATTAGAGAGGGATAAGGAGAATATTACAACAAAATAAAAACCTCACAATACACTCAAAATAAAAAAAATAAATAAAATAAAAACTTCATGTTCTTTGGAACCGCCACCGGAAATTGGTCAATATTGGGAGATTACGCCATCTTGTCTGGAAGAAGCTAACCGACCGGCCAAATAGGCCGGCCGGCCAACTAGGCCAAGCAAAACCTGTCTTGTTGCGAAACCAAGAAAAGGTAGAAACAAAAAATATATAGGTGGCTCAACTAACCACTACCGGTTAGATTAAAAACACGAAAACAAATATAAGATAAAATAAAAAGTGCAAACTTACAACATAAACCTAAAACTATAAAACAACTATAAGATAGAACATGCAAGATTACAATAAAACTAATATGAGACTAGTACAAGAAAAAGAATAAATATGAGGTAGAACATACAAGATTACAACAAAACTAATTTGACACTAATACAAGAAAAAAATAATTATAAGGTAGAACATGCAAGATTACAATAAAACTAATATGAAACTAATACAAGAAAAAAAATAATTATAAGGTAGAACATGCAAGATTACAATAAAACTAATATGAAATTAAAACATGCGAATAAAAATAAATAAATAAATAAATAAATAATTATGGGCTAAACAAACCACTAGGATTATAAGAACACACTATGAAATAAGAAGTAAGAAAATAAATATGAGATATAAAATATAAGAAAATGAAAGACTAAAAATTCACCTTCCAAAGAAAGATTGAACTTCTTGATTCCCAAACTCCCTCTTGATCACCCTCAAGTGTTGGAAGTGTGTTCTCAAATCCTCAATTCGAAATTATGGAGTTTATGGAGTTTATGGTGTGGAAAGTGGCTAACTCTCTAGTTTTTCACACTTTCAATCACTAAACACTCTTCCTTATGATCAAGGAAATTGATCTTTGGCTATATCAGAATTTTTGAAGTGGTTTTGGTGTATGGAAATGAGGAATTTCAGTAGCTATGGAAGGTATGTGATGTATATGGAAGATAGGAATATTTTTGGCTCAAAAACTCAATTTTTCTCTCTTTTTTCACTCTTTTCTCACTCCTTTTTCTTCAATTTCGTGGTCCTCCTCTCTCTTACAATATGATCATTCTATATAGGCAATGAGGGAGAGTAAAGGTCAAAAAGAAGGTGGGAGACAAGAATGTGATAGGAGGGAAAATTTTCAAGGTGGTTGCATGGGATACTCCTTTATGAATGCAAACAAAACCTCTTTTTGACAATGGGGGATGATTAGGTATAATGGAGGATGAGTGGATGCACTTGAATGGATTAGAAAATAGGTAAATGGGTTGTCCCAACCGAACCAAAACCAAGAAAAAATAGGCTATTGTTGTTTTGGGCCGAGTCAACAAAATCTGCTTTTAAGTCCAACTTCAAATGGGCATATCTCCCCCATATGGACTTGGTTTTAGGCGGTTCTTGGGTCCAAATTGAAGCCCTAGAAGTCTACTTTCCAATGGTGGTGGCCTCATATTTAAATTCCAAGTGTACAAAGAGATATGCCTAATTTAGTAAAGACTGTCTCGGGCTGGGTCAACAAAATCTGCTCTTAAGCGCAACTTCAAATGGGCATATCTCCCTTATTTGGACTTGGTCTGAGGTGGTTCTTGGGTCTAAATTGAAGCCCCAGAAGTCTACTTTCCAATAGTGGTGGCCTCACATTTAAATTCCAAGTGTACAAATAAAAATGCCTAATTTAGTAAAGGCTGCTCATTTCCTTCTTAATGATTTGATACTCATCCTTTTCCTAAACCAGTTTTCTTTCATCCCCTCCTATTTCCTTCAACTCCAAACCTATAAGAAGATGTTTTTTAAATATTTTTCAAAAATTTTCACCTCCCTTCCATTTATTTCCACTTTGTCCTTACTCGGTGCAATATTTTAATCGAAATGGGAGCCTCGGGACATTGTAGAAACATTTTAAAAAAAAACATATTTTGAAAAGAGGGTTTTAAGGTCTAAAATAGTTTGGCCAAAAAAATGTGTAAAGGTTGGGATTAAAGCTCAAATTCCATTTTTCTTGTTGAGAATTCTGTGAGAAACACATTCTAATTATCATCATCGGGTAATCAACAGAAAGCGCCCAAGTCTTAGGGCTGGTCAAAATGGGGTGTCTACAGTTGCCCCTCTTTGACAGAGCTCGAAGACGACCCTTTTGACAAGGCCGTAAGACTTGGGCAAACAAACAAGATGTAATGCAAGTGGTTGAACCAGAAGGTTGCCTACGTATCCTTTTGCAAGGATTCAAACCAGTGTAGTTCAGGGGCAAGATGTAAATGATATGCAGGAAGATTTTGATAATTGGACTTATACGCTACGCGAAGCCGATTTGGGTGGTGCGAACAGACAGGCGCACCTGCTGTTGTTAACCGATTGGGTTTTGATAATTGGACTTACACGCTACGCGAAGCCAGTTTGATAATTGGACTTACACGCTACGCGAAGCCGATTTGGGTAATTGGACTTACACACTACGTGAAGCCGGTTTGATGATTGGACTTATACGCTACGTGAAGCCGGTTGGATAATTGGGCTTATACACTATGCGAAACCAATTTGGGTAATTGGACTTACACGCTACGCGAAGCCGGTTTGATAATTGGACTTATACGCTACGCGAAGCCGGTTAGATAATTGGACTTACACGCTACGCGAAGCCGATTTGATAATTGGACTTATACGCTACGCGAAGCCGATTTGAGTGGTGTGAACAGACAGGCGCACCTGCTGTTGTTAACCGATTAGGTTTTGATAATTGTTATACGCTACGCGAAGTCGGTTGGATAATTAGACTTACACGCTACGCGAAGCCGGTTTGATAATTGGACTTATACGCTACGCGAAGCCGGGTTGGATAATTGGACTTATACGCTACGCGAAGCCGGTTTGATAATTCATGATTTGTGCAATGCAATACAATGTCATAGAGTGATGATAAAGCTATGAAGATGGCAACATGGGTGGCAAGCTTTGTGTAAAACACACGAAGCAAGCCACATTTCTACTTGGCTATGTTTGTAACTTTCCCTATTCTCCAACAGGGTGACAGACTAGGTTGGTTCAGTTTCCAGAGTTGAGGCGCATACAAGCTATCTCAACCTATTGGGCTGCCATATAGATTTCAAGCCGGGGATACACCCCTGGGTATTTAAACCAGACTTTAGTCTCGGAAATCCCGAACCTTTTGCGTTCTAGGCATCGCCATTTGAACTCTAGTTTCCACCGTCTGAGTTGATCTCCTAGGAACTCATTACAAACACAGTCAGGTGGCTATACCAGACCGATTGAAGTCGTTTGGGCACGACAAACACCAAAGGAATTGCACCTTTAGAGGATTTAAGGTCTCCTAGACCATGAAAGTCATTTGGGCACGACAAACACCAAAGGACTTGCACCTTCAGGGGATTTAAGGTCTCCTAGACCCGAAAAAGAAACACAAGCACACTTGCTGTTTTTAACCGATTGAATGGCCACGGATGCCGCTTTACTTCCTGATCATATTCATAACTTTCCCTATTCTCCAACGGGGTGACAGACTAGGTTGGTTCAGTGTCCAGAATTGAGGCACATACACGCTACCTCAACCTATGGGGCTGCCATACAGATTTCAAGCCGGGGATACACCCCTGGGTATTTAAACCAGACTTTAGTCTCGGAAATTCCAAACCTTTTGCGTTCTAGGCCTTGGCCATTCGAACTCTAGTTTTCACCGTCGCAGTTGGTTTCCTAAGAACTCATTGCAAACACAACCAATATAATACATAAATATTTACATATCAATACACACATATATGTACATATGGTATACACATATGCATATACAGACAACATACAGATAGATATATACAGATATATACACAGACATATACAGTATATATACAGGTATATACGACACAGACATATACGGACCTATACACAAACATATACGGATATATACACAGATGGGGAATATTCCGTTTGCAATCGTCAGCGGGAAGATGCCGTTACTGAGAAGGCATATTCCGTTTGCTGACGTCAGCACACGCACGCAAAACACCCAAAAAGAAAGGAAAAACACAAAATGCATGGATGTGGGGATATGGGGTTTCGAACCCTTGACCTTAGGCCTAGTCTTCGAGTCCTCGACCACTGAACCACGCCACTCTTGTGACAAGATATGCAAACAAATATATATACATATATACACAAAATCAAAGCAAAAACAAAGAAACATTTGCTGTGGGTTCGAACCCCTGACCTCGGGCTTAGGCTCTCCGAATCCTCAACCCAGTAGGCCAAACCACTGAACCCAAGCCACACCTGTGACCCAAATGTTCAAACAAATATATATTTATTACATAGCTATACAATACATATACATATATATATATACAACTTTCCCGCCTCTCTTTCTGTTTTTGTCTTACTCTCTCTTCCTATTTTTGTCTCACTCTCTCTTCCTTCATCTTCTTCGAGTGTTGTGTCTGGCGCGCGATTTCAACAATCGCGGCGCCTGATGAACAGGCTATCCAATCTTGCCCCGATTGTCAATGATCGTCTCGAGCCTTCCTCCCTCTTTGTCTTCTTCTTTGGCTTCATCCTCTTGTTAAGTTGAGGCCTGCGAAAGAGAGAGGTAGAGCAAAAGCCTGCAAACTTTCTCTGCCACCACTCTGTAACCTCTTTCTTTTGCATTACTCTTCTCTGCCATGGCCTCTTCACAAGGTTCTCTCACTCTTTTTCCAGACCTAAACGAGTCTACGATAGAGATGACCAATTCCGACTCCCCTGAACCTCAACCACGAGCTCCTCTTCCTTCTCCTGTTTTTAACTTTCCAGCGATGTCAGTTGAACAAATCATGGCGGCACAGTCTAACATCGAAGCAAACTCGTATACGCTGAGGTCATGTGTGGAGACCGTGACTGCGGTCTCCAACTTGTCCCGTCGGCTGCAGAACAGAACGTGTGAGGTGCATCGATTGAATGCACAACTTTCTTTACTTCAACATATGTATAAAGATTATCGAGGGGAAGTTAGCGGATTGAAGAAACAAATCAAGGAGTTGAAACGACAGGTGACCGTCGCAACTCATCATGGGACTACCTTTGACGGCCAGCGAGGGATAATCTCTTTCGGAAGCTCTGCCAAGGCCGAGGCAGAGTCTTCAAGAGCTTCGAAGAAGTAAAGATGAAGCGAGGCAGCTGATGGTAAAGTTAGGCAATAAAGCTGTGTGCAAATGAAGTCGGTTGCAGTTGCAATCTTCGCCGCCGGGCTGCTGCCGGAGAAGAAAGAAGAAAAAGATCCATCTCTCTCTCTTCTCTCTCTCTCTCTCTCTCTTTGTTTTTGTTTTTTTTTGTTTTTTTGTTTTTTTGTTTTTTTGTTTTTTTGTTTTTTTGTTTTTTTGTCTTTTTGTTTTTGAGTCTCTGTAATCGGGGATGTCCTCCCCTGACTTCAATAAAATCAGTTTCTTTTTTTGCTCATCACTGGCATGACTGGCATATCACTTTGAGCTTGAAAACAATTTGTTTGATTGAATTTGAGAATGATTAAAATTTTGAAGTCTGAATTAGACATTGACTCTATACTGACCTGAATAAAAAATGACTTAACGAAAGAAGAACGAAGCAAAACGATCCAAACACACTTATATACACTGACTAGTATAAATACACCGACTGGTATAAATATACTGACTGGTATGAATACATTGACTGGTATGAATACACACTTATATACACTGACTGGTATGAATACCTTGACTGGTATGAATACACACTTATATACACTGAATAGTTGACTCGAGCGGTGGGAGAAGACAGAATCTCTAACTCGACTATGCCCCTAGTTCATTGCCTTGACCCTTTTTTTGTTCTCTTGATTTTTTGTAAACATGTTTTGATCAACATGAGAGTTAGATTAGCATACTTATTCCATTTTCTGTTTCAAATCATGTAAGCTAAACTGTGAGCACTGAAAATTTTCCCTTTTCAAATCCAAAGAATGGTCCAAGTTTTGCAAAAAAATGGAACAATTTTCGAGAAAAATTAGTCAGCTTCATTCAAATTAAAAAACCTATTTTTGCAAATGGCACTACTCAACTAATATGGAATCAACACCATTGGGGTGCATAGTCCCAAACCAGATAATCAAAGGTGATATCTGAACCAAGCCAACCGAACCAAGCCAATCCGAACCAAATGAAGTCGAGCAAAACTGGACCGGACCGAACCGAACCGCCAAATCGAATCGAACCGAACTGAACCAAGTTAAATCAAACCAATTGAACTGAGCAGAACGAAGATACACCAATCAAACACGGATAGGACAACCAAGTCGACTAAAGACACACCAAGCAAACATGGACGAGATGAATGAGTTGAAAAATTATTAGGGCCGAACTTCAAGATGAAGCTACCTACGTATCCCAAAGATAGGAATCAGGCCATCGTAGTTTCGGCTAAGGTTCACTCAGGTATTGACACTCTCCTTTTGTGCTCTAACTTTTGCCAAAGCCGCCCTTTCGGGTTTTCAACCTTGCGAGCTTTTGATTTTTTTTTTGATTTTTTTCTATAATATTATATTTTTTTTTTTCATTTTGTTTTTTCATTTTTTTCTTTTTGAGTTTCTATTTTTTTTTTTTTTTTTTCTGCTCTAACTTTTGCCTAGGTTTGCCCTTCGAGTTTTCAGCCTAGCGAGCCTCTCAAGGGTTACTTTCAGTTTAACTTGTCCATGTTGATTGGGTGTGAAATCTCTAGGCCATCTATAAGGACAACCGCTACACTTGACCAGTAGATATGGATGATGTAGGGACTAGACTGAATTGGGTCCGAATTTGCCCCTAGTGTTTGCCCCTAGTGTAGTGGATAGGAACTCGACTGTCCTTCAATAATAAAATTCATTCTCTCAAATTCTGGGTTTGGCCTTTCTGGGCGGTCTTCATTGGGAAATGATTCAGTTTTAACTCTTTGATCACATCCAACCTTTTGCCCCTAGTTCAAGGACTGCTTCAAATCTAAATCACATCCGACTTCTTGCCCTAGTTCAAGGGTTGTTTCCAATCTGAATCACAGCCCTACATAGTTTTGGCTAAGGTTCACTCGGTTATTACACTCTCCTTTTACGCTCTAACTTTTGCCTAAAGCCGCCCTTTCGGGTTTTCAACCTTGCGAGCTTTTCATTTTTCTTTTTATTTTCCCTTCTTTTTTTATTTTTTTAATTTTTAATTTTTAATTTTTTTTGTGCTCTAACTTTTGCCTGGGTCGCCCTTCCGGGTTTTCGGCCCAGCGAGCCTCTCAAGGATGGTACCTTATTGCCCCTAGTTCAAGGGCTGCCTCCATTTTAGCTATGCAAGCCTCACACTTTTGCCCCTAGTTCAAGGGCTGTTTCAAATTGAAATCACATTCTCTGCCCTGAGTTCAAGGTCTGTTTCCAATCTGGATCACATCATTGCCCCTAGTTCAAGGGCTATTTCCAATCTAAATCATATTCGACCTTATTGCCCCTAGTTAAAGGGTTGCCTCCATTTGAATCACATCATGGCCTCTAGTTCAAGGGCTATTTCCAATTCGGCTATGCAAGCCTTACACTTTGAATGATCATTGAATACTTCGAATCAAGATTTGAAAGCTAAGGAGCTAAGGAGGTCGGACCACGAGTCAAGAGGGATCCTATGCTGTATAACTAATTCTAGGCATGTCTTCGTAGGACCACGCAAAAACAGTTTTTGAAATCTTTTCACAAAGCGACTAATCACTCGTACTTTTACGAAGATAAGATAGAACCAATTTGGACCAAGCCAGGATCCTTCTCAGTATCCACATTAACAAAATGATTTTATTCATCAAAGGCTTAGCACACCTCTCTTCCTCTCAATTGATCAAAATTTGCAAATCCCGAGGAAATTCTTCCTCTTTGTTTTTATCAGAGTTTTTGGAAAACGTTTTGAAAAATTTTGGTCAATGCAATGATTTAAAGGCACAGAGAAGTAGGCAGACTCTATGGCATTTTGTTTTTCTGTTTATTGAAAAGAGACTATGACTCAGAAATGGCAACAGACTTTTGACAACATACTACAGGACAGAAATGTCTAGGTTAGCACTATCGAAATCAAAGACTCTGACTCATTAGGCTAACTCGAGCCTGACTCTAACTCTACAAACTTGGTGGAGTCAAACTTAGACTCAATACTCAATTCAGAACTCAGAATAAAACCATTCTCAAATTGCCAGCCAAAGTGTGAGCCATCGACAACATTCAAAATAAAGCCCGTGCAATCAACAGGTGGTCATTCCCCAATCACAAAGATGGTCGGATACCCTACAAGTTCTATTTTATTTACAATGGTCGACTTTGTGGATATCAGATTTTTTTTTTTGTTTATTTTTTTTTTAAAAAAATTTTATGTTTTTTTTTTTTTTTTGAAGTAATGGTGCTAAGTTGAACTACCTGAACCACTCATTTGAATTTGAGAACCCTTGTATAGATCCAATACATTGCACATAACACATAGCAGGAAAGAGAATAAACACCCCTATAGAGGGTAGGGTTATCCTGTCCTAGCTTGAAATGATCTAGGGTTTCACTATTTAGACAAGTGGTATCACACATCCTAGAAATAGGAGAGCATCCTGTCCTAAGTTTGAAAGGTACTATAGCTCACTATATGTACAAGGTTGACTCTACTCTAAGGGTTAAAGTCAAATAACGTTACCAAAGAGTCCTTTGGGTCATAACCAATGAAGATCTTAGGAACTCAGAAGAGTCAAATTAGCCTCTCTTCAAAGTCTGAGAACTTTCAGATCTCAAAAGATTAAAACACAAGGCCTCCAAAGTAACGTAGAGATAGGTGTAGTGTCACAAAAATATGCCTGTGTTCCCACCAGTATCTGGGCAACACAGGAACTTTAAGTGCACCAATGCATGCAATGCAATAAACATATAATTGAAAATAAAAGTCATATCATGGAGTTCGAGTCAAGGTTTCATAAATCCCCAGTGGAGTCGCCAGAAACTGTAACATGCCCGGGGGGTACCCGCGCGCGTTAAACAGTTCGGACTCCCGAGATCTCTTAGATCTAGTCTCACGAGTGCAATGTGAAACGTAGATGAGAGTCCAGATTCGGAAACTTTTATTGAAAATCCATTTTATTGCAATTTTGTCAAAAATGGACTGCGTCATCAGATCTCAAGTCGCCACCTAATATTTTGGGAAATTAGGAAACCCATGACTCGGTGCCAAGGCCACTGTTCGTCGTAACCAAGGATGCTTGGCTTGGAACCTTAGGTATGAGAGGGGAAGGTCAATAATGAGCACCCCCGCTCACCCGATCAAAAGATCGACCTCTACTAAACCATGATATGACTTTTTATTTTCTTTTATATGTTCATATTATGATTATTGAATAAATCCTAAAATTTACTAGGTGAAGCATACAAGTAAGACTAGTTTGCTCAAATTGGAACAATTCAATTTCATGTTTGTTTTTCGAAAAGGGTTTGAATTTGCCACTTGACAAAGTGGGATTAAAGTTTGTGGATTTGCCACTGCAAAGTGGGCTGCAAAGTGGGCTTAAAACGTACATTTATTGAATTATTCCAATTCAAACAACAAGCCTTCATCCACAGGCATTCATACAGTTATATCAAATAAGCAAGTAGCCTCATGGTAGAATACTAACACATAGTAAGAAAAACACGCACAAACGGGATGCTAAAGCATAAAAACTTACATATTTACCGACGTCCCGCGAACAACTACAAAACAAATCTAGAAAATATGCATGATTCTATATACAATGTCCTAATGCAATTCACTCATGAGATGCAACTAAAAATTCGGCTTCTAAGATATGACATGTGAATCATCTCAAGAACATGAGGTAGCACAAATAATTACATGGGAATTGATTAAATCCACAATGCAAACTTAGCCGAATCAAGATGCATGAAACATGGATGCAAAGCATGAATATGATGAAAAATAAATATGATGTTTATGTACAAATAAAGAAAACAAGTAAAAGAACGGGATAGAAAGAAGCGGGGCGGGGAATTATTACAACATTTTAAAGAATAATTACAAACCAAATTAGAGAGGGATAAGGAGAACATTACAACAAAATAAAAACCTCACAATACACTCAAAATTAAAAAAATAAATAATAAAAACTTCATGTTCTTTGGAACCGCCACCGGAAATTCGTCAACATTGGGAGATTACGCCATCTTGTCTGGAAGAAGCTAACCGACCGGCCAAATAGCCCGGCTGGCCAACTAGGCAAGCAAAAACTGTCTTGTTGCGAAACCAAGAAAGGCACAAACAAAAATATGCAGGTGGCTCAACTAACCACTACCGGTTAGATTAAAAACACGAAAACAAATATAAGATAAAATAAAAAGTGCAAACTTACAACATAAACCTAAAACAATAAAACAAATATAAGATAGAACATGCAAGATTACAATAAAACTAATATGAGACTAATACAAGAAAAAGAATAAATATGAGGTAGAACATGCAAGATTACAACAAAACTAATTTGAGACTAATACAAGAAAAAAATAATTATAAGGTAGAACATGCAAGATTACAATAAAACTAATATGAACTAATACAAGAAAAAATATTATAAAGGTAGAACATGCAAGATTACAATAAAATTAATATGAAATTAAAACATGCGAATAAAAATAATATAAATAATAAATAATTATGGGCTAAACAAACCACTAGGATTATAAGAACACACTATGAAATAGAAGTAAGAAAATAAATATGAGATATAAAAATATAGAATGAAAGACAAAAACTAAAAATTCACCTTCCAAAGAAAAATTGAACTTCTTGATTCCCAAACTCCCTCTTGATCACCCTCAAGTGTAGGAAGTGTGTTCTCAAATCCTCAATTCGAAATTATGGAGTTTATGGAGTTTATGGTGTGGAAAGTGGCTAACTCTCTAGTTTTTCACTTCCTTATGATCAAGGCAATTGATCTTTGGCTATATCAGAATTTTTGAAGTGGTTTTGGTGTATGGAAATGAGGAATTTCAGTAGCTATGGAAGGTATGGGATGTATATGGAAGATAGGAATATTTTTGGCTCAAAAACTCAATTTTTTCTCTCTTTTTTTCACTCTTTCTCACTCCTTTTTCTTCAATTTCGTGGTCCTCCTCTCTCTTACAATATGATCATTCTATATAGGCAATGAGGGAGAGTAAAGGTCAAAAAAAAGGTGGGAGACAAGGTGGGAGACAAGAATGTGATAGGAGGGAAAATTTTCAAGGTGGTTGCATGGGATACTCCTTTATGAATGCAAACAACACCTCTTTTTGACAATGGGGGATGATTAGGTATAATGGAGGATGAGTGGATGCACTTGAATGACTCAGAAAATAGGTAAATGGGTTGTCCCAACCGAACCAAAACTAAGAAAAAATGGGCTATTGTTGTTTTGGGCCGAGTCAACAAAATCTGCTTTTAAGTCCAACTTCAAATGGGCATATCTCCCCCATATGGACTTAGTTTTAGGCGGTTCTTGGGTCCAAATTGAAGCCCCAGAAGTCTACTTTCCAATGGTGGTAACCTCACATTTAAATTCCAAGTGTACAAAGAGATATGCCTAATTTAGTAAAGACTGTCTCGGGCTGGGTCAATAAAATCTGCTCTTAAGCCCAACTTCAAATGGGCATATCTCCCCTTATTTGGACTTGGTCTGAGGTGGTTCTTGGGTCTAAATTGAAGCCCCAGAAGTCTACTTTCCAATGGTGGTGGCCTCACATTTAAATTCCAAGTGTACAAAGAAAAATGCCTAATTTAGTAAAGGCTGCTCATTTCCTTCTTAATGATTTGATACTCATCCTTTTCCTAAACCAGTTTTCTTTCATCCCCTCCTATTTCCTTCAACTCCAAACCTATAAGAAGATGTTTTTAAATATTTTTCAAAAATTTTCACCTCCCTTCCATTATTTCCACTTTGTCCTTACTCGGTGCAATATTTTAATCGAAATGGGAGCCTCGGGACATTGTAGAAACATTTAAAAAAAAAACATATTTTGAAAAGAGGGTTTTAAGGTCTAAAATAGTTTGGCCAAAAAAATGTGTAAAGGTTGGGATTAAAGCTCAAATTCCATTTTTCTTGTTGAGGATTCTGTGAGAAACACATTCTAATTATCATCATCAGGTAATCAACAGAAAGTGCCCAAGTCTTAGGGCTGGTCAAAATGGGGTGTCTACAGTTTGATTTTAGTTTTTTTGGCCATGCATGACTTGCTTTGTATAGCCTTGGTTCATTATAGCTTGTTAGCTTTGTGCATCAAGTCCATTAGCTTGCTTTACTTGGACTATTTTAATGATTTGGCATCATTTATAATGTGATTTCAGTCCATGTTTCATGTCCATTCATTCACATTTTTCACTCATTCAATGCGTTGGAGGGTTTGCCCCTTTATGCCTTAACATGAATTATTGCGTATGCCTTCATGCCTTAGCTCGCGAGCCATCATTTCAATGTGTTTTTGGGGTTATTTTGCCATGATATAACTCTGATTTTTATTGGTTAAGTCATCCCATGCTTGGTCTTAATAGGTGTAGTGTAATCTGCCTTATTTGCCTTGTATGCATCATGCCTCATGCTCATCATGCTAGCTTGTTTTGGCTTCCTTCCATGCATGCTTTAGACTCATTTTGACATGTTCTAAGACTGTTTTGGGTTGTCTTAGTCACATGCTTCATGTTTTGTATACTTGTAGTACAAATGCTCTTGCTTGCCTCAAGCTTTGAGCACCATTGCATGCTTCATTTATGTTGTGTACATGATTTGGCATCACCTAACATGACATTTCAGAGCATTTAGCATTGCCATGTTCCTACCTCAATCATGCTTTAAGTGCCTTTGAGTGTTATGCATTGTTGCCTAGTTTATGCCTTAGCTCGTATGCTTGGATGCCTAGGCCTTTGAGCCTTCATCTCAGCATGTTTAGGTCTTTATTTTGACCTACTTGAGCTCTGTCCATCCTTAGTTCATGCATTTGTGCCATGTATTGCATGCCTCCTTTGTAGTCCTATTTACTAGCTTCATGCTTTAAGGACCTTAGCATGCCATACTTGTGTTGTTTGAATGATTTGGTATCATTTCTTACCTCATTTCAGTGCATTTAGTGTTGTTACACTTCCACGCTTTTCACTCTTTAAGTGTTCTTGAGAGTTGCACCTTAGTGCCGTAATTGGTGAGCCAATTGGCATGCATGCTTGTATGTGTTTTCGGTGCCTTCATTTTAGCATTATGGCCTCTGTTTTTGGCATGGCTAAGGTCTACCTACATTCGGTTTAAGCCCATTGACCATTGTGTATGCCATGTCACATCGCATCGTGCATGTTATGTTGTTGTTTGCATTGCGCATGCCATGCTCTTGCTTCGCATTGTGTATGCCATGATCATATTGCATTGAGTATGCCATGTTAGTCATTGCATTGTGTATGCTAGTTACCCTTTGCATTGTGTATGCTAGTTGTCATGAGCATTGTGTATGCCATGTAGTTCATTCGCATTGTGTATGCTAGTATGTTAATTGCATGTTTGCATGCTTGTCCCTCCCATGTTTGTATGCTTGAGTCGCATTGTGTATGCCATGTTATGTGGTGCATTGTTGTTTGGAATAGGTGTTAGTCCAAACACGAGGAACGAGGGACGTTTCATACTTCAAGTGATGAAACGTGCCTCAATTCTCGGTCGCCGACGCTCTTGATCACTCATGATAGAGTTCTAGGCTTTATGTGTTTACTTGTGCATTCAGTTTACATTGAATTGTGCAACTTCGCCTCTCGGCCATCATGCATTGAAATGCGCAATTGGTGGCCCGAGGGTCGAGAACCACACCCCCTTGAGTTCATGACATGATAGGGAGGGTGGTTGTGCACATATATCTTGCAAATATATTGCCATGCCCTTTCTTGCTCTTTGTTGCAGCAAATTGCAGTTCAGCAGCAACAACTAGCCGGCCAGCTAGAAAAACTAGCTGGCCGACCACTTTTTTGGTTTTTCAATAACCAAAAGTGGTCGGCAAGTGTCTGGAGAGACCAAAAGTGGTCGGTCACCCTCCCACTGGTTTCCCTAGGTGGAGTTTCATCTTTCTGGAGCTTGGTGCAGAGTTCTGAGGACAGATGAAAACAGAGGCAAATCGGGGCATCACATTGGATTTCCGAACGAGGCGACCGGGCTTGCATGCATTCCTCTCCCTCTGAGGCTCCTGATTTACTGCTTTCCTTAGCTGCCATGCTTAGATAGCTTGCTTTTGTTTTGGTTTGTACTTTAATTAGTTAATGCATTAGCTATTCAATTCGTTCTGTAATAATTAGTTAACTAGGATTAGTTAATTAATTTGTTGTGTAATAATTAGTTTAATTAGCTTAGATTAGCTAGTTAGCTTCTTATTTGGTCCTTCTTTCGAGAGGGCGTATTGTTGTAATAAGCGTGCGTGTGTGTGATGCATGTCTTCCAAACTCCATTTCTTTCTCCCTTTTACTTAACCGCTTACGATGGTTAGTTTTAGGGCATATTTCATTTAGCATACCTTATGCTTGCATGTTTGCATCATTCATCTGTCTTGCATTCACCGGCCTCGGCGCATCATTCTAATTGCATTGTATTTCAATTCCAATTTGAATACATGTACCAAGTTGCATTTCACATGACATTCTAGAATAGCCGAGCCTATGTTAGTTACATTTTCGCATGTGTTGTATTAGCCATCTTAACATGAACTAGGATCATGCATTGATTTCTAACTAGTTCTTTGTTTTGGCTCGGAGTACACTGTGAGTGTTTACACTTTAGCATATTGCATGTGTGTTAATGTTGCCATGAAAGCATGCTTACCATGAGGCTAACTGCTTAGTTGATTAACTGCCTGAATACCTGTGGGTGAAGGTTGGATTACTTGAATTGGAACAATTCATTGAAATCCGCATTTTAGCCTACTTGCGAGTAGCAAACTTCAAACCGTTTTCAAATGAATATGCAATGTTTTATTCCAAATTAGGCGATCTAGTCTATACTTGTTTGCTGTGCGCATCACATAGTAAGATTAGCTAATTAACCGGATTAAGAACACATGTGTTTTTAAAAACAAGATATCATGCTTAGTATAGGCCGATCTTTGATCGGGCGAGCGGGGGTGCCCATTAAATGACCTTCCCCTCTTGTACCCAAGTTCCCGAGCCGAGGCAACTTTGGTGATGAAGGACACATGGCCTTAGGCACGAGTCAGGGTTTCCTAAATTCCCCCAAAATAAAATATTTAGGTGGTGACTTTGTATCTGGCAAAGCAGTCCATGTTTGGTACTTCTTTATAAAAATCAGTTTTCCAAAACGATTTGCCGGATTTGGACTCTTTGGTGATTTATCGGTCTCACATCGCACATTGTGAGATTAGATTCAGAACCGTGACATTTGAGTCTGAACTGTAGTAAGCCCAATGGACAAAACGGAATCGCGCGCCATTTTCGCGCGTGGAGCGCCGGGACGTTCGGGGCGGATCCACAGTTTCTAGCGACTCTGCTAGGGAGGTAGAGAACTTGACTCGAACTCATGATATCTTGTTTTGACTACACTTATGTGTTTCTGTGCATTGCATTTGCATTGGTGTGCCTAGGACACCGTGTTTGCCGTATGCTATTCCTGAACGGTTTGCCGGAGGCTCGCTTTGAGAAGCGTGCCATAAGGCTGACTGGTTGCGGGCTCTGCCACGACGGGAACACAAACCTCGGTTTTTACCGAGGCACCCTTTTTGACCATTCGACCTAGTGCATATCGGAATCCATAGTGACTATTCCAAACTAGGACAGGTTGGTTACCCGATTGTAGGTTGTTTGAAACCGCTGTGTGCGTAATGAAACCCTAGCTCCTGACAAAATAGGATAGGAAAACCCTACCCCTCCATAGGGGTGTTTTGGTTCTCATTTGTTTGCTATGTGCTTTTAGAGTGTGCCTCTACAGGAATGCATGTATCAGTTTGCAAGTCTGGGTGTCAGGCCTGCGGGCATCAATATTTGGAGAATCAGTTTTACCTGAGGGTATCAGATTTAGTTTTGGGGCAGCAATTTGGGGCACAGTGATCAGAGTTAAGGACAGTGTGTTCAGCTTACAAATATCGACTGTGTGTTGTTATGCCGACTGTGTGTTGTCAGGCCGGCTGTGTGTTGTCTTTAATTTATTCAGTTCATAACATAGCACACTGCGTGTTTTGGTTGTTTATTTCCTTATTATGCTTTATTTATCTTTTTGCAAGGTAGTTTAGCACAATTGCATCTGACCAGGCAGATATTCCCCTAGCACTCTGGGTCAGAGGTCGAAGACTCAATTGATCCAGGGATCTGATAGACGGACAAGCAGCGTTTCTTTCTTTACCCCCGGTTACTAGACGGAGGTCGAAAAGGCGCAGTGTATCAGTACAGAGGTCGCTAGATCAGTGGTCCTTGAATAGTTAGGCTGAGGTGTCAGTTTCTATAGCAGAGGCAGATATATCGGTTATTCAGTTAGATTAGCACAATATGGCAGGCTTGGAAGAGATGATGCATTAACTCCAGGAAAGTATGAAAACCATGCAACAGGATGCTGCCCGTCAAACAGAATTTGCTACACGCCAGGCCGAGGTTATGGCCCAACAGGCAGAGATAATTACCAGGCCACAGCAGCAGACTGGAGCATCTGCTTCACATCAAGCTCCTCCCCCACCAAGAGTTCCAATACTCGGGGAGACAGCTAATGTCCAGGAAGATACGGACATCCCCACAGGGCCGACTCCGCCCCCAATCCTACCCCAGTTGTCCAAGGCACCCACACCTACCAACCTACCAGATTCTCCCTTTGAGTTCGAAGTGGACCCCACGGCACTAAAAGTGAGCAAGCTTGAAAAGCTGTTCAAGAAGTCTCAAGGCGTGAAATCCATTCCGAATATTGAAAATGGATACATCGACTCGGCCGTGATGCTGCCAGATCGGTTGAAGATGCCACATATTGACCGCTTTGATGGTTCTGGGGATCCCATGGCGCACTTACGGCTATTTTCAGACATCTTAAGGCCGATGGGCCTCTCCAGATTACAGAAGCTTTCTCTGTTTGGCTGGACCCTGTTGGGTGTAGCAGCTATTTGGTACGCAAAATTGGAGGACTCCGTTAAGAGGAATTGGGAGGAGATGTCTGAGGCCTTCATAGCTCAATACTCCTATAACACGCAGATCGAGGTCACAACTCGTGATCTCAAGACAACTAGGCAAGAACCGAAGGAGAGCTTCTCCAACTTCATAACCTGTTGGAGGGCCAAAGCCTCGATGATGACCATCAGGCCTGTGGACAAAGATCAGATACGGATGGTTGTGCGCAACCTCTAGCCCAAGCTCATGCAAAAGATGATCGTCGTCCCCCTACCCACCTTTGTAGATCTACATGAGATTAGGGTGCAAATAGAGGACGCCATGAAACAAGGCCTCATTGATAATGAGAGAGAGCAGCCCAAGAGGGCATTCAACCGTGGTACAAATGCAGGCACAAGTAGTGCTGTAGCTGGCAGAACTTCAAATGTCGGAATGGTCACCACCACACCACTCCAAAAACCCTCACAGCTACCCCATTCACTGGTGTGTCTAGTAGTAGCTCACAAACAGCTAGATATGCGCCCAGAGGCCAAAGAACCTTCACTCCACTATACATGCCCCTATCTAAAGCTTTGGGGGGTTTTGATCAAGAAAGGGCACTTGAAGCCCTTAGAGCCGCGGCCCTTGCCAGAAAAACTTTCTCCCTCCCATAACCCAGCTAAGTACTGTGCCTATCACCAACAGCATGGTCACGACACCGACCAGTGGTTTAGACTGCATCACGATATCCAAGATCTCGTTGACAATAAGGTGATCGCACCGCCGGAAAAACCCAACGTCACAACCAGCCCTCTTCCACCACATAACCAAGCTCCACCTCCCAAAAGCATTAACCTAATCCAAACTGGGGTTGTGTCATACGACCCTAGCATATATATCACCTCTTCTCACCTACCCAAGCCGGAGGTGTTCATTCCAGAAAGCACGGATTTGTGCATGCTGGATATCTCCCAAACCCAACCTGAGCCAGTGGTGGTGACTATCGAAGATAGAACTGGGATAATTGCGGGAGCAGATGGAAATGATTATTCAGAGGCTGAGGGTCATTGAGATTTGTGTACAACCCGAGCGGTTACATTACACCAACAGGGCAGATTAAGTCAAGGGTGGAACTACCGGCCGGGGCAGAGATCTGTGTCGTTCGAGAAGATGGACCTAATCAGGGGCTAGATGACCTAGCAAAATTGGAAGAGGACATAGCCAACCTTCAGTTCTTCAATGAACAGGATCCGGGAGATGTGACTGTCAACTGGTTTGATTTAGATGGGTCAGCAGAAGCTATTGGGTGGCTCAGTGACGAGCCGGATGCTATTGAAGAACTTCAGCCAGACCAGGGGCAATCAGGGGTTGGAATATCATCAACAATGGCCAAAATGGCCGGGAATCAGGAGCAACCGCCAGAGAGCACCAGTGTTAAGAATTTTGTTCGGGATCAGAGCATTTCGAGTACAAAGGATATTGAACAGCAGGCTGCGTTGAAGTAGTTTGACCAGGAAAAGATCGAAGATCTGGAGAAGGCTAGAAAGGCCAAAGCCCCCGAGGGGACAGAATGTGCTGTGCGCGCAGTAGTAGTCGTAACAGAACCGAATAGTTACTTGTCGATGGCCGACGGGATGTGGTGGGAAGATGATGACCTATGTCTTGCCCACACAGACGAGGATTAGAGGAACAACCGACCGGATGATACCTGGTATATTGGAGAGGTTGACCACATGACTAGAAGTGGGCGGTATTTTAAGCCCCCACACCTAGATCAACCAGAGGCGTCCGGAAAGGACAACGAGGCAGAAAGGCAGAAGGAGAAACTACTCGAAGAGGAGGCTGTGCTGAAACAACTTAAGAAGATACAAGCAGACATCTCCATCTGGGGACTGCTTATGGCTTCAAGGGTACACAGACAAGCTGTCTTTTCCGCAATGGATAGGGCTAAACTTTCGATTGATACCACGCCTGAGCAGCTGGTAGGATTGGTTTTTTCGGGAGGAGCTTCCCCAACGTTGACCTTCACTGATAAGGAGTTGCTGCCTGAGGGCTCAAACTATAACAAACCACTCTACATCTCTGTGGAGTGTAGAGACAAATGGGTACCAGTAGTTCTTGTCGACACAGGATCCGCCATCAACGTATGCCCATCGAGGACGGCATATGCAATCGGGTTGAAGCCCATGGACTTTGTACCTACTGCCCAGGTGATTCGGGCATATGACAATAGTAGTAGAGAAGTGATGGGGACTGTGCAGATTCGGACTAAGGTCGGTCTAGGACAACACGATATTGACTTTCATGTCTTGGACGTTCCCGCGACTTTCAATCTACTCCTAGGGCGGCCGTGGTTACACCAGGTAAAGGCTGTCTCTTCCACCCTCCACCAGGTGTTGAAGTACCCCCACGGGAAGGGGGTGGCCATAGTTTTTGGGAATTCTTCAATCCATCCGCCGCCAGAGGTTTCTACGCCAGTGTTGGAGATCGAACATGGTGCGGAGGATGTGTTCCTATCAGGGTTCACCATAGCCAAGGCCCGGGTCGTACAGAACATACTAGCTATCGATGAGGGGTTATATGTCAGTGCACAATCTGTGTACCTCATGAACAAACTCCAACACATCCCCGGGATGGGATTAGGGAAAAGTGGCCGGAAAGGCGTTGCAACATCAGCCGAAGTGCCGCATAACCCGCATACCTTTGGTTTAGGTTATCTACCTACCAAGGAGGACTGGGTAAGGAAAGGCAAAGAAATAGCCGGAAGGGCCAGAGCTAAGCAGGCGGGGAAGCATTTTGAGTTGATGCACCGACCTATTCAGGGTACCCTGAACGGACGCTTTGTCCGGGAGGGGGAGGACTTCCGTTTCTGCGATTTCCCAGAGCCATGGTTGAATACAGAGAGGAGACGCTTGCCGGGGTTTGAGATCTTCTTTGACTTGCAATTGTCTGAGGATGATGTTGCCGAGGAGCAAACAGACCCTATAGCTGAGTCTAAACAGTACAAAGAGGAGGTTTCCGATGGCGCAGAGATTGAAATGGGGGTAGCACTGGCTTGTCTGCTTTCAGATCCTCCGATCGTACATGAGTGCTTGGGGGATGACCTCTCAGTGTCCATGATTAGGAATGAAATGACTGCGAACCCACCTTCAAACATTTTGGATTCATCCATCGTACCCTCCCTCGTCTGGCAACACGAGGAAGGCTTCTTATCGAGCAGCACCGGGTCAAGTAGTGAGCCAGAATCTGATTCCACTGAGTTTTGTGAGTCGGAATCAGGTTCCAGCTCGTCTGAGTCTGAGTCCGATATTCCTAGGAGTGATAACTCGGATGCCACAGTCCTGTCTAGGTTGTCTTTTTCTTTTTCCTTTGAGTCTGTTGTAACAGAGGAACCAGGCGAATTGGAAGTGCTTAATGAGAATGATGCGACTGTGGCTTTCGATTACTTTTCTGTGCCCTTAATTTATTGCATGAATCAGGATTTTTAAAATTTTGATGAAAACGACGAGGAAGAAATTCCTCCGGTTTTGCAATATTTGCTTGATCAAGAGCAGGAGAGGTTTGTTAAACCCTCGGTTGATGAAATCACCCAAATTAATGTTGGTATTGAGAAGGACCCGAGGCTGGTCCAGATTGGGTCCATGTTGTCTTCAGAGGAGCGCGAGCGCTTAATCGCTTTGTTAAAAGATTTCAAAAATGTTTTCGTGTGGTCCTACGAAGACATGCCTGGAATCGATCCTGAGATTGTACATCCCAGATCCCTCCTAACCCAGAGGCCCGACCTGTTAAGCAGAAGCTCAGAAGGATCCGCCCAGACTGGGCTCTCAAGATCAAAGAAGGGGTCACCAAGCAAATTACGTAGGGTTCCTGCTGGTATCTGAATACCCAACTTGTTGGCCAACATTGTTCCAGTGCCGAAGAAGGATGGCAGAATTCGGTATGTGTGGATTTTAGGGATTGAATAAAACCAGTTCGAAGGACGACTTTCCTCTGCCGCATATTGATGAATTAGTGGACTTTACTGCTGGGCATGCGTTGCTCTCATTCATGGATGGGTTTTCAAGCTACAATCAGATATTGATGGCCCGAAGACCGGGAGAAGACTGCTTTTATCACCCCGTGCAGAACCTATTGTTATAGGGTAATGCCATTTGGACTGAAGAATGCTGGGGCTA